>CALSCE010000030.1:4570670-4632229 GCA_943593645.1 Bovichtus variegatus
ACACACACACACACACACACACACACACACACACACACACACACACTTCAGATATAACACGAGGCACAAGGGTGTAATAAATTGACAGAAATACAGATCCATGATTTCAAACTGAATTGAATTGGACCCATTCAGTGTTATTTTGACACACTAGTAGGTTTGTAGAACATATATGTACTAACAAATCTAATGTAAAAAAAGATGGTAAAAAAACATGTATTCTGTGCTTTTTAAAAATTATGTTCCAAAAATATTTCAGGCACATACAGTCTTCATATATTCTATAATGTCATATATTTGTTGTCGTGTCCGCATAAATTCTCTGCAAATAATTGCACATAGTCGTGTACCATCAGCTTGAGTGTGAGTTGGCAGTGCTCCTGACGAGTACAAAGACAATGTTTATGTTTGAAATAATTCCAGATATCTCTTGTGTTACCTCATTAATGGTGTCTCTGCTACCTGCATATAGCAGAATAGACTTTTTGTAGCCATCCTATGGAAAGTGTTCAATATCAAATAAATGGTAATATGTATATAAATGAATCAGACATTTGTAAAATGGTTTAAAAAAAAAAATTAAAATTCTAAACTTATTTTTAACTTAAATTATTATGACATTTTATTGATTCTTCATTTTTATAAGTGAACTTTATTGTATATCTTTTAATTTTAAGATGCCCATTAAAGTGAGGAGCTAGTGTTAGCAGTGAAAGACTCGCTTTTTGATCTTCACAGAGTGTCTTTCTGAGGAACATCTTTAGAATCAAAGTGCAGCCAATGTAACTCTGATTATTCCGACTAACATTAGCTGCTGCTGTTGTTAAAACTGTCTCTTCACTTTAGTGTTGAGTAATAAACCAAGATCACAGCCCTACCTAGCTAGTTAGCTAACTAGGTTAGGCAGCATGTGCAGCCTTGTTAAGCTTAATAAATAAGAGATGTTAGTTTTTACCTACTATGTTCTATGTTGGTTGATTTAGACAAACTTAAGCATTGCATTGATGTAACTAACAGGAGGTAAGTGGCTAAATCAGGGAGCAGTTGTTAATGGTGACACCACTGTCATGAAATGTGACATCATGAAATAATAAGTGGCATTGGGAAAAATGCAATGATAAAATAAAAAAAAAAGTATTTTGAAAAAGGGCATTTGAAAAACAAATGTGTATAATAAAGCAAGATAACATTTCATAATAATAATGAAAAGAGTTGAGTTTCAATCATTTCTTCAACTATTGTGTTTGACCTTTGTGTTAGACCTGCCATGAAATCTGCCTGAGCCTAAAATATCTTCAGTTATAACGAGTCTTTCGGGACAAAGACGCACCTGCTGGCAGCAGAACAAAGTGTGGTTTTAGTAGCCCTGAGTAAGAAATGAATATCATTCTGGATTATTGCATCACATAAAACATCCTCTGAACCATCAAGATCTAAATATATTATAGTATTAGCCTAACTCTTGTTTTCAACAAAGCACTAATTGAGACATTTTTAAAGCTCCATTACAGTTGCAAAAGTTAGAAACAAACACTGTATGTGTATTCTCTCTCGCTCTGGTTCTCTAGGGGATCAAGGACTCCATATTGGGGATTGGAACAATCTCCAAGCTGGATGCCCGCATCCAGCAGAAAAGGGAAGAGCAGCGGAGGAGAAGGGCCAGCGGGGCCCTGGCACAGAGGCGGGCACAGAGTGAGGAGCGCAAACCGGACAAGTAGGCCAGGAAAAAAAGCTGCTTATTTTGGTTGCAATGCTACTGATTTTCTTGCTCAGCCAGAGTCGGATATGCTTATAGATATAAAGTTGGAGTTTCAACTTGACATGATCATGTCATATTGTCAGGTAGAACTTCCTGTGCACCTCCCATGCTGTGCACCATTTCCCATAACCTCCAATGGCTGAATTTACCTCAAGACAAGAAATGGTTTGTTTTTTTCTTGTGTAAACATCAGAGGCCGTATTTATGATGCTTCCTAGTACAAAGAGTTGCTCCTAGTGACGAAAGTCTAAGAAAATTCTTAGAATTATGATGTTTTCTAAGAATTTCCACTTGCTCTTAAGACCTGGTAAAGATAAAAGTAATTCTTTAAGCATCTTAGCCTTTAAGACAGCTCCGAAGGTGAAAAGCTGTTAGGAGTAGGAAGGAGGACTTTTAGAAGGCTTAAGAGTTTAGAGGAGAAAATGGCGGAAAGACAAAGAGGTTGTAGAAATATTGTCCAAACGCTGAATGACAGGGAGTTAATGAAATAGATTCACTACTAAAACGACCAACATGGTAAATGAACGTATCAGCACGAACAGGCTTAAGTAGGTCTGTGTTTTCAAACATTGTGTACACTACTTTTAAATGATGTTTTACAATTCAATCAACGGAGATGTTCACTACACAAAATAGTATCAAGATGACACCACGTCTCAATAGAGACTAAATTATATGCATACATTTCTATTACCTCAGTGTCCTCCTTTTAAACAATGAACAACAATGAAAACAATTTTATAAAATGGCTTTAAATTTTTTTAGAGTTTTTCTTTTTGTTTTATGCTTTTATTTATTGTCTTTTATCTATGTTTATTTTCCTTGGCTGAACTCTCATTTGTAGTTTCATTGTGTATTTTCTGTTTTTATGTCTGTAAAGCACTTTGTACACTTGTTTATGAACGATATAAATCTATATAAATGAGGTTTATCATTATTATTGTTATTATTATTATTCTATGCCCATCATCACTAAGATTGCATTTGCAAGATTTGCTTTTTTTTTTTTGATCAACGAACCGCACCTTTTGTTTTTGTTTTTGTTTTTAAATGTGTCATACCTAGCAAGGGGGTCTACCACACCTCCTCGCTAAGGTAAAAGTTAAAGGTTTCTGTCCCTTCCTTGCTCACAGTTGCTCTGAAATCACTCCTAAGCTAGGACTCCTTGCTAGAATATTTTAGACTAAGTTGAGAGCTCTCTGGGAGTGTTGTCGGGAGTGTTTTGTTAATACGGCCTCAGTAGTTTACACAGCGTGAATAAATGCTTAACTCAGGTCAACAAATCCCCTGCACTTGCGTCATGGCTCCTTGCACATGTAAAGAAGAAGTGGTTTAAATGTGTTCTGTGTTCTCGCGTTACTGTCAATAATGAAAATAACTTAATCATTGTGGTGGTGTTTAATTGGAGCTATGTAGCTCTAATATTCTCCCCGTTCTCCATCTGTTACCATTAATAGCTGTGAGCAAAATCCACCGTTCAAATACTTTCAGTCTGAAAACAGAAACATGTGAACAGCATCTCTGTGTCTGTCTGACTCTGGTTAAGTAAGCAAAGTAACATTTAAGTGAAACCAAACTATTTAAATAATATTCACCAGTGATTGACATTTGTCATTATTTGACTTTCTCTTTCAGTGACCCCAAAGTAGCCAGCAGGATTTTTCAGTGCTGTGCCTGGAATGGAGGAGTGTTCTGGGTAAGATAGTTACACTACTGTTACACTGCAGCCTCGCCACACACACTACTGAATACTTAATGGATGCAACGTGTTGTTCCAAACTTATCTCTTAGCTTCTGTAAACTAAGAACTAAAGTCCTTCTTGTATGTCGGCTAAAAGAAATGTCTCTTAGATAACCAACATAGCCATGTTGTGCACTTAATGACCTCTGTCCCATAATCCTTTGGGTGCTGTCTGCAGAGCCCAAACAGTCTTCAAATGTCTTGAATGTAATTGTATAAATGTAAATCCTCAGAAGCTTTTAAGTTTAACTTTTTTAAGTTTTTCCAATTTAATTTTAATGTCCCAATCGGGTCATTTTTACGGCCGACGTAAACCTTTTAAATGTCCATGAAAGTGTTTAAGTCAAATACCAATTTTGAAATGTTGGTGAAGCATGAGTTGAAGGGTAACTAAAGTATGTCATTTCTCTCTCCAGCTCAGTCTGTTTCTCTTCTACCGGGTGTTTATCCCCCTGCTGCAGACTCTCACAGCGAAAATCATCGGTATGTATGGCTGCTAGTGAATCTGGGCCAGGTTCTCTGGTTTATGGTAGGAACCACTCAGTCAACAAGCTGTTTTTGCTCCAGGTGACCCCTCCCTCCATGGCAGTGTGTGGTCCTGGTTAGAGTTCATCCTGACCTCCGTCTTCAGTGCTCTCTGGGTTCTCCCTCTGTTCGTCCTCAGCAAGATAGTCAACGCGATCTGGTTCCAGGTTAGGCCCTGCTTTGCTAGGCTGTAATGATGACATGGCAGAGCTTGTGGCCCTTTTCAAATCTATGCATAGATCCCATTACACAGTCTGACATGCCTTATCCACAAAGTTGCATCCTCCTCAAGGGTCTTAAATGGATTTTTGTGCAACATACTGCCTAAGGTTGCATAATGTATTGTAAGTTCTTGTCACTGGAATATGAGTGTTTGGAATAGAGTTGCAGTAAAAATACAGCTGACTTGACATATGTGCTGCATTATCATAATGGCTAGGAATTATAAAGCCAGCTCTGCCTCTCCCATACTTTGCAAGTATTTCAAGTCCATTATTCCTGTGCAATGTTTCAAACTGATCCTTTATCATAAAAATGCATCAAAAAGGGAAATATCCTGTAGCTATAGATATAGACTTTTATCGAGAAGTGAAACTGGACTCTTATGACTTCAGCTGCCTCACAATAAGAACCTTCCAGCTGCTGGAAATCTGTTGAGTCACTGGAGGGCTTTTGTTATGACACATCTACAGGCATACAACAGCACACACACAGAAGTCTTTGAATGAGCCTGGAATTCTAACTTGTGGCTTGAAGCAGGTTGTTGGAAAACTATTTTGAACTTTTCTCAGTACTTTTTTATGTCAGATGATCCAAGACATAATAGTATTGAATACACATTGAAAAAAAAATATGGTTATCAAAATCATTTCATTACACATTTGATTACAGTCAACGTGTAGCTCCGGACATTTCACATGCCACCACAAAGCAAAAGACAACTGTTATCCAAATCCAAATGTTTTATAATGTATATTTCATATGCTTTGTTGACACAGATCTAGATATCAGGGTGTTATTCTCTGTTATATAGGATATAGCTGACCTAGCATTTGAAGTGTCTGGATGTAAAGCGCAGCCGTTCCCCAGCGTCAGCAAGATCATCGCAGACATGCTGTTTAACCTTCTTCTCCAGGCACTCTTCCTCATTCAGGTACATTTCTGAAGACCCGATACCTTGGTATTCTTCCTTTTTAAAAAAATATTGTCCCTGTCTGTGCTTCTCTGTTTATCATTACTAGAGCATGTTTGAGTTCAACAGTGGCAGGAAAGCTGCTGGTGTGATCTGTCGCTGTAGGCCAACATTTACTAAATGTTTGCTCAGTGTGCAAACGATGAGTCCCAAGGTCATGCTGTTCATAAACCAGAGTTATGCAGCATGTCAGGCAAACCATTCCATACCTAGACTCACCAATCAGAGAATTTCGTAACGATAAAAATCGTTATGGCATCACACGTGTTGGGGTTGTTTTATTCTTTTGCACTGAAACTTGATAATGATGACTGAAACAAATGCTGCAAAAATCAAAACCTCAACTCTTTAAGATAAAGCAAATGAGATGAAAATGTACACATTTCTCTCGTCTTGGTGAATGTAATTGTGGTGTGTTTTTAAAAAAAAATGTAATCATCCTCTAGGGCATGATTGTTAGCCTCTTCCCTATCGATGCCATTGGACAGATGGTTAGCCTCCTCCACATGTCTCTGCTCTACTCCCTGTACTGCTTTGAGTATCGCTGGTTCAACCATGGTGAGATACTCGCACTGCACACCCAAATCATCTGGATTGAATGGAGAACTCAAACCAAACTGAGGCTGTTTATGTTCTTTTAAGGCATTGAGATGCACCAACGGCTGTCCAATATTGAGAGGAACTGGCCCTATTACTTCGGCTTTGGTTTGCCCATGGCTCTGCTGACCGCCCTGCCCTCCTCGTACATCATCAGGTAACTAATTCCTAATTCTTGATTAATCCAGAAAATAGCCCAAAAGGTAAAAAATAATCTTTAGTTGCAGCCTTGCCTTTTACATTTTTTAAATTCCAGTGTGACTGTTAGAGTTAGGTCCATTGTCCAGCTGCCCTACAGACGGTTTTACACATTATTACCATAGAAATCAAGTAACTTTGTGACCCGCTGTACTTTTTCAGCTCAGGTCAACTCCAAAATATATCTCTTAAAACAATTCATAGAGATGTGTCTATGAATATTTTTGATAGACCTAGAATTGGTTTTGTGTGTATGTATTTTTCATTCAAAAATATGTTTTTATAGAGTTGTTTTAAAGTTTGGAAATATAAAAATTTTAAATATCCACAATATACCAGAAAACATGCAGGAGTTATTAAAAGAGCGGGATGGCCCTCTGGAAAACGGACCACTTGTTCTCTGCGGGCGACGTTATCCTTTCCTGCATTTGCTGTACACAATGTTTTGTTTTTTGTTCCTTCTGTTCTAGTGGCTGCTTGTTCTCCATCCTCTTCCCTCTATTCATCATCAGCGCTAATGAGGCCAAGACACCAACAAAGCTGTAGTGAGTGTGAAATAAAGACACATTTTCTTAAAAGGTCTTTTTTCGTAACGCATGAGCCACTGATCACATTTGTGTTTTCCACACAGCCACTTCCAGCTACGTCTCTTCTCCCTGGTTGTGCTGATCAGCAACAAGCTTTTCCACAAGACGGTCCACCTGCAGTCCTCCCTGACGTCGTCCACCTCCTCAGAGAGGCTGTCCTCCCCCCACACCTCCCCAAACCGCCACAGACCTCTTCCCACCCAATGATAGATACACTTGAAGGAGCTAGGAAAGAAGTTGATGAAAGGCTTGGTCAATATGAAAAAGTGATTCTTCCAGATGGATTTCCTTTTATTGAAGATATGTGGTTTAGGACAAAGGGTTTACATGTTTTTATCTAATCTCTGTCCCTTTGG
Organism: Bovichtus variegatus; assembly: GCA_943593645.1. Lineage (NCBI taxonomy): Eukaryota > Metazoa > Chordata > Actinopteri > Perciformes > Bovichtidae > Bovichtus > Bovichtus variegatus. Next base: position 4,577,626 of record CALSCE010000030.1, read on the forward strand.
TTCTTCTTGCCGAACCCACCAGACACATTTTCAGTGTGACACAAAAATCGACTGGCCTGTGCCTCACACTCGAAACACATTATATACTCAGCTCTTGACTTGTTTTCTTTTGTGAGTTTTCTTTCTTTTCTTTTTTTCTTTTTTTTTGTAAAATGTGCCATTTAAGTGACTCCTTAAAAAAATAAATCACAGCACAAGAAATCATGTAGTTGAATATGTTCAAGCAAACTCGCGACAAAAGGATTTTTTAACTCAAGGGGCTTGTTTGCGTTCAGAAGCAAAGCACAGTCTTGTTGTACATGTTTTCTTGATGTTGCAAGTCACATTCCTTCCTCACAGACTGAATGCGTTGTTGCACATGGATATGTTTTTCTGTCCCAGCAGTTCCAGAAATAACCTTGTAGAGTTAAAAAGGGAGGCTTTTTCTTTTTTTTTTTTTTATCCTATAAGAGCTTTGTTTTTAGTAGAATATACAAATATGTTCAAGAGCTGCTATAAAAAAGGATTGGCGACCTCAGTAATGGAAACAAAAATAAAAAAGTCACTTTTTTCACGTGTTGACTGAAGGTTAGGTTGGTGTGTCATCCCAAAAGAAATCTCACTCCACTGTCTGAGATGTACACGTTGCAAATCACAAAGTGACACCAGTTAAGGAAAAGCTGCCGGAGCGTTTTCATTCTGTGTGAATTTAGTAGGTGATAGGTGACATGACACTGCCAAACTGTTGCTTCTATGTTTTGTTTATTTCACTTCAACCACTACAATGCTAAAGCTCTGTAATACAAGAAAGGAGTCACATAGTTAGTCTTTACATCTTAACAAATGGCTGATCAGAGAGCTGAAGCAAATATAATTGGTCCCTACAGACGGCTGTTCAATTTCTGTGCCGTGGATAATGTTAATACATCCCGAATGTTCAACCAATAAGCCCACCACCATGCCCCTACCCAGTCACCAACCTTTCTCTCACTCATCAGAGCTCATGGCCATGGGGAGGGGCCAGGGTTTTGAAATGGTGTGCAATTATTGTAAGAAGAGCATAGTGTTTGTGCAGACTGATGTATGTGAGTGGGGTTTTGTAAAAGTAATGCGTCTAATTTCAATAAAATTGGTCAGTATTCAATATTTTTGAGCACTGTGTTCAGGGTTTTGCTACCATGGTGGGGACTGGACAAGACATGTGAAACTTACTTGTGAAAAGATGCAGATGAAGATGGGACCGTTTGGGGAGGCCTGACAAAGATAGTGGTCATGCTGAGAAGCTATTAAAACAAACATACTTTTTAAACTGCAGAGGAAAGTGGATGTGACATGTGGAATGCTGTTTTACACTTATCCCTGATTTTTTTAAATAAAAGTGCAATTCAGTATAACAATAGAGCAGGGTTAATATAAGCAGATATTGTGGGTATGTGTTATATGTTAAGATTGGAAATGGTTGATGTTGTACTATTGAACCAATTTTCAATAGTATATTGTCATTTATTTGTTAATATTTACAGTTTTTGGTTGTGGTTGCACCACAGAAACGATATTGTCCTGGTAGTTTTGCACCAGTAGGGGGCGACACGTTGCCTCTCTTAACTAAGGACACGTCACTACACTACAGCGGCAAGGTAGGAAACCAAATTCGAATGACAGCCAAAGAACCAATCAGATTTATTTGGGATTCCTGTTGACCGACGCTCAACCAATAAACGTCCGGCATTGCGTGGTTGGGGCGGGATTAGTTCACGGCGAAGGTTGTGTGTGAACAGTGTATGAGTAACAGGAACGGAGCGGGTGAGTCTTACTGAACATTGAATATAAAATCTGCGACCTCATTTAGGAGCACCAATGTGTATTTGGAGGCTGTTGTCCTGCTGCCATATGTGAAGGTGTCGCTAATATTTTCAAAATAAATCAGAGGAGGCGCGTGGCTGAGGTGTTCATTAGACCTCAGCTAGCAGATTAGCCTCGCTAGCTACTCACTCACTTTTAACTGGATGAAAGCAGCATCAACACTAGCCGGCCTGATGCTGACTAGCTATAACGATGCTTGCATTCATTTTAAACGTGCACATAATGCGTGTTGATAGGTAACTTATTGAACAAACATTTGCCGCTGTTAATTCCCTTCCTCTGTGACGCTGGAGAGGTTGGTTAACTGTCATTACTTATAAGGCTAGCTCTTAAAGTTAGCATTAATTAGAGCTCTGTTGAGCTTGATGGTTTGTGTTTTCGCTTTGCTAAAAACCTCCAAAATGTGACGAAGACGGGCATAAATCCCTGCAGAAGTTTTCCAGCGTTGGTGCTTCCTGGTTACTGATGCCACATCTTAGAACGTGGCCTTATCTGGTTGGGCTGGACATGGAAGTTCACTCTTTCCAGTTTAAAGACTTCAAGAGTATCGGGTTTTCCTAAAACCTGACATTGAAAATACCTTCTGATTTTTGCAGGATTTATTTCAAAAAATTAAACTTGCATTAGGCAACGTTGTGCTTTCTCCACAGCACTCCTATGTGTTCCTCTAAGTCTTATAGTGCTTGTCTTCCTCTCATTAGGTTGTACGGTGAGCTGTCCCTAACCTCGCCAAAATGACCAAGCTGGGCTTCCTCCGTCTGTCCTATGAGAAACAGGACACGCTGTTGAAGCTGCTCATCCTGTCTATGGCTGGTATCCTCTGTGAGTCCTCTACTTCCCATTACACAAGAGCATGGTCATCCTAATACTAAAAAGAAACCGAACACATTGATCTATGTGCTTTTTCTTTCTCTTCAGCATTCTCCACCAGACTCTTTTCCGTCTTGAGGTTTGAAAGCGTCATCCATGAGTTTGATCCGTAAGTGCTACGTCTGTCATGGTTATTTCTGAGGATTGTTAACGGATTTTCCTTAAAGTAATGTCTCATCTTCATCTCACCTTCAGGTACTTTAACTACCGTACCACCCGCTTCTTGGCAGAAGAAGGATTTTATAAGTTTCACAACTGGTTTGACGACAGGGCATGGTATCCTCTGGGGAGGATCATTGGGGGCACCATTTATCCAGGTAGGAAGCAGAAAAAGCATTTTAGAGGGCACAGTACAAGTAGATGAATGGGGGCTTATAAACTTTTATTCTGCGTGGTTTGACATCCAAAGTAGAGTGGTTCAAGTGTCGTTCAAAAGAGAGATTAATGTAGACTGTCTGCCTTCATTGGCACTAATGCAAAGTGTACTTGAACGCCTCTTGTCTCGTCTCCCTCTCTTCTCTCTCACCAGGACTGATGATCACCTCTGCCGTCCTGTACCACGTCCTACATTTTTTCCACATCACCATTGACATCCGTAATGTCTGTGTCTTCCTGGCTCCCTTGTTCTCCTCCTTCACTGCCATAGTGACCTACCACTTCACCAAGGAGTTGAAGGTAGAAAACGCATAATAAGATGCACAACAAACTATGTTATTTAAGGATAAAAACTCTTAATAAAATGCAAACCTGTTTTTTTTCAGAGATTTTAGCTTTGCACTCGGATTAAATGAAGGGACTCATAAGAGTCAGAACAGGAAAAAGTTTTCAAACTCAAAGCAGCAGATAAATGCCCATATCTTTTTAAATTCCACGCCACCAGAATGTAACGCAAGCTTTCTGTGAATATGTTTTGAACCCAAAAAAAAAAAAAACTATGACATCATCTGTATTATTTTCTGAGACATGAGACTGTTCCCTTCACAGACATTGTACAACTGACTTCACAGATTGACTGGCACTCCTTGTGACAGATCTTGTGGCGTGGAGTTTCCCTTTAGAATCCTAGTAGTAATAATACATAAATAATAAACTTTATTTACATAGAACTTTTCTTAACAAGATTATAAAGCGCTTTGCTGGGGAAAAAACTGCAGACATAAACAAATAAAGACACAAATAAAATGAAGTGAATGAGTTTAATATGCTTTTATTAAGCATATATAATGATGTACACCCTTTTGGCTCTGTAGGATGCCGGCGCCGGGCTCCTGGCTGCTGCCATGATTGCAGTGGTGCCGGGTTATATCTCTCGTTCTGTTGCTGGCTCCTATGATAACGAAGGTATGTACCCGATATGCACAACGGTGTTTTATTTAAATTAAATGTCCCAAAACGATTGTGAATGAAATCCCTCTGTTGTCCTACACAGGTATTGCCATCTTCTGCATGCTGTTGACCTATTACATGTGGATCAAGGCTGTCAAAACAGGGTCGGTGTACTGGTCGTCCATGTGCGCACTGGCCTACTTCTACATGGTGGGGAAAACCAAAAATGCACATGTTGCATGTTGAATTAATTCCAAGTTTATAGAGGCATGTATAAAGATGTTTGTGTGTATCTAGGTGTCCTCCTGGGGTGGCTACGTCTTCCTGATCAACCTTATCCCCCTCCACGTCCTTGTTCTGATGCTCACAGGCCGATTCTCTCACCGAATCTACGTGGCTTACTGCACAGTCTACTGCCTGGGCACCATCCTCTCCATGCAGATATCTTTTGTTGGTTTCCAGGTGAGTGAAAACGTACCAAGTGTTGCACGGTAAACCAATACAAGAAAGGTATCGCATTACCTTTCCGTTTAAAAACAGTACTATTATTAGTAGGGGTACTTTTAAGAATGACAGTGATGTGCTACTTCCACTCCCTGCAGGCAAAGTCATCAAGCCAACAGTTTTCTGTCTCTCGCACGCGCGCCGCAAATACAAGTGCTTGTACCGACCGTCTGCGGCTTGTCGACAAAACACACTCAGAGTGAAATATGGCACTAAGCTACTGAGGCCGAGGGTTACGAGTTGCGCCTATACTTATGAAATGAAGGTAATGCAATAATAACACAGGGGCTTCGTCTTCCGAACCAAGACGGCAAACTATTTATTGCTCTAATCTTGTCAACGGCCGTGGCGAGATGTCCCACCTCCTCCAGCACACTTTGTCAGCACTGAGCAGCTCGTTCAGTGACAGGCTGCTCCACCCGCGCTGTCTCACAGAGAGATATCGCAGGTCCTTCTTTCCTGCAGCGGTCCGACTGTACAACCACCACGGCCTCTGGTAGACCACCACACACTCACCAATTCAGACTGTGAAATTACTCTATGTGCAATATTTCCTCACTTACTCATCTATTGTTATTTTTAGTTCTGTATTACTGTGTGCATTTGCCCTTTTTATTTAATTACCCACTTAATTTTAGTGTCCACTTATTTTATTGCATTCTTTTTACCTTTCTGCTGTGACCATGTAAATTTCCCCGCTGTGGGACTAATCAAGGATTTCTGATTGTGATTCTGGCGGCTCATTACAGCTTCTTTCTCCGTTTTTTTAACCTTTTTTACAATAAAAGCCCCAGACATATACACTGCCTCACTGCTTACCAGAGGGAACTTAAATCCACTCACCGCATTTCACTAAGGGGCAACTCGACAAAAAAAAGCTTACATTACTTCTTGCACTAATCTCTGCAAGGATTGAACCTTTACTAAGCAGCAGTGTGAAGGGGAGACATGTGGACAAGGAGCTGATCTTAAATAAGAGTTTCTCCAATCCTGGTGGGATATTAAAATGTATGAACACGCTATGGTGCAATAATTCACTCCTGTTTTTATTGCTTCTTTTCAAGATATTGCAATATCATCATTAATTATAATATATTACCAATCAGTGAATCATTTCTGTTTTTAATTATTATAATATTAATTTCCATGTTCTTTCTCCTATTGTTCCATTACTTTTGCTGACGTTTTTAAATTTTTTGTTTCAGTATCTGTGTCGCGATACTTAGGCAGGTATCGGTCAAAGTTCTAATTTTAATAATTTTAACGCTATATTATGCTACATGAATAAGGTGCCTCTGCAATACAAAAGCCGGTGTCATGTTTTAGGGAAAAGAGGTTTTTATTCTGTTCCGTGGCACAAGGCTCACCTTCCTGTCTTTCTTCTCTCATACACCAGCCGGTGCAGTCATCAGAGCACATGGCAGCCTTCGGGATGTTCGGCTTGTGCCAGATTCACGCCTTCGTGGACTACCTGCGCAGCAAACTCAATGCCCTGCAATTTGAGGTGCTGTTCAAGAGCGTCATCTCCCTGGTGGGCTTCATCCTGCTGTCTGTGGGAACTGTGCTCATGCTGACCGGTAAGAGGGTTGACCAGGTGCACCAGTAGATGCGTTGGCAAAGGGCAACATATCGAATGGGGGGGAAAATGTTTTCTTCACTACTTCCTGAAACTTCTCCTTTCCTCTTGTGAGAAACTGGTATTAATTTGGTATTTGCTTTGGACCACGACTGACCAAAAGTAAATTCACCTTAGGTAAGATCTCTCCATGGACTGGTCGTTTCTACTCCCTGCTGGATCCCTCCTATGCCAAGAACAACATTCCCATCATCGCCTCTGTCTCTGAGCACCAGCCCACAACCTGGTCCTCCTACTACTTTGACCTCCAGCTGCTGGTCTTTATGTTCCCAGGCAAGTTCACACCCAGCAAACGCACAGAGTAACAAGGGGTTTATTTACTGTACATCTTTCATGCACATGGAGCGCACAGCTGAGTGTATTCTTGTCTGGTTTTGACTGACTGTTACCTTCCCTTTCCTTACAGTCGGTCTTTACTACTGTTTCAACAACCTGTCGGACGCCAGGATCTTCATCATCATGTATGGAGTCACCAGCATGTACTTCTCAGCTGTCATGGTGCGTCCTGTATAGAGCCGCATGCACGTCTCACAGTAACCGAAGGAAATGGAAATGCATGTATTCCACACAGTGTTAATCCCTTTTTATATGGGTTAATGTACTGCTTGTTTGTTGCCTCCTCAGGTGCGTCTGATGTTGGTTCTGGCTCCAGTCATGTGCATCCTGTCGGGCATCGGTGTGTCCCAGGTGCTAACCACTTACATGAAGAATTTGGATGTCAGCCGGCCAGACAAGAAGAGCAAGAAACAGCAGGACGCCACCTACCCCATCAAAAATGAGGTAGGAGGCCTGAAAGGCCTGGACACAAAACTCCTGGCAGTTTTAGATTAGACTTCCATGACCTACTTTTTTAAAAAAAAAAATTTAAGTTTCTAGAGGACATATGAAATGGAAATAACCAACAACACTGTGCCGAGGTAGCATATCAGGAATTAAAGTTGAACAGATGTTGAAAGGTCTTGTACAAAGCTACATTGTATATTTCAGGTCCCTTCTTCTGTTACTGCCAGCGTTTCAGATTACCCCAATGTAAATGATGCATTGTTAAATATACCTATGTGTATATAGTATTTAAAATTGGATCCACCTCAACCAGCTATTACAGTAAAATAATATAAATCAATCGAATAGTGTTACATTTTATCATTATTATTTAAACACTTATTTAGGGCCTTTTTTTTTTTTTTTCCTCTTCTATTGAGGTTTTCAAATGAAGCTTTTAATGGCTGTTCTGCCATATTTTCTGATATCATCACCCTACAAAAAAAATCTGGTATCTAATTCTACAAATAGTATAATACTAATATTAGTGTAGCCCTTTTATCTGCAACTGTGCAGAAATACCTGTTTTAGCAGAACAAAGCTGAGCAGCATTTGAATGTTGATTTTTAGAGTTTGAATGTCAATGTATTTAGTGATGCTACAAACTATCTGCTCCCGCCTTATTTAACCAATAAACACTCATCGGGGTTTTAAAAGAGTGTCCTGGCCAAGACAGGCAGCGTCACAAATGCAGCATCACAGGAGATGTTTTTACTTGAGTTGTTGTTTGTTTTTTTTTTTTTTTACTGATAAAATTCAATTTACTTTCTGAAGAGAAGCGTACCAGAGATTTTTTTTATTTTTATTTTTTTTCCTAAACCGTCCTTGGTCAGAATAAAAGTTTTTGGACAGAAAGGTAAAACCTGATGACGTCCTGTTGCACATTCCTACCAGGTTGCCAGTGGGATGATTCTGGTGATGGCCTTCTTCCTCATTACATACACCTTCCACTCTACGTGGGTGACCAGCGAAGCCTACTCCTCTCCCTCAATTGTGTTGTCGGCCCGTGGAGGTGACGGCAGCCGCATCATCTTCGACGACTTCAGAGAGGCCTACTACTGGCTCCGCCACAACACACCTGAGGTCAGTCATGCACAAAGAAATGAAGGATAAGTCTATCAGTACGGAGTTCTTAACTACAGTTTGAATTGTAGACGCATAATTGTTGTAAGTTATGCATAAGATTAAAGGGCCCTCACTCAGTCATTTGAGTTTTATTTTGCGTTTCCAGGATGCCAAAGTCATGTCATGGTGGGATTATGGCTATCAGATAACTGCCATGGCAAATCGAACCATTCTAGTGGACAACAACACATGGAACAACACACACATCTCCAGAGTTGGACAGGTGAGTTGAGTAACCTTCAGGGAACTCGTGTTTAAGTGCTGCTGTGTTGACTGGGTTGTTGTTGTTTGCCCTGTAGGCCATGGCGTCCACAGAAGAGCGGGCCTATGAGATTATGAGGGAGCTGGATGTCAGTTATGTCCTGGTCATCTTCGGAGGGCTGACGGGCTATTCTTCAGATGGTATGTCCCAATTATCCGAAGAGCCGAGTCGGTACAGTACAGTACTTGTATCTCTGTGGCTTAACAGACATAAACATAAGCAAGTCTACGGACTACATTCCCACTCTAGATAGAAGTTTTACAGAGTTGGATTTGATATGCTTAGGTTTAATAGTCTGTTTGCAAAACTTTAGTATTTTTTTCCCCCCTTTTTTGTAGATGAGAAAAATATGTTCAAGCACCCGTATAAACACACTCTCAGACACGTCCTTTGCTTGCAAACTTGTCGTGAATTTATTAAAAACCGTGTCTGTAATTAATACATAGCTTCAACTTCAGTGTGCGACATCTTACTGAAAAAACGGAATAAGTACTGCCTGGGAATAAACAAAGACATGAACATTTTTCTCGTGGCAAGAATACACTCTACCCCCCCCCAGTTTGGGGACTACTGTCTTATGCTATGAAAGTTACCAGATCCCCTCAGATGTAACAGAATTTCTTTCATGTGATGTTGCATATACCCAGGTTTTGTTTTTTGATGCGATTTTGATTTTGACCTTTTTCTTATAAATAATAACTAAAGTGAAGAAAAATCAGCCTCTACTCTAAAAGTTGTAATAACTCTCTTCCACACTGAATAATTAGGAAGGGCCCCAGTGTAAAACGACTAATGTCGCCAGTTAGCAGCAGGTCTTCTTTCACTGATGCCCCTGCTTCGTGTATCTCCCCCTCTGTCTTAACTTCACTGTTTAAGAAGCTGTCGAACGTGTCAGTGATTTGCTATACTAGAAAATATTTTACTCACAGTAATGGACTTGCTATTTCCCTAAACCGTTATTACTTTATCGTTGAATGTCACAGAATAGTGAGGTGAAAAAATTAAGACCTAATATTTTAGAAGGCATTTTTAACATTGTTTCTCTAATGTATCCATCTGCCTGCCACAGACATCAATAAGTTTCTGTGGATGGTCCGTATTGGGGGAAGCACGGACACAGGCAAACACATCAAGGAGCACGACTACTACACTCCCACCGGAGAGTTCAGGGTGGACCGCGAGGGCTCGCCTGTCCTGCTCAACTGCCTCATGTATAAGATGTGCTACTACCGCTTCGGGCAGGTCTACACAGAGGCCAGTGAGTAACCAGTGATGAGTTTGTCCTCATGCATGACCCGCTTTTACTTTGCAATCAGGGGCATATTGTGAATGAAAGGACCCTTTTTAGTTAGGGACGATCAATGATGCAGCTCCTTCATTTGTTAGTTTTTAACCAGTTAGACGGATTGCTCAGTAGAAACTACTGTGCCAAAAATATGCAGATGAAGTGCCATATCGGCATTTAAACTGACCGCACTGTCAGCAGACATATGTAAGACTACAGCCCTCTTTGTACTGTTATTCTGATGATCCTGACCTTCTCTGCAGAGCGCCCACCTGGTTATGACAGAGTGAGGAATGCTGAGATCGGTAATAAAGACTTCGAACTGGATGTGTTGGAGGAGGCCTACACAACAGAGCACTGGCTGGTTAGGATATACAAGGTAAGATGACTAACGGTTTCTCCTTGCGCTGTCCTTTTGACATATCATTGTCATATCAGTCTGTAAGGACTTTTTTTTGCTAGTCAAGATCAAATCAGCTGAAACCATTTCTCTGGAAAATCCCAGAGTTAAGTAGACATGAGTCAATTAATCGAATAGTCTGACAGAAATCTAATCAACAACTATTTTGATAATTATTTGTTTTGGTCATATTTTAGGCATTATCTAAATATTTCATGGTTCCATGTGGGAATTTGCTGCTTTCCTTGGTCTTAGATTCTAGTGAATTGAATATCTTTGAACAAAGCAAGACCTGCGATGAAGTCACCTCGGGCTCTAGGACATTATGGCATTTAAAATCAGACTTGTGATGTTAATTTGGGGATGGCGGCTCATTCTCTTTAATGAAGGTTTAGTTGTAGACCTAACAAAGTCTTGTGTTCCATATTTTTAGGTCAAAGATCTGGACAACCGGGGTCTTTCAAGGACATAAACCCTTCAGACGGTGGGGAAAACAGCCTTTTTAGCGCACAGCACTGAACACCTTCCCCTGTGGTCTGCAGATGAGTGGGAAAAAGAGTACTTTTTATACTTTTGTTTGGGGGGGAAGAAAATTGCATAAAAGAGATTTGTTTTTTTTGTGGATGATTTTCATTTATTTTTTATTTTGTTATAATGAAATGTCTCATCTGGGATCAGAGGGCGCTGGTGTCAAATGTCCAGTCTGAAGTCAGGAAGTGTAATTCGCCTTGAAGCGGTCAAAAGAAAGCGGTGTTCATTTAAGAGTGCTTCAAATGGGTTTTTACAATGTGGCCAATTAAAGTGGGATTAAATGTGATCAAATAGTTTTGTCTTCTTCTTCTCACTTCTGCACAGAATACATTGAGACCATTTATGATTCTGGGTGAGACAAACAACTGGTGACCATGTTGCTGAAAGGATAGCTCATTCCATTTTGGAAGTAATTAAACATTGTATAAAAGCGACATAACACCCTCATAATCAAGGTAAACTACATTCCAGTGTCCCTGATGTCATTTGCCACTCATGCCCTGTATTAAAAAGACTTTAATACTAGAGTTAAAACAGAACTTTAAGATAAGTCATTCTTTTATTGCACTGCATTTGGCAATACACGTCAACTTTTGTGTTAAAGAGATAGTAAATACATTCAGAACAGAAAAGAATAGATGGAAATAAGGTTTCCGATTTTTAAAAACTGCAATAATAAAAATGAATTTTAGTGATTATTAAAGTGTCCATTAGCGTCATACATTTTGAGCTCCTCACAGTCTGGGCTGGTCTGGCAGATCTTCCAGAAGTGCATGGTTCTTTCTGTAGATGTAGGCATTGGGATCCTCGTCTAGCTTCAGCAGCTCGGCCAGAGACGACACACAGGGATCAGGATCGACCAGCATTGTCGGCAGGCGGGACGATTTCCGCTCGATGCGGCAGGAACGGCGTACCGGAGTCAGGAACTTCAAATCTTTAATGTTGCCCTTTCTCCTGGATCGACTTGTGCTGGCCTCCTCGTGAATCGTCTTCTTGACACTAAATAAGGTATTTCAAGGGAAAATACATTCATGGTTAAAGGAATAGCTGATTGAAAGGATCAGGGCTACAGAGATTGCTAGTGTTGCAAATTAAATTTGATTGACTCACCTTTGCAGGTATGGAGTGGTCTTTACACTGTACTTTATTTTTGACGCGTCCTCCATCTGTGGCGTGGTCTTCACACCCTCATCACTTTTGACTTCCTCATCCGTCTCCACTATCTGGTCATCACTATCTTCCACTCCATCCTTCACTTGCTTGCCAACATCCTCAGGCATTTCCTTCTTCAGCTCCTCTTTTTTGCATTCATACGTCAGTTTGCCGTCCTCCATTTCAGCGTCATTGCACACATCTGTCACCTGTGCACGCTCTGATGGAAACAAAAACGACAAGTGTTTAAGAAACATCTGTACAGAGTGGTACAACAACTGCAGTCAAAATGCATCTTATTCACCCATAGACCAGAAATACCAGGGCCCTGAGTGGATGAATTATTTAAAAACAAAACTGACCCAATACCACTTAATTCTCAAATTGGCCCCTCTTCACTTTAAACTCAGTGAATGGACAGCTATTGGTCAACTTACCATCGGGTCGAGAGGGTGTCGCCAAGGCCTCCAAAGCATCACACAGGTTCACAACAATCTGTCGAAATGAAACAAAGAAGAACATGGTTCATCACTGAAGGTAACATTCTTAATGCAGCAATAACGGCAACAGTGTCAGTTTCCTTACATCATCCACACTGCCCTGTGAGTCATGCAGATCTGCATCAGTGTTTTCGAGCAGGTCCAGAGTGGTGTTCATGATCAGCGGAGTTTGTCTGTGTGTCAACACTGCTCCCTGGGTGTCTGCACAGTGAGCAGCAGACTGCGGCTTGTGTGCTTCCAGTCTGGGTTCATTTTCAGGGTTGCTCTCTGCAGCTGGCTGAGGGTGAACATGAGGCCGAGACGGCGGTCTGAGATGAGCTTCAGGCTTCGCAGAGACTTTGGTTTTAGAGGGTTCTGCCGTCGTCGTGGCAGGTCTCTTGGACGCCTTGCCCTTGGAGGCGAGCCACTCGGCAAGTTTTGCTCTGGAGAGGGAACAGTGAAACATTTGAGCATTTCTCATGCACAGTAGTACAAGGGGAAACATCAAGTGTGTATGTAGGACATTTTTAATTTTATTTTTTTACCTTCTTTCCTCTGCAGTCTCCATGGTAAATCTGTACTGACTGTGGGCACTTGAGACAGGAGGCTTGTAGACCTTCTGGTCAGTCACTGGAATCTTTGGCTTGGAGCTCAGAGTCCCACTCCCCTTGGTGGGAGCCACTTTAGTGTTTCTGAAGCTGGTACCGGCTAGTGTTGCTGGGACGGTCCTGGCAGGAGGGCGAGCAGAGCGGAATCCAGCAGGGGGACGGCTGGCGGCAGGTCTATCCAACACCGACTTGGATCTTGTAGGCACAGGTTTTTGCGTGCCATACGCGGGCAGGTCAGCTGCAGATTTGGACCTGCTTTTCATCGCATTTCCAACCCTTTGACCCGCTGACGGTTCAGGATCTGGCCCGCCCACAGTGGAAGTTGACTTCCAAATGGATCCAATTCTTGACTGGACGATCTTGCCTTTGTACATACCGGGAGCAGATTTTGATGATGGCACAGCAGCTGGTGGCTTTGGAGCTTCTGCAGCTATCCTTTTGTGTTTCACAGCCTGTTCAGTGAGGAAGGCCCGACTATGCGTTTGCCGTAGTTTGGCATCAGCAGCCGCTCTTTTCTGCACAGGCTTTACCTTTTTCAGAGTCTCACCAGACCTTGTGTCCACCTTGGCTTTAAGGGAACCATTTTTGGCCGATGTTTCCTCTTTTTTGTTGCTAGTCAGTTGGAAGGGAGGAACAGACGGTTTCTCTCTTCTGGTTAGAGACTTGCTTCCATATGCAGGCTGAGCATTTTCCTTGTTTCCCTAATACAGTTAAAACAATGAGACCATTAGGTCAACTGAATGCGGGATTAAAAATTTGAAAAATACTGCATGTAGTAGCATTTACATTTGATAATCATTAACGTAAGAAACGTACCTTCTTATAAGTGTGGTTTCTTTTTAAAACTGCGACGTTTTCCATCGTGACGCCTCGACCAGGTTAAATCAATGGCGATTTCTGAAAGACGAACAAAGCAACGAACGTTACATATACAAACAGGATTCAGTGAGTAACCTGTAACATCATCTAACGTTAGCATGCTGGTTTATGCCTCAATGTTTCCACACACAAACTGCCACACAGTCGAAACTTGTTTTCATGCATTCTTTCCTCTTACGTTTGGAGAAAACATCTACTCCTTATCTACTTACGTACAACATTTGAATATTAGCCAACGTTAGTAGTTGGGCGTAATGTTAACGTTGAGCACACAGTTTAACGTTACTTAGCTGACATAATGGACCACACGCGAAGAAACGTTAGTGGTAGTGTTGACTGTAACGTCATCTATAGCATATACTACATTTAAGTAAAGTGGGTGGTACATTTTTAAAAGTTGGGTGGAAAAACGTTAACTTACCCTGTTGTGGTATTTTGTTGTATAAATTGCAATATGAGAAGAAAGCCCATCCAATGCAGCACAACAAACGATGCTCTGTGACTTTCTAAACCGTCTCTGGCTGCCGCTGCCTCCCTACAGAAAAACATTCCATTTGATTTGCCGCTGCTGTGCTGCAATTGGTCCTGCTAGTATCGCGAGATAAGAGGATTAACCAATAGAGAGTCTAAAATGTAAGAACGAGAATTGAATTAGACTGGATTCTTTCATCCGCTTCAAATTTCCTTCATGTCTGTTTGAATGTTTGAACGGTTTGAACCCAAATAGAATTCCACTAATACCGGTCCATGCAGACAGACAGCTACACGCCCACAACATGCATACACGCATAACCGCTTCTGTTGCAACGGGGATGAAGTGAAAAACAAACCGCTATGGCCTCTAGTAGGTAGTATTCATTATCAGGGAAATAAGGTTAACGAGCAATCATTTTCAGGAAACATTACATGATTACACCACATTGCTATACTATACATATACAAGACACCTCCACTGTTTTATAATGAGATGGAGTCTATAGCTCGGTGACCACCACAATTAAATAATATCAATATGTTCTGCACAAGTAGCATAGAAAAGGATCGTATTGTCATGATGATATTAATGATAAGTGTAATAGTCGATTTAACGTGTTTTTTAAAAAAATGTTTAATTGAACTTCATGTCACAAATACTTTTGAAATATGCCATGCATAGATGTACAAAGGGGATATCCCATGGCAGGTTTTCAACATTTGAAAAGACTGCTAAGGATTATGGGAAAAAAAGGGCAGAGCGCGATTTGATGTACGATGTCAAATACATCAAGCTTCACACAATTGTTTGAACAAGTAAGAGGATTTGCCTTCAAAATAAAATCTAAATAACAACCACAATCATAAAACACACTAAATAATTCATCTGTTGTCTTAGGAACAAGTGTACTAAGAATAAGAATAAAAAATTAAAAAAACAATAGGGGCCTTCGAGTTGTTAGGGAGGTAGCGTGTTGCATATTTTTATGATAACTCGTCAACCTAACAAAGCTTAGTTGGGGACATTTTTTTAGAGGGCTTCTGAAAAAAAAATGTTATACCTTCGAATATTTTTCAAAAAAAAGTGCATTTTTACTGTAGAACTTTTTATTGAATCACTCAAACGCGATGTATTTTATTTTGAAAATAAATCGGAAAATAAACTTGCTGTTCAACGTGGCTTGACAGCTAACTACCGTTAGCAACGTAGTTGTCTAAACCTCAAAGTGAATTCACAGCAAAATACGAGTATATGATACAAACGTATAATGCAGAATCACTGCGCTGTGCTGAACTGCACAGGTGGCAAATCGGACCCTCAGCCACTTTTCAGGTTTCCTCATGATCCAGAAAGGTAACTATTGCTAATACAGATGCTAAAGCAAACAGGGCGCTCTCGAGCTACCCAGAACAGTGTGTTCATGTGTACGTACAATACGACAAGGCATGCATTTTAAAACGAGGGTAACTGGTTAAATTGTGGAAGTTTGGTTCAGCAACATTTAATCCCTGTATTTCGCCCTGTACTAAACCTATAAAGAAATAGCTATTTACCTCTCAACCCCCAAACTCAAGTCAAAAGTTTGACAGATGTACGTGCCCATGTTTGCTGAACGGTTATACACCTGACACGTTGTAAGACCCTTTGGAGACTGGAAATGTTTTCGCTAAAGCCGGGTTGCATGTAGTAAAGGACTAGTTCCAACATCTGACCTAGTTTATTATTATTCCAAGTTCATAACCTTCTTCATAGCAGGAGAAGCACCAGTGTGATTGGTAACAGTGAAAACGACATTCCATCAGGAGATGTAGTTCCTGGGTCGTTGTCTTGTGAATGCTGGCGCACGAGCTCGTGAGCTCGCGAGCATGATGGCTTATTGAACATTAGTACAGTGTTAACAGTCAACAGGAGGTGAGGTTTAGCTCATCAAGAAACATATGTTCCCTACTAATCTACAACAGAAATAAGTGTCACGAGCCATTCATCTGTAGAATGATTTTATATATGTTGTGCTTTTGTTTTATGATGTATTGTTTCTCAGTCACTAGAAATTAGAAATAAAAAAAAAAAGGCATCATGTTGAGGCTGTTGAATTGATATATAGCTGAACCTCAAAGCTACAATTTCTATTGTCCATTAAACTTTTTTTCATTTGGATTTAACCTCTCCTTTCAGGTCCAAGAAGTGGATTGAAAAATGCCAGAGGCAAGATCTCATGGACAAATCACCGGACCAGTTGTACGAGTGCTACAGACTGTGCGGGAAACATTTCGAAGTGTCTTTGGTTGAAAGTGTAAGTAATGTTTTCAATATACTTGTGATTTTTGGAGCAAATTGCACAGGGCAATGTATCGGCAGACTTTGCGGTACTTTTAAGTGAAATGTGAAAAGGCCTTAATCCAGCCCTCCATTGTATGTCACTAATTATTCTATCAGTACAGTATATTGTGTAGTGAATATGAACGTAACAGGAATAATAGGTTTTAATACAAGCTCAGTATAAGTCCTATTTTTATCTTTTTCTTTTTTTCAGTCATAATGACATTTTCTGGCTTGACTGTTTTCAGGGTGCTCAGAGTACCGTGTTGAAGGATGGTGCCATACCAACTATCTTTGATGGACCAAGCCAACCGCAAAATGCGCAGGTGAAGCGCAGTAATGTGACGGTGGGTAAAACAAATCTTAATTGATCTTAAATGGAGGGGATCATTTGTATAATTCAAATTTTATGGTTTCTTTTTGAAAACACATTTTAATATGACTATTAATTATTGTAGACCATAGATGATGAAACGGACAATAAGGGGAGGAAAAGTAAGTAGAAATGCACTCAAAACATGCACACACGTTTATTACTTTCCAGTGAAACAAATGACTCCCACATTAGTCACATGATTAATGATGATTGATTTTCTTTTTTCTTTTCTCTCATCTTGCAACTGTTCCTCTTTCTCTTTTTTTTAGAAATCAAGAAGTCTCAAGCGGACACTGCTAAGAAAGATGTCCAGGCACTCCCAGAGGAAGAGAAATACAAAGAGTATCTTAAGTCCCTGTTTAAAGTTCTTGTACTGCTGGGGGAGCAAAGCATTCCTCCGACAGGGCCTGGCGATAATAAACAGGATGGCATTGGGTCAAGCAACTTTCAGGCCTTGTTAGAATATCGCATGAATAGCGGCGATGAAGTCCTGAAGAAGAGGTACGAGGTGAATAAGGAGTGCTGCTCCTCGGATCAGCTGAATCAGTTGATTGAGGTGTGCGAGAAATGCATCCGCAGTAGGCTGGTGGAGGAAGTTCAACAAAATGGCTATTTCTCATTACTGACCGACGACTTGGTGAAGATCTCAGGAGACTGGTTCCTCCCCGTCTTTCTCCGTTATGTGGACCAGTCTAACTGCCAGCGGGAGAGGTTTGTTGGATTCTTGCCCTTTGAAGGAGACGCAGATGCCTTGGCAGAGAAGCTGCTCTCTGAAATGACGGACAGCTGGGGCCTGGATATGGAACAGTGTAGAGGTCAAGCCCACTCCTCCTCTGGGAAACATTTTAGTAAAATCAAAGCTTTTTCTGCGAAACTAACGGAGAGGTATCCAATGGCAGTGCTTACACTAAGATCTACTCGTACATTGAATCTGTCTTTGGCTAATGGTTTGGCTTTGTCAGGGGTTCAGCTTGTTTTGTCTACCTTTATGAAGATTGAGTCATTCTTCAGCCAGTCCCCTTTACTGCGGTTGGAGTTGGAGCACGCCATTTCGATTTTCTACCCAGACAAAGAAGAAAGAGCCAAGGAGCTGAAGGAGATCTGCGGAACCAGCTGGACCAGACGACATGATGCGTTTGAGGTGGCTGTGGAAATCCTAGAGGCATTGCTCCTGTGTGTGGACAGCATTCACGACAATGAGGACATGAGGTGGAACGACCAAGTCACGCACAACGCCTTAGACATTTCAAAAGCACTGGCTGATTTTGAATTTGTAGTGGCGCTGGTCGTGCTGAAAAACGCTCTGACATTGACACAAGCGTTTGGGAAGAACCTGCAAGGGAACGCAACAGACGCCCACTTTGCCGCAACCAGCTTAAAAGCTGTATTGCACTCCCTGAAGGAAGTGTCCGACAACATCGATGTGTATCATGAGTTCTGGAACGATGAGGCCGTTAACCTAGCCTCTACGATGGAGATCCCGATCAAGGTTCCTCGGTCGTTCTTGAGAAAGAAGCAGTCAGAATCTGGAGCCGTTCAGCCGGAGAGTCACTACAAGGAGCAGCTGTCTGTTCCCGTGGTGGAGCACGTCATCAAAGAGATGAGCGGCCTCTTCTGTGAGGACCACCTGAAGGCTCTGCGATGTCTGTCACTGGTCCCTGCTGTCATAGAGCAGAACAAGTCTACTGAACCCGAGGAAGAGAATGTGAAAGTGTTTAAAAGCTCCATCCCGAATGCAGGAACCCTCTCCGCCGAGATGCACTGTTGGTGGGTTAAATGGAGCAAAAAGGGCAAAGGCGAGACTTTTCCTTCAAATCTCCATGAAACGCTGCAGCTGGCCGACGTGAAGTTCTTCCCGAACATGCTGGCCGTTCTGAGACTGATCGGCATCCTGCCCACCTTGGCTCTGGAGGACAGCTGTGATGTGGCGTACAAGCGCTTCCAGATGTACATGGAGAACACACCTGACAAGTTCAAATCAAAAAGTCTCGCTCTTTTGAACATGAACTATGATGTTGGATATGACCTGGACTCGATGGTTGAGGTCTATATGAAGACATACCCTGACAGGGAGGATGTGTCCTAGTCAGTTGCGATATATTAGTTTGTCCTCCGGACAGATTGTCCTCAGCTTTGTTAATGTTTTCTTTCACTATCAAGCCCTCATACTGAAGAAGCGTCTTCTGTAGGCCGTTTTTCTGTGTTAAAATGTAGAATGTAAATAAATGAGACTGGCTTGCAGAGTGTCATGAATTGAGGGATAAATACCAAACATCTTGAATTTAGTTTTTGCCTATACTTGTCCTTCATGCTTTCTTGTTATGTTTTGGGGAGCCAGTATCCAAGTCCATTCCTTGACTCTGTTGTTTAAACTAACTGTAAAGTGTTCCTGTTATTAGAGTGGGGGTTAATACTAATGTAAGCCTTCTTAAAGTGTTATGTGTTTTTTTTTTTTTGTTAATAAAGAGATAGTCTCATGGGTTTCTAACTTTTTTGTGGTCTTTGTTCTAAGTATTTTTTAAAAAAAAAATGTTCTTAACATTTGTCTGAAACAAGGTCTGTTTCACTTAAAATACCAATGCAGAAACTGTAAACTAAATACAACATTACTTGTAATAAGTAGAAAAAAAGTCAAATTTAGATTATAATTTTATTTAAAAAAAATTTGTCCAGATTAAAACAGAATGTTCCTTCCGAGACTGATATGAAACCAATATGCAGAGCCGGGGCAGTGCGAAGTGGACAAGGGGACAAAGTAGTGTGAGGCTTAAAGTCTCCTGTGAATAGGGCCCACATGTCTTAGCTACACCCCTGCCAGTATCCATCACTATTCATGTTGCTCGCTGGGTATCGTGTCTGCAAATGGAGTGTGTGCTTGTGACTAAACTGCTGAGTCACCGTCTGCTCTGAGAGAGAAATGTAGTGTTTGGTGTTAATGAAATCTTATATGACTGAAGACTAAAAAACATTTGGACTACCTACACTGTTTGCTGCAGTGGACAATAGTAAGATGCCCTTCCAGCCGTGTCTCCTCCACCGTATTCAAAGTAAAAATGTTTAATTGAATTGTTTCTTGTTGGCTTTTGTTGATCTCCAATTGGAGGGGGAAAAAAGTAAAAATGTCAACTTGTGTGTGTGAAAAGGGAGCTGTTATCTGTCGGTTTCCTCCATTTAATGGAATATGACAAAAGGAACCTCAATACAACCACTCATCTGTGGATTTCTTTTTTTTAATGAATTACACCATGTGTAGACAACTGAATGTTTCTATAATTTGTATGCATTGGCTTTATTTAGTATAATAAAGCCTTACAATTATTCAGCTGCTATTATCACAGCAGGAAAGGCACAGTTTTGATTAATAACCAATGTTGTATATCATTTATGTGTTCCAGTTCCTGGGCCCTGAGTAAGACTGCTCTAGGCCATGTTCTGTGTTTTTCTCTTGTTATTGTAATGAGTCAAGTCAAGTTAATTTTCACAGCCCTTAAACATGTGCTGTGAGCTATGTCATCAAAAAAAAAAAACTAAGACGGTGAGTCAGTGAATGTTTATACTATACGAGCAAAAAAAGACATCTTTAAAAACAAACTAATTACTCGCTATTCTGTAGATTGTCAGTGTTGTCTGTTCTTTCCTACCAAGACACATGTTGACAAATAATTTAATGGACAACACAAAACCTGATGTAGACTGTTAAATTAATTTGATAAATGAATAGAGAGCTAGGTGGGATTTATGATACATGGTCAGAGAGATGTAAATGGTCTACTGAAGAATAGGTAGGATGTGTATCCAGGATCTATGGAGGGCAACAGTAAGAATGAAATGAACCAAATCTACTTCACAAAATGTGTGAAGAAGAGGAAGCTGCAAATCGAAATCAGAGAATATCAAGTCAATTCAAGAGAAGTGCTGCACTTCAAGATGTTTACGTAACTGTGAGCGCTATATGTTTAAATGTGCATTAAGGTTTCCGTTTACAGGTAGGATATAATCAATGAATACTGACTAACATTCTTGACTAAACTGTAGTTGCCATGCATATCATTTATATGGAACCACACACAACAACAAAAGCATAGCTGTAGTCCATTAATATACAATATTATTCAATTGAAAAAGACGTAAAAAATGTAATGCAAGATCATTTATTTGTCATTAATTTGGCTTGTTTCAGCTTTACAAAAGCAAAGAGCATACTCTTGTAATGTAATATAATCTTACGTGAATGGCACATACGCTGATATGTTGCCCATATAAAACATTCACATATAAAAAATATTTTTAAAAAATAAAAATATATACACCATAATTCATGGCCGGATATACCTGCGAGTTCCTTGATATTGTGCTTTGGTGGCACATACCATTACAAATAAAAATAAAAACTAGCACAAACCAGTTGACACAATAAGCGGGTAATGCTTTGCTAGGTTAGAATCAAATAGGATGTGAACTATCTTGACGATGAAACTCTTTGGCCGCGGTAGACGGTGCCATTCTGCCCTCTGCTGGTGAACATTTTGTACTACACGGTCCAGTTCCTGGTTGATAGGATAACACGCTTTCGGCGACTCTTGGCTCACCACGCAACATCAACTTTTGAAAGCATGGAATTAGTAGGTTCCTAGTTTACCAAAGAGACCTTAAGCGAAAAATAACGTTGAAATACAAGTGCGTCGGTAGCAGGCTTTGCCCAAGGCATGGCTCTGTAGACTCTCCAGCAGGTTTGCTCACAGTAGGCTTGCCAGCTTGCAACCGCCAGCTAAGCTAGCTAACTTGCTAGCTAGCAACATTGCAGTCCAAAATGACTGACTGCTGCGCCGCAGCGAACTGTGATTACCAGCAAGGGGAATCCGAAAACTCCCCTCCACTTTTCAGCTTTCCTTTGGATCTGGAGCGGTAAGAGTTGTGCTTATTTCATTGAGGTGTGGGTCAAAAAACGAGCCACTGAGCATGCAAAATAAATGTGTTAGCTACCCACTGTTAGCACTGGCGTTAGCCTAACATCATGTTGGCTAACAGTGACACAACTCTGTCGAAAATGGCGCAGACTAGCGTTACTCTTGAGAGAAAAGTCCGTGTGAAAGAGACTCCGTTCACCCCTACAGGCTGGGAGACCGACGCTAACGTGCGATATCGGCTGATATCTCTTTATCTTTGCGTTCAGTTATGTCGCAAACCAAAAGAAAGCATAGTTTAAAACTTTTTGTGCTGTAATTTAAATCGCCATCGGCACGCTACACGACACCTCCTGTCTCGACCGTGTGGTAACATTAGTAGAACTGCCGCTAGTTTAGCAACATTAAAACCACCTCGTTTTGATCGTGCAATTTGGCGCCATTGCTTCCTGAACTGCGTCAAATATACACACGCATTTAAAAAAATAATAATAATTTGCAATGCAGCTCACTGTGAACAATATCAGGTGAAACTTATATTTACGTAGTTTTATCAGGTGAATAACTAGCAGTCTAGCGCCCCCTACCGTTCATCCTGTTGTTTTTTCACTGAGTCCAGCAGCCTTGTGCAATTATGAGTGTTATGTTGCAAACTATCTTTTCAGTGGAGTTACTTTAAGGACTGTGATTGGGTGACAGCTGCAGTTGAGCTACAGTTTATCTGCAGTTTATCTGGCTGTATGGCAGTGCTGTGTCTGTGGACCGGAAACGAGGAGAGACTGTTCGATCACCAGCCCTGCAAAGAGTTAATCACTTTTTCCCTTTTTGCTCCGTCTGCTCGTTTGTAACCTGGCACCCCTTTTATATTGTTCTAGATTGAAAGAAGTAAATCTCATTTGTTTGTGAGCAAATTCATCCACCCATATTCTGTGCATGCTTCAATACGAATCAGTTGAATGAAAGAGGAATAATTCGTTTTTAATTCAATTAAATTGTACAAAACTAGTGTATTGTATTACAATCAAAGAATTGACTGCTTCAGTGTAATGCTAGTGTGTAGTTAATATGTAATGTGTGAATCTTTTATAAAATGCTTTGGCAACAACATGTGTTTGTTCATGCCAATAAAGCTATTTGAATTGAGAATATTGTTATGAAAGCAAGGAGCTCGTGTAGCTTTTTTAGCAATCAGTCCCAATTTATTTTTTTTTGTCACCTGCAACGCTGAGGCAGGGTTCTTACAAATGCAGCTTACCAAAGCAGGATTGTATCAATCAAATCTATGTAATTGTGGCAGACGGAAACTTATTTTTTGTTGTTAAAACTAGCATATAGTAGTTTGGACCAATGTAATGGTATAGTGTCGGCATACACTTTGTAAAGACATTAATTTCCTATTTGTTTTTCACTCAGTAAGCATGTTTCACGCTCCTTTTTAATTAGTATCTAACATAAATTGTTGTCTTTTTAAATGTTTTCTTGTGCCTTTTTTAATGTGGTGTAACCTTACAAACTAGATCAAGAAAGTAGTCAATTTAATATAGGGTTAAGGAGTATTTATTTTAGTAATGCAAAGAGTCGCCATGCTCACTAAAGTTAAACTGGTGAATCACAATGAACAGTAGAAATGTCACAAACCTTTGAGAGCTCATGTCTGTTTGTCATCATTTAATATACTTAGGGTACAGAATATTAATGTACAAGCATTTTTTACAAATGCTTAGTTTCATTATCGAGTCTAACAATTTATGCTTTTTCCCCTCTTATGTTTTTCAGATGCAAACAATGGTTGAACAACTGTCATCGCCAAGATCTGGCATCAGAGCCTCCTGAGCAGTTGCATAAGCTGTACAGACTTTGTGCAAAGCACTTCGAGCCCTCTGTGATCTCTCACCAGGTAAGCAGAATTCTATTGTCCATTACCCTTTGTGTGCATTATAAATTCATTTCATCGTCATTTTGCCCTCTGTTTTGTTATTATAATACCACTAGTGCTGTTTTTAGTGAGCAAATACTGCATGCTGATAACGGGATGTACCGATTTATCAGCCGAACATCTGTATCTGCCGATGTTTCCCTTGTTGACCGCCACAGGCCTCTGCAAATAAGATGCCATTCGCCGACGGTAGTGGTCGATGTTTATCTGTTTTGTCGCATTAATTTTGCGCCGGCTAAATTTTGTTTTAGTTATTTGCTGACGCGACTCTGGCAGGACGTGCACAGTTGCCGGCTTGCCATGTGCACGTGTGGTTTGTTTACACATAAAATGAATAAAAAATGTCGCCCCGTGCAAGTATTACTGTGGGAGTATTATTGTCTCTCTGTCTTTCCAGAAATGTGACTGCACTCAGATATTGGAGAAAAGATTCTCCTCCATGTGTGCATTAAAATGTTAAAAAATATATATTATATATTTTTGTTGAGTACTGTAATTACATTATACCAAATGTTTCCAACAATTTTTTTTAAACCTAAAGATATCTGTAATTTTAATCAAAGTTGTAATGGAGACGTATCCCTTTTGCTCAAATTTAATAATCCTTTTAGATGTTGGTTGTTTTTAACTATACATTTTAACCGGATGACGGATTTAATCGGCCATTTGGATCTTAAGTTATGAGAGAAACGAGCTGAGCACACGTTGGCCTTCAGCTCGTAGCCTCTCCTCCCTGCGTCCACCGAGGAAACGTTGTTTTTTTTAAAATGCAAAACTACTTTATTTGGTGTTTTTGCCGGCTTCTTACCGGCCTCATCCGTTTGTTTTACGGAGGAGGAGATCTCTGCGGATAGTTTGGCTCCTGGTAAAACATGAGCATAAACTCGGAGGAGCGGCTTGTCATTAAATAAGAATAGCCGGTTGGGCCACGAGGACTAAAGCACCCTCGCGGATACAGAAAAAGTATGAAATGTCCTTAAAGTGAGTCGGGGCCGGAGTTGTCTCTTTAATCAGCAGGTGACGTTATTGTAACATTAACGTAACGTTACTGCTCACTCCATACTGCTGACTCGGTGGGTTTGCTATGCCCTGGTGGAAACCCTGGTTCACTCATTTTATATAATAAAGGTGTATTTGTTACTCTGGCACAGAAGGGGGATAAATAACAACAAAAACAAAATAAATAACCACAACAACTAAAACATTTGGCGTCGGCTATTTACCAAATTGTGTTTTTAAATATCGGTGTCTGTATCGTCCCAGAATTTCTCAATCGATGCATCCCTAATAACTACAGCACATGCTATTTTCATAACTGCAAAGAAAACTTTGATGACTAGTTTATTAGGTACACCCAAACATCTGATGCACTTTAAGCAATCAATCAATGTAATGCAATCTCATCCATTGGTGTTTTTTATTGCTATATATTGCTTATGGGATTGGGTCTATACAGTGACAGAAACTCCCTTTTTAAAGACAGCAACTAAAACTAGACAGTTTGTTAATGTTTAAATTTGGGTCAGTAAAAGTCATATTTTTAATAGCTGTACAAATGATCAAAGTTGATAATAGTTTTGTTACTCACCATTTGTGTACCCAATACTACTGTAGCTATAGTCCAGATATCATACTGAGCTGAATTTCCCCATTTCACATTGAAAATTGAGAATTAGCATAAAAGTGTGATCTAATCCTTTTTGTTTTTCAGAGCGCCTCCAGTTGTGTCTTAAGGGAAGATGCTGTTCCAACAATATTTGACTTAACTTTGCCTGTGAATAATCAATCAACCTGCAACAGGAAACGAGCTAGAGATCCTGTAAGTGTTTCATTCAATCATAAAAAAGAATTCACTTCTTAATGTTTTTTAATCAGACATTACGACTCTAAAAATACAAACCATTGATTATCTTATCATCTCCCTAGTCTGAAGAGGAACCTGCGTATGTGAAGAAAACAAAAGGTACAATTACTGGTTCACATCATTCCCTATAATTAAGTCTGTTAGAATGTAATAACCCCTGTTAAATATTGTAATAAATGTGAATATTTAGTCATAGGCAATTTTTCAAATCACCTCAGGCTTTTATTCTGTCTTTTCTCTTT
Organism: Bovichtus variegatus; assembly: GCA_943593645.1. Taxonomy (NCBI): domain Eukaryota; kingdom Metazoa; phylum Chordata; class Actinopteri; order Perciformes; family Bovichtidae; genus Bovichtus; species Bovichtus variegatus. The sequence continues at coordinate 4,603,463 of CALSCE010000030.1, forward strand.
CCTATCAGAAAACACAGCAACAGCAGAAGTGACTGAGGAGAGGAGAGAAGACCCTGAAGAGAACCGTGCAGCGCCTGAACTGCAAAAAGAGAACCAAACCCAAGAGGATGTAGCCAGCTCTAAAGCAAAAGAGACTCTGAAAGTCTATTTCAAAGAAATCCTGGCACTGACTGGATTCAGCATAAATGGTTCAAATGTCTCTGATGAGCCGATCGGCAGTGCGAGAGGACAGCAGGCGCTCAATCGCATCTGCGTAGAGAAAATTGACAAGAAAGAAATCCTCCAGTTCAGTGAAGACCTCATGCGGGAGGAGATCCAAAACAGCCTCCGACTGGCACGGTTCTTCTCCATTCTGCTTCAGGATGTGACCAGTATAGAGGGAAAAGAGCAGATTCCCGTTTTCATCAGGTCGGTCACAGTAGATGGGTTCCCTCAAAAGCACCTCATTGGGTTCTTACCGTGCGACATGGATGCAGAGAATCTGTTTTACATGCTTCTCGCAGAGTTGCGAAACAAGTGGGGGCTGAGGATGGAGCACTGCAGAGGACTGTCATATCTGGTGACGGGCAGTATGTGTCAGAAAATGCGAGACCTTACCTCCAAGATTCTGCAGGAGTTCCCACAAGTAGTTCTGTCACCAAGTGACCCATATGCCTTCAACATATGGATTATTCGCTGCATGCCTGTGCCCTCGATTCAAAATGTTGCCAACACTGTAGAGGAGGTGGCCTCGTTACTCAGGAGGACACCAGAGCTGTGCAAAAGACTGGAGGGGAAGATCCAGATGACATACGGGCATATGAAAGGGGAAGTGGACAGGATCAAGGCAGCCGTCAGTGAGAATTGGGAATATGGCACAGATGCCTTCCAGACCATGTTGGACATCTTGGAGCCATTCCTGAACTGCATCAATGAGATGATTTCAAAGGTAGATGAAGATACTGCTGAACAGATGGCCAAGCTCAAGCCAGTTTTGAAGAATTTCAATTTCATCATCACACTTATTGCTCTGAAGAACACCCTCTGTTGTGTGAGCATACTCAACTCCAGTCTCAGGGGAATAATTAGCATCAGCAGTACGTTGCAGTACACAATTTCCAATGCCTTAAAGCTGGTAAGCAAATACCAACAGGAGCTTGCAATATTCCACAGGAAATGGTTTTCAGATGCGGTTGGCAGAGCAAAGAAGCTGGGAGTGGAAGTCACTAAACCAGAGCTGGAGCAAGAAGACACGACAGAAACACCACTGGAGGACTTTTACAGGGAAACTCTAAGCCGGCCTATCTTGCAGTATCTTGTTGCAGAGGTGAAGAGAGTGTTCAGCACAGAGATGGTGAGGATTCTCCGATGGCTTTCCTTAGTGCCATCTTACATGGCCGACCACAATTTCAGCATCCGCAGGGATAAAGTTGCAGACGCCAACTTGAACAACCTCGCAAGGCCCGACACATTCTACGAAGAGCTCGGCTGTTGGGAAGTGAAGTGGAGGCATGCGAGCAAGCGCAGAATCCTGCCAACCACAGTGTTTGCGACACTCAAGATACCAGATATTGGCTTTTACCCGAATGTGCAGAGTCTGCTGCGGGTGTTGGGCACTGTTCCATGTGTAAATGCAGAGGCGGATGTGTATGGTCAGTACCATATGGTACTGGAGCGGTGCCACTCCTACCTGAGAGCCACACCCGAGGAACAAAGACAATGCAGCATGGCATATGTCTACGTGAACCAAGATGTGCACTTCAATGTTGAACAAATGGTGGAGTCCTATGCCCAGAAACACCCAGACATCCTGCAATTGCTGCAAACGGTTAGTAGTTCTTCTTCAGCAGAATGCTATTGTAACTGCCCTTATTAGTGATAAAACGACTGTTCTACCTGAAACTACATTCTACTTTGTGTGTGTTTGTTACAGGATGATGACACAAAGGAGAAGCCTCCCCAAGGTGAGATGGCTTTGAAATGATTTATTCAACATTTCAGCATGCAGGGATTTTAGTTATTAACACAAAGCTATTCTATCACAAAGTTTACCAATTTTAGGGAATGTTATTCTCAGAACAGAGCTGTAGACGCAAAGATGGCTACATTTAAAAATATGTCTTTGAAATCAATGACTATGGGACTAATGTATTTAACTGTAGTTTATAAGACCATTCCCACCTCTCATTTCAGTGGCATCCCATGGGAACCATGCTGAAAAGGACACTGAAGAGGAACTACAGTTCATAAACCTAGAGATGGATGCTGAAAGGCTTGTGGAGATGAAGTGTGCAGAGACTGATAGAGAAGCTCTTAAATCTGCTCTGCAGGCTGCAGTGTCTGCTGCATACAGCAGTCAAAGCAGGCGACAGAGTGACACTTCTGCTCAGGAAGGAGAACTCGAGTATGTGACCAAGTCCGAAATGAAAGAAGTTCTCACTGTGTGCGAGAAGGCCGTCAGGGAGGGAATCCTCATGGAAGTGGGGACTTCTTTCTTTTCCTTGTTCATCGACCGTGTTGTGAAGTTTGGAGACAAAGACAATCTTCCCCTTTTCCTGAGATTTGTGGACAGTTTTGATGTCATGCGATTGGAGTTGATGGGATTCCTTGAGGCAGATCTTGATTGTGATGCCATGGGACAGCGTCTCCTGGAAATAGTAACAGTTGAGTGGAGTCTTGATTTGAATAACTGCAGAGGTCAAGCATACCTAGGCTCTGGTGACGTTTCCTACAAGCTCAAAGCCTTTGCCTGCAAAGTCCAGGAGACTCATCCTCTTGCTATAAGCACACACTGCTCTTCCTACTCGTTCAACACATGGTGGTCCAAATCCATCCCAGTGCCTGCTATTAAGAGAGCCCTGGACACATTTGAAGAAGTTTTGATGTTTTTTGGAAGCAGCGCGACTCTACAGAAACAGCTCGACCATGTGATAGCCTTTGGTCTTAGAGAGAGCTATGAAAAGGTCCAAGAGTTACAGGGGAAGTTCTGTGCCCTTTGGCAAGAGAAGCATGATTCTTATGAGGTGTTTGTGCAGATGCTGGAGCCCTTGGTCGAATGTCTGGAGAAAATCAAAAATAACCCTCAGAGATGGAAAGCCTTTGTGTCTGACCAAGCCGGGGCACTCCTCCGCAAGGTCATGGAATTTGATTTCATCATTGCTATGGTGGTCTTGAAGAATGCATCCTCTTTCACCAAAGAGCTGAGTGCGGGTCTCCAGAAGGACCACTTCAGTGCCGCATCCCAACTTTGCCAAATCAGTGGCATTGTGGCCACTCTGAACAGAGTAAAAACAAACATGAAGGTGTTTCACCAGAACTGGTTTGATGAGGCCTGTGCAATGGCACAGAGTCTAAGAGTGCAGATTGAAGTGCCTGAAAATTCTTTGCCAAGAGATGGCATGATGAAGCCAGTCGGGTTTTACAAAGATGGCTTAAGCGTGCCCCTCGTAGATAACCTTATCAATGCCGTGAAGGATCATTTTTCAGAGGACCACAAAGAGGCTCTTAACTTCCTCTCCCTAGTTCCGTGCTCCGTCACAGTGAGTTACATGTTTGAGAGCTTGAAGTCGAAGCCTCCCCTCTACAGCCGAGATCTCCCTGATGCTGACAACTTCTTCACAGAGCTGTGCTGTTGGAGAGTAACATGGAAGACCAAAGTTGCATCCGTGACCATCCCAGGCTCAATATTTCACACACTGCGCCTGCCACTCATGCAGTACTTCGGTAACATCAACGCACTGCTGAGGATTATGTCGGTGCTACCCAGCACGGCACTGGAGGACTGCGGTGTCATAATGCGCCACAAGAGGTTCCAGGAGTACCTGAGAAATACAAACCCCAAAGTCAGGTCCCCGTGCTTGGCTATGCTCCAGGTGGGCACGGACTTCAGCAGGGACCTGGACCGCATGGTCACCCAGTGTTTGAAGGTTACTCCGCAAGCCTTGGAGGGTATTTGTCTGGTACGTGCTCGTGATCTTTCGTTTAAAAATGGCATTTTGATACATTTCTAGTTTTATTCTAATTATATGAATGTCAAACTAATTTCTTTTTACCTGGGTATATTCACAGGACAAGGAATCCAAAAGCTTCATCAGGAACTCTGAAAATAATATGGAAGGTAAGGTATTACATTTATGGACAACTCCTAAGTAACACGAGTACACGAATGAACTAACATCCATCCTAAATTATAAAAAGTAGCTTTTTTTTTTACATGATTTGAATGTTTGTCATAACCACTGTTGTATTGTCTGTCGTCTCCCTCTGATATATTTAGTTGACTGTGTCAAGGAGGAAGCGGAAGAGCCTTCAATTCAGCAATCTCCTGACAAGATTGAGGACCAAGACATGAAACCAGCCGATGAGAATGGGCACTCTGGAGATAACCGCCAAAGTTTGGCGACGGTATTCAAACTGGCCACACTACTGGGGAAAAAGAATGTCAGTCTCTCCGACCTCTCAGAAGAGGACCGAGAGCTTTTCATCCAGGAGCTCAGCATGTGCCACTGGTTTGGAAATGAGAGCAAATGCACACCTTCTATCGGTGACGATGAAATGGTGAACCTCCTCATTAATGGAATCAGAGATGTCATACTCAAGGAAATACAGGAATCACCGTTCTTCTCACTTATCACAGACAAACCTGTTAAAATTGGTGACAAGACCCACCTGCCTGTTTTTGTTCGGTATGTTGGAGAATCTGCTCCAAAAGTAGAGTTCATGGGTTTCTTACCATTTGACGAAAACCGCCATGTTGACACGCAAGCGAATAACCTCGCAAAGATTCTCACTGAGGACTGGGGCTTACCTATGTCTCAGTGTCGTGGACAAGCGTTCATGCACTTGGGCTCAGGTTATCAAAGCCTGAAGAAAATGTCCTTGGATTTCCTCAAGAGCTATCCGCTCTCTGTTGTGACGCCCAGCGAGTCTTGCGGCCTTGCCCATTGGCTGGCAGGAAGTGTGCCTTGCCCTTCAGTAGCAAAAATGTTGGAAATCACAGAAGACCTGCTGCTGTTCTTTGATGAATCTCCTTGTCTGGAGCTACAGCTAGCACAGGCCGTTGATGGGCTTCTGAATATGCCTAGAGAGGCCCTGGAGGAAATACCAGAGACATGTTGCTCGAGGTGGAAAAAGAGGGAAGACTTCTTTGACCTACTTGCTGACACATTAGAGGGTGTCCTCAGCTGCCTCGACGCTGTTAGCTCTAGCGCCATAGGTGCCAAGTCAGTGCATGCACAAGTTCTCACCACCGCTCTGAGAAATATGGATTTCATCGTCACCCTTGTGATTTTGAAGAATGCTTGTGCTCCTCTTCGCAACTGCAGCACTGTCTTCCGCTGCGGAAACCCTGCTGACATCCTCTGTGAAGTGGAGAAAATCCCCCCGATCATAGAGACTCTTAACAAAATGTTAGAAAATGTGAGCACTCTGCACTCCACTTGGTTTGAGCAGGCATTCCAGCTCGCAACCAAGGTAGCTCCCGAACAAGTGTGCTTCTCAGAGGAAGCCAACAGCTATGAATCTCCTGAGATCTATTACAGAGAGAACCTGAGCGTTCCTCTCCTCAGGAGTCTCATTGATGACATGAAGTACAGCTTCTCAGACAGCCACCTGAAGGCCCTGTCGGTCCTGTCGTTACTGCCCTCCTGCAATCCACAGCCCATTCTGGAGGAGTCCGCAGACAAGCCATTCAGCCTCTACCTTGCGGATGTTTCTGAGCCTGAAGCCGCTGAGCAGGAAATCAACGCGTGGGCCACTGTCTGGAGCGAGAAATACCAGGATGCTGCTCCTCCATCATCTATTGCTGAAACACTAGTCCATCCTGAGTCGAAGAGCCACCCGACTGTTGCCTCTCTGCTTAGGCTAGTAGCTGTCCTGCCTAGTGTCAGCATGGAGTGCGACCTGATGAAGACCACTCTGAATTCCATGAGGGATCTGTTGAAAAACACTGTCTGCAAAGGCAGCAGAAAGGATCATGTGGTGCTCCTCTCCCACTGCACGACACTCCAGAGACTGCCCGAGGTCATTGAGAAGTGTATGGAGGTTGATCCAGAGAGCAGTCCATGTCTTTCCCAGGTATGTTTAAAATGGTTTTAAGTGTGTTCTTGGTGAATTCATCATGTTGTGTAAGATGACAAAGTTACTGCATTTTTACAGCCATTCTAACAAGGACCGCATATTTTGTAGGTGGTGAAAACTTTGCAAAGACTCAAGTTGGACAGTGGTAAGTCCATTCATGGCAACTTGATTATCAAGAATCGCAATGTCTTTTTATTGTGAGCGGCAAATATGTGTGGCATTAACATTTATATTTATTTTTTCAGGAGGTGTAAAACCGTCTGCACCAACAGAATCGCACGCCTCCATTGTATCCGAGGAGCCTGCTGACGTGGAGGTGAAATCGGCTGATAATGAAGTGATACTGGACGTCGCACAAGGACCAAGAACAGCAGTGTCTTTCTATGAGCCACAACTGCGTGAACAAATCCTCAAGGAACTCTGGGACTCTCAGTTCTTTACAGTTATAACTGAGCAAGCTGTTGAAATTGACGGTGAGCTCTATGTCCCGTTGTGCATCAGGTACTTAAACAAAGAGGACATCCAGTGTGAGGAAACGCTGGCTTTCATCCCTTTCGATGAAGACCCCGTTGTCTTTGCAGATGCTATTGAGACTGCCCTTTCTGAGAAGTGGGGTCTCAACATGGAGTACTGTAGAGGTCAGGCCCTGCTGAGTGTTGGTGAAGTAGGATCTCAGATGAGGGCTGTAAGTTTGGCTATAGCTAAGACGTACCCCCAGGCTGTAAGAACTGTCAGCTCTGCGTTGTCTCTTAATGTATGGCTGGCTAAATCCTCTCCCGCTGAAGAAGCAGCGAATGGAGCAGTTCTCATAAGTAAAATATTACACTGGCTCACCGAGGACGCAGAGCGCCAGAACAAACTGGAAGACGTGATCATTCACATGTTCCAGCATGACGAAGTCAAGGGCAACGAGCTGAGGGACAAACTCATCAAAAACTGGGAGAAGAGCCATGATATGCACGAGGTGATGGTCGATATTTTAGAAGCCGTCATGCTGTGTTTGAATGAGCTGAAAGGGGAGGGAGGTACGTCCAACCAGCAGCAAGCGTCGCAGTTGTTCAATGCAGTCAGAAACTTTGAGTTCCTCCTGTCGACAGTGGTGCAGAAGAACATCTTGAGGGTAACTAAAAAGCTAAGTCAGTCTCTTCAGGGCAAACCCTTAGATATGCTGCTTGCTGTGAATAATTTGCCTGATCTCAAAGCTTCCCTCAGTAAACTGAAGAGTGACATCGCCACCCATCACAAGGCCTGGTTTGAGGAAGCCACCACGCTGGCTTCTAAACTCCATGTAACCATGTTGCATACAGTGCTTCTCGAGCCGTTGAGCGAGTTTTACAAAGAATCAATAAGCATGAAGGTGGTAGAGCACTCGATAGCAGAAATTGATGACCTCTTCACAGAAAAGGTATTGGATACCTTGAGGTGTCTGGAGATTGTGCCTTACGCAATGTCCAAAGTAGAAACCAGCATTCTTAGTGGTCTTGTGTTCCGCCTGTACAAGGAGGACTTGCCAGATCAGGTCTCTCTTCACTCGGAGATAAAGTCGTGGAAGGAGAAATGGTTGGATCCCCTGGCAGGCTATCTCCCAACTACTGTGCTCGACACGCTCAAAACGTCACAGATAAGAAGTTTTAGTAACATTGAAACTCTCCTCAGACTCCAGGTCATCTTGCCGTTTTCAAGGAGGGAGAGCAACTTCAGGCAGGGAAAAAGAAGCTTACAGGAGTTCATACAGCAGGAGAAGCGATCCCTCACTGAGCTACACCCTCTGTAAGAGTTGCAGGTCTTCCGTCGCGGGCAGCAGTTTGAGCAATGCGTTTGAGATGTCGCCGCCACCACACTTGATACCTAATGTGTCTCAGCCCTAATTGAGGTCCCGAGTTCTGAACTCAATATTTCTGTGTACATTATTGATCTAAAATTCTTTGAGATTTCCTTTCGTTGTTCTACTGCAAACCAAGCCCTATGTTATATTTTGTTTTTGTTTTTTATTCTGTAGTTTGTACAGTTGTACTGCCCAGTGGGACCAATGTCTTGGCAAAAAAAAAAAAGCAATGCTTGTGTGCCTTGATGCGAAACGATTAATTCACCCCATGTATCACGATGATTCAGATGTTGAAAAATGTCCCATTGGAGTTGACTGACTTCTGTATCGCTGTCATGAATTCATTATAATGATTTAAATTGCACCCTTACCTTTCCTGGGCACAAATAGAAATGGTTAGATCCATCATGTCTTCTGATGATTTCTCATGTTTCCTGTCTCTTTGCAGGAATAAATTTGCTGTAAACGTATCTTTTGAAAGAATGTTTCCTTCATAGGAAACCTTCATATATATTTGTCAAAAAAGTAATAAAATGCTCCAAAAAGATCTTTTGGCTTTTGCGGGTTTTTTTTTTTGTAGTGTTTTTTGTTTTTTTGTATTAAACTAGATGTACAGCAGGCTTTCACGTGTTAAGTATGAGTTACGTCTGCTAGTCAACACAAGGTGGCGCTGTGGGGCTGTAATTTGTCTTATGTGGAAATAACTGAATCTGTTTAGATGTGCCACTAAATACTTCAATATACATGTCAATTGTGAAAATACACAACCACGAAGAACCTGTATGATTTTCTTATTTACCTAAAGGAAGGAAAAGTTGAAACCGGCTGCCAGTGTTCATGCTTCCCGGCTCTTAAAAAAAAAAAAAGAAAAAGGCAGTTCACCCACTACTTTAGGCCATTATGTATTGAATACAAAAATGATTGCATGATTCACTTACTGATCAACAGGGATGTGGGTTTAGAGGGAGGGTTGTTAAGGTCATACAACCGCAAGCCTACATTATCTCAAGATACCTGTTAAATATTTATTTTACAGCTACCTTTTGTCCTCGAATAAAGAGTAAGGTCTCAGTAATGCTGGGTATGTGAGAGACAGGTTTGACTTGTATTTGCCAGTCATGCAAATTACGGCTTTCGGGCTCCATCGATACCATTGTGGTTTGGTTAATTATGTACTTTCTAAGAACAAGTGTGTTCTGTTGTCAATTATTTGCTATGAATTCCAATCTGGTGTACAAGCCTCTATAAGGAGAATTTCAATCACACAGCCACAGTGGCTGACAATTAGAAAAGCAAGTTACTGTAGCTGTTATTGTGTATAGCTTTATTTTTTGAGCCGTACGTTATTACTCTTATATGTTCCACTGAATTCAAAGCTGAGCAAAAAATGTTTCTAATTCAACCTAAGGTCTAAATGATTTCTTAAATGTTTTTAATTAGACTGCTGCTGTTGAAAACCCTTCCATATATACAGTACATGCATGTTGTGTGTGTTGACATGAAGCCCACCTTATCTTTAACACTGATGACCCCACTGAGTGCACTTTCTGAAAGAAACATGTATTCTTCCTGTGAGCTGTAACAGCAGATGCCTCCCTGACAAAGCCCCGATTGTTGGTGCTCAGCTCAGTGTGAAAGGAGCATCTCCGTGTCCCCGCTCAGCTGCTGAGCAAACGGATCTGTCTCCGCTGTGGGCCCCGGGCCCCCAGCAGCACTGTCCACAGGCCTCACCGTAGCCATGTGCAGCACAGGAGCACGCCAGGCGTCGTCTCACAAACCCCCATCTCTGCACTAAGAGCGATAAACCGCCTACAAGCTGTGTTTTATTTATTTACACTGTGGACGTGGACACTTTTACAGTTGAGATCTTAGGTGCAGCCTGTGTGTTTGAGCATGAAAAACACATCCTCCATCTTTAAGCAAAACAAGGTATTGCCATAATTGACCCGTGCACCAGGTTTCCTGCTGGAAGTCAAGGTTCTGCACTGATGTAAGACCCGTGGCACTCTGTAATCATGTCCATACACAGCCAGGATTTAACTACACTCTTGAGGGGAAGACACAGGGCTTAAGTGGATTTTATTTCAAGGTTCCCTTTCAGGGAAAATTGGCAGCATAGGCCAGGATTCAGAATTCCTCCTTGTATTACGAGCAAAACCTTTTGGTTTGAATTATTCAGATGTCAACTTGTTGCTTGTACTCTTAAAGAACACTTCATTTTTACTTGCCATTGTAAAGCTAAAGGACTTTTTAAACTGAAAGTGAAATGTGAAGGATTGTCTTCGCTGAGTGTGTTTAACCGATACTGAGGTGTATAAGAGATTATCCGATTATGAAGCCGTGAATACAATATTTTCAGGAATGCTGAAAAGCTTTACTTGACTGTCTGAAGAAAAAAGAAAAAATAACAGTGCTCAGCAGCCTTTTTGGACCTGTGCAAAAGCATCCATTCATTTAGTCCGGGGACATTTTCTCAGAGCATTGGGCATGTGGCTTGGACTCTCAAATGCTTTTGTAATCCTCAAAGAAGTAAGCTTTAATCGTTTATAAGGACGTTCTCTCCGCCAGCCATCATCCAAAGAACTAAATTCATAAAAAACAGATGTACGTGCACAATTTATCTATTGTACTGTTTGGAGGCGTGCAGCCTGTCTTAGTGATTTTCCTATCGCTCTTCGCCTTTATGTTTAGCAGGAGGACCAGACTGCGCTGAAGTCATCACCCCACCCACATGATTCGCCTCAACCCACTCTGCCCTCAACACCTTTTTGCTCTTCTTCAGCAACACCTCTTCAGACGCACTGATGTGGCTTCATACAGTGTGATAAAGGACCTGTGTGAGACTGGACTGCCGCCCCTGGCTCTGGAGGCAATGTCTCTTCACCTCTTCACAGGGGAAATCCATCCCAAAATATAATTAGCACGTGTTAATTTTGTAGCGATGTGTAACTCAGTTTCAGTCCGTGACCTTGACAGTTCTGCAGTGATGATGTCATGAAACAAATCACGCAGCTGCTCCATAGGCGGTAAATAATAAAACAAAACCCCAAGATATTTTTAATGGATTATAGACACATTTTCTGATTCACAGCTGCTGCTCTGCAGTCAAATATAACTTGCTGGGTGACGAAAAGTGGGCAAAGTTTCCACTTCTCCGTGTATCAATGAAGCAAATCCGAATCACTTCACCTGATGACATCCTGAAGTAATATCTCTCATTTCCATTTTAGGTGACAGTAGTCTGTGTTGAAATGGCTTAAAGGAATTTATTCAACCACAAAATGGCCATTTGTATGTCAATTACTTCACCCTCGTATTAACTATAATTCTTAAAGAAAACATTGTTTTTTTCTCGCATTGCCTCCACGGGGAACGAAGAATGAAAAAAAACGGAGAAAGTCTCCGTTCCGCCATGGAGGCGTGTAAGCAAAACCAAGTTTTCTTAAAGAATTCAAGGTAACATCGTGTGAGAAATTGATATACAAATGGTCCTTGTGTGGGTGAACTAATCCTTTAATCGCTGGAGTAAACGCATTTAATAAATCAGTTGTTTTAGGGTGGATTTTCCCTTTAGAGCGTGTTTGGTTGTTGGAGCTCGTGTTCGTGCAGCGAATGGACTCATGTAACTCAGATTTATGATGATCTGGTGATATGACAGGACTGTAGTGTGATTCATTGGTTTGCATTCCTGGAATCCACTCCTCTCTTGGCTGGCTTACCCATAATGCAGGCAGCTTTTATACCCCCAGCTCAAACCAGAACGGCCATGGTGACTGTTTTTTCGGGGAGCGATCCTCCAGTGCTGGCAGGCTGATCACGGTGTCGGCTCCTGGAGGACCACATGACGTGTTCAAAAGTGCCACCCATCTGTCACTTGAAAGGGCTCTGTCCTCAAAGCACAATAGAGACAGAGGTTATAAACAAATGGCAGACAAAAAGATGTGGGTCCAGTTTGGACAGATTGGACGGAGCTTGTTGTTTCTGAGGCGATCCCCACTGTGAGCTACGGCCGCTTTCACAGGAGGGACACCAGAGGGTGATTGGATTCTCACATGGCTCACATGAAGCTGTCACTGTCCATCCGAGGGTCTGTTTTGACGAGTGTTGGCCTTCAGGAAACACTTGTTGGTAATCCATAATGTTCTTGTTATTTGTCAAGAGTGCTCTGCCCTGCACCACGCAACCGTTTGGTTGGAGATGAGAGGCTGAATGAAAAGTAACCCTCGCAGATACGGTTCACCAAGTGTTTGCGTCTGACAATCCCCTTTTTGGAGTTCTTGCTTTATTGTATTTCTGATGGTTGTTAATCAAACTCCTGGTTTTAATTTGGATTGGAAATGTATCTACGGTTAAATGGGTTCAGTTGGTAACGGAGAACAGGCAGAAACGAACGTACCTCGTCCGAGTCAAACCTTTAGTTTTGCATATTCCAGTAGACAAAATGAAAGGGACTAGATTTAAAAATAAAAACATGGAAAAAACTTTTTTTTTCGTTTCGATTGTGCAACGAGGGTTTTGGCATTAAAACTGAACTAAGTTGAGAACGTACCATCTGCTTCATTGTTTTTGGTTGCCCCCCCTTTGGAATCGTCTTGAAACATTTATAACAGCAAAGAAAGACTTTTTTTTTTAATCAACGTTAAACATTTAATTTTTTGCTACATTTGCCCTTGCCCAGTTTGGGTTAATATGTATCATGATGGGAGCATGGGAGTATTTCCAAGGGGCATAATAGTAACTCTGCACCCATTCAGGCCCTGATCCTCCCGGGGGAAAGTTGAGTGTCCCTACTCCCCCCTCAGTGAGCCTCCACATTTGTGATATTGGCTTGACCCTCTTGAGATTTGAAGGACAATGGCTCAACGCTGTGAGCCAGAGGACTCCTTCCTCCCAAACACTGTATTCAGAGCTGGGCTGACTCCATTCTTCATACGGCCAATTTAGAAATTGCATATTTTTCTTAAACATTTAAACTGTGACAATATTTTTGCAACACAAGAATTGTGATACGCAGTTTGCACATGCAGTGTTTTACCAAAAGCAAATAAATGACTGTTTCTATGTATTTACATTTTGGGTTCTTGAAATATGTCATTGGGGTTATGAAAATTTAAAGCTATTTATCTCATTTAAATTGAAACTCGTTTAAAAAAATATATAAACTTCCCGCTCAGGCTCAAACCACATCTGGATTAAACAATATTGTGGTGTAAAAAAAAAAATAGAATGCAAGTTTTGGAAACTTGCAAATGTTTTTGCTGTAAATATAATCAGACATCTTTTCATAGACACGTCGTAGGTTTTTCACCAGTAACCCCTCTGATTATCGCCACACTAGAAAAGGACAATGCAACATAATCTCTGTAGAAATGGATTTCATCCTAGACGTGGATTACCAATCATAACTCAGCCCTGATTCCGCCGTTACGCGACATGAGTTATTTCATTATCATAGACTCCAGCGGCTCGCTTATCCCCCTCTGTCTCCCTCAGAAGGTGTCCTCCCCCTGTGTGTTGCTTTGGAAGGTGAGATGTGAAGATCAAGGGGCCGTGTGTTGATCCTAGCTCAGGAATGGAGAGCCTCAGTGTAAAAAGTCTCTCTGTAGACGGGCCCGGTGCTGCTGGAAGCTCCACGACTCCCACACACGCTCCGACCTGTGCCCATTCGCAACTGCCTGCCATGTAAAACACATCGACTCCCTGGGACCAGGCTCACAGCCCCACTGTAAACATGGAGCTATCACGCCGTGTGTAAAAACCTAACAGTGTACCCTGCTTGGCCAACAGATTGAGACACATGTTTCCAGAGGAAGAGGCTCGTTGTGATCTGTAAATGTGTCTGCTCCAGAGACAGCAGGACAGCACCTGATCTGCTGGAGCAGCGAGCAGTGCACGAGGCCAGTCATGTTAGCTATACCAGTGGCAAGGTCAAGGTCTGGACAACAGCTCACTATTGCCTTTGTCTGAGCGCTGGAGGTGCAGCAGATTCTCAGGGAGACCATACATTACTTTCCCCGCAGCTGGCTCTGCAGCGTATCACTTACGGTGTGGTTCATATTTAAGGGAATCAGCCAGCGCAGGAAAACTCTGTGTAACTTTAAGGGGGTTTTATTCTTTCTTTTTTTTATGTAAAGAAAACATGTTCGATAGCATTTGTGTGTCCATGAGTGTACTTAAAATACCACAATATCATGTCACGTTGTATTACAATATATTGTAACTTTTATACGGTTTCCACAGAAATGTAAAAAAAAAGTTAGTTGGTGAATTCAGAGCATGGTTTACATTTCAAATTGGAAATGATTCCAATGTCAAATATCCCCCCCAAAAAAATACATTGTATTTGATTGAAGATAAAAGTCTGTGATTTTGACATTTGCCTTAAACATTGCTTTTAGAGACATCTATATTGAAGGCAGGGCAGAGTTTGACCACGGCTCTGGACAATTGTTTGTGGGTCCGAGCACACACGAACAGAAACAATGCAACAACATCTGAATGTAAAACATTGTTTCTAAATGGGCTTTGATGAAAAGCAAGAGGCGAGGAATTTTGTAGTAGAATGATTCAATTATTTCATATTTTTGTTCCATCAGGCTGCACATATGAAATCAACTGATACAGTACACGTCGTGTTTAAGTTCAGTGTTTTGGACAATAGTGCTTGTCCCTCATTTGGTCCAACATCCATCTGTGTGTCTTTTTTACATTTTAAGAATTAAACATGAAATCATTTACCATACACCAATGTCTCACTGTGACCCTTATTGTAGTGCTAAAGCCAACTTATTTTACAACAAATAATACTATTACTGTTTTAGCTGTGCATCATGTAAAAAGACAATATAACTATTTATTAAAGAAGATCGCAAAACCTCAGAAAAAAAGGAAATATTATTCTAATCCAGGGACATTTATTAGGTTTTATATTTCTGTAGCAGCTTAATCAAACTACTAATATGTTACAGCCTTGTTATATCCATAAGCCTGTAGATGAATTGACGTGAGAATATTGGCTGCCATTAAGCACACTGTCAGGGTCACTCCAAAGTGTCCTTTGAGAATCTTTAATGGCATTTAATGGGAGTCTGACACCGGAGCAGCTATGAAAGTGCCATTAAAACAATGTCAGTGTGTGCACTATTCATCACCACAGACACACTGTAACTCACTCCACTTCCGTGTGGGAATAGCATGGTGTCTATTCCAGAGTCTGTTTCTCCAGGACATCAATTCAACTGCAATACTTCGAGTATTTCCGAGTAGCAGCTCTGGTGCCGGTGCGGCGCGCTTTCTTATGCTAATGCGGGTCTGACATCAGCAGTGAGATCAAAGCAGGGCAGGGGTAGTAGCCTTCTTTAAAGCTGAGTCTGCCCCCACACTCAGGCTCACTCTCCCTCTCCTCTCCTCAAGCCTCCCTCTGTCTGTCCCACTCACACTCACCGACACCGCTCCAACACACACACACACACGCACACACACCATGCGTACCTGTCCGGAGATGTTCCACCACCAACCCATGCTGGATTTTACGCGTGCGTCAGGCTGATACCGACACAGACAGCACTGTGAAAGGATATTCCGACCTGCTGACACTTTTCTTCTGGTCGGGTTTTTGTTCAACGGTGAAAGCTGAGCTCCGCGGCTGAAGGTGAGGCGAAACTGGTTTGTCCGATGTCGGTGAGCGCGGTGTGCGTTTGTGCGGAGAGATAGTGTTAACGTTCGGGGAATACAAAGTTTTAGTGTTTGTCGTCATAGTTTTAACAAATTCATCATTGGGGAGGAAAGAAGAAGAAAAATCTGATCAAATGAGCCTTTATTCCACTATCTTTTATTTTAATTTTATTGCAATGTCAACTATCAGATATCACAGCT
The DNA here is from genome assembly GCA_943593645.1 of Bovichtus variegatus. Lineage (NCBI taxonomy): Eukaryota > Metazoa > Chordata > Actinopteri > Perciformes > Bovichtidae > Bovichtus > Bovichtus variegatus. The sequence goes on from CALSCE010000030.1 coordinate 4,619,220, forward strand.
CCAGTGCAGCGTATGGCTTTTGTCTAAAGTGAACATTCATGTCTTCACAAGCGGATTGGCAAACAAACATTATTATAGGCTTTGATGGAAATATCCTCGTCCGACCTCGTAAGTTGATCTCCACTAATGAGAGGAACTATGGCTCCGTGCGCCTCGCGCACCTTATCTTGGCTTGGTGAGAGACACACATCGGATGGTGTGTGAGAGTGAGGCTATCAGCCGTTATCTGTGAGGGGAAACAGGAGCTGCCATTAAGCCCACTTCGACCAAATGTACATTTAAAGAGTTAATCCACCTGAGGCCGCGATTTATGTGAACAGATATGACGACAAGCTGGGGGGGGGGGGAAAGACGGTAAATTCTCAGTAAATATTGCATTTTTAATCTATAGGATAGGGTAGGCTACATTCTTTTTTTTTCTTAAAAAAAAAATAATAATAATTTTAGCCTACAAGTCAGAATCTTACTGCTTGGAAAGTAGTTGGCCGAGTGGAATGCGTTTCAGTTAACTCATTTCAATAATTATCATCACACAGTTTCGTCCAATGAGCAGAACCGGTGCTCTGAAAGGCCTTTATCAGTGTGTGAATGTGCTCAGTCTTCAAAGACGTGTCTTATCAGCAGCTCACGACCTCATCAGATGAAGCTCCTGGTGCGCGGAGCGAACATGGCCGCGCTGATCCCACTCGAGCTCGAATTCTTCACATTTTTCGAAGGGAAGCAGTGAATTCAGTTACCGACACTAACAAGGAGTTAAATCCGAGGAAATACATCTTACTTCCTCTGAATGTTTCTGGCTCAAAGTTTAGCAAAAGCTCATGTGATTGTATAGAACAGTGCTGCCCAAAGTGGGGCCCGTGGGGGCAAAGATGGTCAGCCAAAAGGTTTGATTTGGCCCTGCAAATGTTTCTGATAAAAACTATATATTTTTTAATTAATTTATATATAAAAATATAATACAAATTGCTGTTTATGCTGTTTTATTTTTTGTGTGTGAAGCACACATGGCCTTTAGATATGTTGGAGCCCTAATTCCTTATTATTTTTCCACAATCTGAGTGTGTCGGTAGAGTGCACTCTGTTCAGAAAGTCAGTTTGACGTGAGTGGTGTAAGAAAAGAAATGGAGGCAAAGGCAGAAGCACACGGACGGAAGGCATTTCAATTAAGGGAACTTGGGATCCTGGTAGTAGTTTGCATCTTAATACTTGTGCTTGCTTTTTTGCATGTGGCTCGCCATTATTACGTTTCAGTTGTGACCCTCCAAGGGAAAAAGTTTGGTCACCCCTGCTATAGAACATTAATTTAAACCTCACCACCTAACATGGGATATAAAATACAACGATCAGCTATGTTATTATCACTCTATTGCTGTAAGTGATCAAAAAAAGAAAGAAAGAAGGTAGAATAAAGTCATTTCAGCTGAGGAAAGTCAGTGCTGTGCCGACTGACACATGGTCTGCACCACAGATAGGTCCCACAGCACTGTCCTCTTCATGAAAATGTAAGAGAGGTCTTTGTCTTGAAGGTTTCATTGCTATTAATTGTCTTTTTCCTTGTGTTTATTTGCATGTAGAAGGAGGTTGAAGAGCTGCATTAGCATGGATTGTCTTTACAGTGTGCTCCGTGCTTACAGCAGTGTTAGTTAACTGTCACAAAAAGCATTTCTTGCAAAGCATTTCCATTGTTTCTCTATCTTGTCCTTATCCTTTATTTATTGTGCGCATAATGTTTAAAAAATTGCTGACGTAGAACCGAAACAACATGCCTTCATTGCGATTTTCCTGCCACCAGATTTGGTCTGTTTTTAAATGATCCTCGTCAGGTTTCTCAGCTCACACAAACACTTACGCAGCGGCTCTTTGACAATATTCAAGTAAAAAAAAAAGAAAAATGTTACCACTGCCGTGTTGTGGAGCCGCCAAGTCATCGGTATAATGAATGTTCTCTGTTACAGGGTTTAGAAGAGGAGGCCGTGCCATGACAGTTGACTTTTGAATCTGAGCCAAGAAGCCCGACAGCCCTTTGTATCTGTGTCCTGTGTGAACTGGAGCCACTGTCCCACCATGAGGAGCAGCTCTCATGTCCTGCCTCTTGGTGTGCTCACGGTTCTGCTGCTGTCTCAGGTCTGCTCTGGCATCAAATGGCTGTAAGTATTCTCCGCAGAGGCGCCATCTCATTCTGGCGGCCTTTCACCGTCTTTACATGCAAACGATGTCCAAACAGATGACGTAGCGAAGATATGCGATATCGTGCGGCTCTTTTCTGCATGTTTCACTGTTTTATGGAGGGGAGGGCCCATGGCAGCTTTGAAATGGGCCCCAACATTCCTCGAGCTGCTCCTGATCGAGGGAGAGGCTGTGTGTTCTGTACATGTGTATCTGATGAAGGGGACAGTAGATTGGCTGGCAGTTCTTCAAGTTATGAACGGAAACCTTTTTGTTTTACTAACTTTATCGCGGCTTCGGTAAAACGGAGATGGCGTGCCTATTTCAGTTCCAAGATGTCAGATCCAATGCACTTCTGCTGTATAATAATGATAATGAGAAGATAAGAATAGAATAAGATGGAGCTGACGAGGCGTGGTGGTGGCGCAGACAGTCCCAGTGTGTGTAGTCTAGTTAGGCCTCAATCGGTGTAAAAATAGTGCTGCAGAGCCATGAATGTTGACACAAATGTTGATTGCTCGCACTGAGCACCGCGCTGCTTTTTTTTTTTTGCTGTAAAAGTAAACAATGATTTTTCGCAATAATTTTGGAAAGCCCATAAAATTCCCAAGTTGCTATTTTTCGGTTTTGTTTATGTTTCAATTGAAGTTTTGCATGGTATTGTTTGATATTCTTATAAACGCTTTGAGGGTTTCGCCGCGGTTCGCATGATCTGTTCTGTTGTGTGTGTTTCTTTATCAGACTTTTTATCCTGTTTTTGCCTCATGTCTGAGCACTGTGAAAACATAATATTCTTCTTATCAGAACGAGTGGCTGTAATACCCAACAGTGGGAAGACTTAAGCAGATGGGCCGGTGAGAGCTCGGGATGGCATGTGCTAAATCTAAGCTCTTACAGTCTTGATAATGCACAGCGGTGCAATGCAAAACAGATGCAGCTGTAAACACCTGTGAGTGCTGGGTTACCACCAGCCCAGTGGAGTCACAGTTTACCATTGGGCACAGAGTGGCGGCCCCTCGGCCCCTAATGCAAAACAGGCCAAGGTGCAGGCGGCGCTGCCGGGTTCTCACGAACTCTCAACAGATTGTGAAGCACAGAAAGCAGAGATCAGAGCTGACCTGCTCTGCCTGCGGTTTCTCTATCAGGTTAATGCTCAATACGTTTACAACGTTTAACTCAAAGGTGTGCCCCCTTTAATAGCCTGTAAACACAGGATTTGTGTCAAACTGAGGCCACAGAGGACAACACTTTTTTGGTGGAAAGTGCAAATGTGAAGGATCGACGTAGTTTCTCATCTGACTGTGGATCTGAATTAAGCGGGTTCTTATATATTTTGTCTGGGAATATCTTCTCTTCTGTGCTTTAACAAAAGAGAAGCCTCGATGAGTCCTCGCCGAACTTTCCTTCAGGATTTTCACTGTGATGAGATGGTTCTTCTCAACAATATTTCCCCGCCTGAAGCATTATCTGTTTCAGTTATTCAATTGTTTGTTCGGACCCGTCTCAGAGGCCTGACATGTGTGTGAAATTGGTCACACCCCAACTGGAACTAAAACTCACAGCTTTCTCTTCCCCATAAACGTGATTATTTACAGCTCATAAAACATGATCACATTGTCATGTATTGTATAATGCACACTGACCAACACCTCTTGTTTCTGTTGACCCCCTCCCCCTCCACCACCCCTCCCCCACCCCGCAGGTCGCTATCACACGCCCCAGCATCTTTACACATCAACCAGACCCACCAATGTAAGGTGCTGACCGGCATGGTGTCCTCCCAAGCTCAGCTGTGCCGCAGCAACCTGGAGCTCATGCAGACCATTATCACAGCTGCCCGCGAAGTCAAGAAGACATGTCAGAAGACCTTTGCTGACATGCGTTGGAACTGCTCCTCTATTGACATCCCCATTGATGCTCCAAAGTATCGGCCAGACCTCGACCGAGGTATGACCATAAACAGCTTTCGGAATGACGGCGCAGAGTCGCTCCAAGAGTCACACTTCACATTCAATAAATATCCAAACCGAGGTCGTTAAGTGCTGCATTTATTGCAGCTCATTTTACAGTGACCGGTGAACTCAGGCGTCACAATAGATGTATCTGTACGTATTAACATGCTATTCAAAAAACTTTAATACAGAATGATGTCCTTTTCAAAAACGATTTCTAGTTTCAAGATGACACGTTGCCTCATCTTTACACTTTTTTTTGTTGCTGCCAGACAAATAATTCCATCATTTCCCACAGAGCCTTCACCAGGGACTTGTACTGAAGCTGTTATTTGAGAAGACCCACACATTCAACATGCGTTTATTCTCTATCATATAAAAAAATTGGCTTATTTCTGAAATCCACAACATTATCTTACTACACGCCTGTTTGCACTGCAGTCTGACTTCGCTGTTTCTGTTTCTGCCAGACGGAGACAGTTGCTGGGTTGTAGGTGTAGGGGGGTGGGTGGGGGAGGGGGGGCTGTGCAGCGCTCCCAGAAAGGACATGGCTGCCATTTGCCAAATGAACAGTCTGCCCCGAACAGGAAATGGCTCATCTCTGTGGAGGGGTAGCTTTGATCTAACCAGCCCACGGTCATACATGACTTCTTCTCTTACTTCCAATTGCTCCAGGACCCTTTGACATGTGCTTTCTGTGTACGCACATCACCGCCAATTACATCAGTGCTCACTCTGCGTTACAGCAGGAGCACTGACGGACTGTGTTTGATAGTTCCTAAAAACACAAAAAAAAAGAAATCAACTAAATAAGATGTTAAAAATACTAATAATCCAGATGTTAATAATAGTTTTCTTGTTCAAGGAAAGACTGTGTCCGGGATCAACAATATAAAAAGTGTTTCAATGGAACTGAAAATATGTCCGAAAAAACACGTTTGTTGTTATTTAATACTCTTATGTGTGTTCATACCATTTGAGCTTACTAAATATTTTAAAAACGTGTGTTTTTGAAACTATGTTGAGTTCATTGAATTACTTTTTATACCGTTGCTGAGCCAAAACTCCTTTGAAATAACACGTATTGAAAAAGAGAGAAATATTGACAGGATTTTTCAGTTGTTTAAAAAAATAAAAGAGAGAAAAAAAGATTATTTATGCATGAAAGGGTTATCAAAATGAGACAAAAATATTCACACACTGTACTGGTATTTGCCAATATTGCGTAAATATTATTTCACGTACTAGTGCAGTGGCCATTCAAAACGTGCCTGTTCCGAACGGGCCGATTGCTTGTCCTCCGGTCATGCTGCTTGCAGCTTTCTCCAGAACCGTTCATCCAAACAACTTGACAGAAAAAGTTCCAAAAACATATGTCCCGTAGCGACAGAGCGCATAGAAACAGTTAATATTGTCGCCATTGATGGAGAGCCAGGTGTACCAAGCATGCTGTTCTGCGATGCAATAATAACTGCAGCTGAAAAGATTAGTCGATTCATCAATCAACAGAAAAAAATAACCTTTTGAAGAATTTGCTACTCTTTTATATGTCTTGTGTGATAAGAAGCTTGAGTTTTGGACTGTTTGGTTGGACAAAACAATCAATTAATCATACTTGGCAGCCCTAATAACTGCTAGTGACCGCCGACGACTATATTTTGTGCTTAAGTGTTAGCATTAAACTCTAGAGAAAATGATCTGTGAATGGCTTTCATGTCAAGGACGGGGGCTTACTTTTCTTTTTACCAATATATTCTGGGTTTCTTTTCTGTCAACAGGAACAAGAGAGGCTGCATTTGTCTATGCCCTGTCCGCAGCAACCATCAGCCACACCATAGCGCGGGCGTGCACTTCTGGAGATTTGCGGCTGTGCTCGTGTGGTCCTATTCCCGCTGAGATCCCAGAGCCTGGCTATCGCTGGGGTGGCTGCGCCGACAACCTGCACTACGGGTTGATCATGGGCTCCAAGTTCTCCGACGCCCCCATGAAGATGAAACGCGCAGGCTCCCATGCCAACAAACTGATGCACCTACACAACAGCGAAGTCGGAAGACAAGTAAGCAACATGGCCATATTTCTGCTCGTCTCTAAAATGTGAAAGATGTGTAAAAGTGCAAAAAAATTTCTGAATAAGTCTTAAATATGTATATTTTTAAACTGTATTTAAGTTAGTTTTATATGCTTAACTTGTAGCTACTGTACTGTACTGTATCTTATTTGTACGAATGTCAACCCCGAATAGATTGAGCACTATCGACCTCTGACCTCTCTGTCCTCATGTGTAGGTATTGAGAGAGGCGCTGGTGATGAAGTGTAAATGTCACGGTGTGTCCGGCTCCTGCTCCATAAGGACCTGCTGGAGAGGCCTGCAGGACTTGAGGGAGATCGCCATGGACCTGAAGACCAAGTACCTGTCTGCCACCAAAGTGGTACACAGGCCCATGGGCACGCGCAAGCAGCTGGTACCCAAAGACATTGACATCAGGCCGGTGAGGGAGAACGAGCTGGTCTACCTGCAGAGCTCCCCGGACTTCTGTTCTCAGAATGACAAACAGGGCTCTGTTGGCACGCAGGACAGGTGAGACACGTCACAACATCGTGCTTGGCTGTGAGCGTGTGAGAAAAAGAGTGATAGTGCTCAGTTGTTTGGTGTTAGATGTATTAGCACGGCTCATATCAGTGACAGACACACACAGCTGACGAATAGGAAATGACCAATCTCGAATGTCCGCTCGTCCAGGATGTTGACTCTGGTGAAGTGCCATCCTGCCTGGTGGCACCGTTGCGTTCGGAGGCTGGCTGATAACAAGCAGCGGCCCCTGAGAGTGCTCCGTCTGTGGCTTGTCGGAGCATGTGTCAGTGAAAAGGCCACTGTGTGTGACTGGAGGCCTTGTCCCGCTATCTAATGACTAATGGCGTTATTCTTAGGACTGAGTGCACTCGAGCTGATATCGATTGGAGAGGGCCACACAAATGGGGAAACGGCCCGCTAAAGATAAAAGTTTATTTACACCGCTCAGCTCCAGTGTTTTGGTTGGGACAGTGTTGCGTGCTGCTGGTTTGAGCCCTGTGAGAAGTTAGTGGGCAGCAAGGAGCCCAGGCTGAGATCTGACTTACCAATATCAGAGAAATATGACACAATGTTCCATCACTGTGTTGCAGAGGACGGGTCGTATGTCAGGCTTTACTGTTTCGTTTTGAAATGCATGGCGCAGGAGTCCCATTCTGAGGATGACTAATGTGGTCGCTTGAGTTCCTCTGTTAAACCTTTCATGCATGAATAAAGTATTATTATTATTTTTTTTTAAAAACAACTGAAAATCCTGCCAATATTTCTCTCTTATTTCGCTCAGTAACGGTATAAAAAGTAATTCAATGAACTCAACATTCAAAAACACACGTTTTAAAAAAATATTTAGTAAGCTCAAATGGTATGAACATACATAAGAGTATTAAATAACAAATGTGTTTTGTTAGTTCCATTGAAAGACTTTTTATACCATTGATCCCGGATACCGTCTATCCTTGTACAAGAAAACTATTATTAACATATGGATTATTAATATTTTTAACATCTTATTTAGTTGATTTTTTTTGTGTTTTTAGAACAAAAGGATTGAACCGTTATTCCTGACGTTCGTCTCCTTTTCCTTCCGCCATTTTGAATTTACGATGCAATATCTGCACAGATATTCATCAAGTAGAAAAGTAGATAACGCTTCAGGACGCCAAATTCAATTGTTCGAAATGTTGTTCAAATGCATGAAAGGCTAAATATAAAAACCTGATCTCGTACCATTTCACCATCATTACCCCACTGATCGTCTACACCATCAACATCACCGCATCCACATGCCTTTCTGCATCAACCGCCAGCAACCATGGTTGAGTAAGTCACTGAGGATAAAAAAGTGAAATGGCACGTAATGTTGTGGTATATTATAAATGTCATACATCATATGACTGTGATATCATGCGTCCCACAGCCATAGGCCACTCTACAGATAACCAGAAGACATGCTTCATGTCAAGCCCACTCACTGTTCCCAATGTGTCCCCTGTCTGCAGCCTGATAACACAGCAGCCACACACAGTCTGCGACATTAGTGCTTTTGCCAAATCACGAGGCACCCACTTTGCTGCTGTTATTACATGAGCGTGTGACACTGATGTTTGCGTACGAGTCGCCGTGAGTGTACGTGCGCCGGTACTGATTATTACCTCTGCCAGGGAGGTTATGCATTCGCTTTGCATTGTTGGTGTGTTCGTCAGCAGAATTAGAGAAAACCTACTGGTCCGATTGTCATGAAACCCGGTAGAAGGGTGTAGCATGGGCCAAGAAAGAATCCGTCGAATGTTGGCGGTGGTCCGAATCACTCGGACACAGACATGCATATTTTTAATTCCACGGAAACAGCCTTGGTGGAGGTCCGCGCTCTCCGAGTGCCCCTCTAGTTTCCATACGTGTCCAGACCGATTGTATCTGAGGTATTCTCAAACCTCTCCGCGGGGGCCACTTGACGAGTGGTCTGATCAGTTTTTCACATTTGAACATTGCTAGCTCTGACCCATGTACGAGACCTGAGAGCGGCAGATATAACGAGAGAATCTGGGACAGCGAAAGTTCATGTTGGCAGCAGTTCCTAATGGATAAAATGTGATCACTGGTACAAAACAAAAAGAAGTGTCATGGCCCTGGGAAGAGAGCTGCTATTGAAGCCGTGCTGTAGTCTTAAATTACATTACTTAAACCAGCAGATGTGAAGTACAGAACGGTCCTGTCCTCTTTCTCCACTTACAGCACAGCGGTGATATAACGAGATCTCGCTCCCGACAAAACGTAACCGTGTGGGGTTTCTGTCTATCTCCCAGCTCCCACCGATGTAATAAACCTGTCTTACACTCTTAGCGAGTCCTGTCCCTCCTCCTTCCCCTTCGCTCCCGCAGCAGCCTCTGTGTCTCCCTCTCCATACCGGTCATTAACACTCTGCCATCATAAAACAATGAAATTATGTGGAGAAGACAGGCTAAAGAAAGGGAGGGCAGCCCTGTGTATTCAGTGTGATTTATGGTGGGGCTATTCTCTGCTCATTCAAGATGCTTTAAGCCTCTGAAATGAGAGGCTCCCAAGCATCTCAAAAGGTTGAGGCACACAGGACGGTCAAGCACTTTTCAAGGGCTATTGTGGGCTCGGTGCAAAATATTTTAGAACAAAGCTAAACCTAATCGTCTTAGGCAGAAAACCAAAACTGAAAACATGTTGGCATTCATAGTTGGTTGTTGCATCTTGCTGAAGCAAAAGATGTATAGTTGTAACACAAAATAGAGCGCCTGATTTAACATTTTCCCTCTTTGTCCATGCTAATTTCAGGCAGTGCAACAAAACCTCCCTCGGCAGTGACAGCTGCGACCTGATGTGCTGCGGCCGTGGCTACAACCCGTACACAGAGAAGCTGGTGGAGCGCTGCCACTGCAAGTACCACTGGTGTTGCTACGTCACCTGCAAGAAGTGCGAGCGGATCGTGGAGAGATACGTCTGCAAATGAGTCCGTGCCGCTGCCGGCCCTACCAGCCACCCGAGGCTAAAGATTAACCAAAGCACCCACAATACCAAGAAGGCTTACTTTTGTCTTAAGCTTTAGCATGTGTATCTCAACAAGAAGTGGTCTATTCTTGTGTCAGTATCATTTTTGTATCGAATCTCCAAACTGCCAATTGGGCTTCTAAGCTTCTTCGCTTCACAAACCTGGACGTGGAGAGTGTGGCAACGGTGCCAGTTTATGTGAAGACCGCCGTCCTCCTGGGTATTTCCTTTTTCTTGTTAATGATTATAAATCCCCCTAACAGGGATGTTGAAAGTCTATTTTATTATATCTCTAATAAAAAGAAATAATATTGGATTTTATGCTGGAGGAGAGGGATTGTCTTTTCCCCTTCACTAGACAGACTTATTTTTGGCTTCATTCCACGGAAATGGAAGGGTTCTGATGGATCCTCGGGGTACTCATTTAGGTACTATTACAACTTTTTTCCTCTGCAGCAATGGACAATCGGGGAAAAAGGAACACAAAGGGAACTTCAAGTACATTTCAATCCTGGAAGGTTTGTGGTTGACGTTTTGGACTCTCGCCATGCGTCTTATGTGGATCTTGCCTGCATCCCTGTGGATTGAGAGAAGAGCATTAAGGACTTTGTGAAATGGCGCATTATCTCCTTTATGTCTGACATGCAGTTCAAAATATATTCTATTTTTCAGAGCATATGAGCTGAACTCGTGGATTTTGTAAACCACTTTTGTGTGGCTGTACATACTGTTATTTTGTATACTGAAATAAAGAAAGAAGTATTTATAAAATAATGAAATGTTCACTATCATCTTTACCTGTAAATTGCTAATAATGTTTTTTACCAAGTAACATTAACTGTAATTTAGTGCAAATCCCAGCGTTGTAAAATAAGACTTTACCAGATCTTAGAGCGCACTGTGATTGTAAATCAGCTTAGTAATGAGGTGCAGGGTTCACCCTGACAGCCTATTGGGATCGCTGTCTGAATTACCCAAACCCTGGGAAAGTGTTTGTTTGGATATTCCCCCTCCTCACAAAGGCCATTGCAAAGGGATTTTTGTCACTCCTATCACGGCTTAAACAGTCAAACACTCATCTGTCTGAGAGCCAGACCTCCGATGGACAAACATCAAATTATAAAACAAATACAGAAACCTCGTTTCTTTTGAACATATAGCCAGACTGCCGGCTGTCGGAGGCGCAGACTTGGCGCTGCATACAGCTGAGAGTCTACCCTGTGTTGGCTAAAGTGGTTCTCATGATTTTACTCTGACAGAAATACGTGTGGAAGATGTAGTGCCCATGCTGTGAACTCACATGATACATTGCAGCACCAGCCTGCGCAAGCTGCTTGACCCTAGCCTGTGGATGCACACAGAAAGTGCCAAAGCAACCCTGCGTACTCTGTGAAAACAAGGCGGAGGGCATTATTACCACCAGTCATTTAGATTTTAGTGGCCATTTAAAAAATTTTGATACAAACATAGGTTAAGAAGAGTTGATTAGGCACGTCTATTTTAAGGTACTGAGGAGAAATAGGAGTCTGGATACAGAAATCCTTTTTAATGTTTCACCAGACACATGGTAACAGCTTGAGGGGAGTAACTGAACAGTGAACTCTGAGGAGTCTTGTAAAGATTTGATCGGTGGCTGTTGCTGCATAGCCGCAGTCTAAAAGCAGAAAGCGGCCGCGAGGACGGACAACGTGTTCGGTGGTCTTTCGGTTCGGGGGCAGGAGGGTCTGCTGCAGGTGAGCGGGGGTCTGCTCTGTCTGCACACAGGCCTGTCCGTCGACAGCCTCAAGGACTGCTCAGTCACTGGCATTCCTCAGCCTGGCAGTTGGATAGAATAGGGTGTGTGTGTGTGTGTGTGTGTGTGTGGGTCTGTCACTGGGTTCACTGCTGCAGAAATGTGAAGCCTCACATGCTGATTGAGGACTCGCACACTGTCCTCAAACACAGGTGTCTCAGGCAGAGTTGAAGGACTACCAGTGGAGGAAAAGAGTGCTGACGAGGATACCAAAGTCGTGTCAGGGTGCTTGAGTGTGTAAGTGAGTATGTGTGTAAGAGGCATGGAAGTTACTCGTAACACATTTGGTAAATGTGCCCCCAAAAAGCCATCTGTTTTTTTTTTTTCTTTTGAAAAACTGCCGACAATTAGGGAACTAGCTGAACTCTTAACCCTCTAAAGCCCTGTGCTAAGAGTGATGTGTCTGACAAAATGGCTTTTTTTCATCATCCGTCAGTTTTATTCAGGTCTAAAAATGTACTCAATCGTGAAATGACAGAGAGGGTGCTCATGTATGTGTTGATATCAGGTGGAGAAATTCTTCGTCACACACAAATACCATGTGACATTTCCAACACTAAAAGCCGAAGCATGACACTAGAGTCATTTCATCACGCCTCTTAAGATTAGATAGCGTCTTAAGTCTGACCTGCTTTAGTCTGGACATGCTGAACCTCGCCAACCGACCCTCTGAGCAACCATTGTTATCACAAAGCCGCGCAACAATTCAGCTGACCTCAGTCTAACCCTTCCAAAATATCTCACTTGGATATAGTCCACAGAATAAAAACATGTCATGTAAGGCCTGCGTGTGCTTATACTATGAGCCTGTTGCTAACATTAATTTGGTCCACATTCTTCCTTTTTTTTTTTTTTCTGTCAACACAAAGCTGTGGCGGAGTGGATGAGTGACTGTGGGGAAAATTGGGCATGAATGGGTTGCCATTTTGGTGGGGATCAGGTAAGAAACAGCTTAGGAGCGGCCCCTTATCTGGGCTGTTAAGTCCTTTGTGTCCGAAGTGAAGACAAAACAAAAGTAAAGACGACAAAAAAAAAAAAACGGAACTAATCGCCGCTGCAGTTTATGTTTCTTTTTCTTTCTTTCCGTCTTTGTCAGAAAGTATCTGAGTATCTCTCTGTGGTTGGTGTGCCCCCCCCCCACTCTGTGGGAATTGCCTGGTAATTGAGAGAAAGAAAAGAAGACTTTAATGGAGAGCAGTGAAAATATCAGGGGTTAATGTCAGCCCGGACAATATAATGCCAATTGCCTTTGTGAAGCCTGCGGTCTAGATAACTAGCTGTGAATGAGGAAGACAAAGAATTTGGCTGAAGAGGTAAAGGCTTTCAGATGTACTGACCCGTACTGTAAATTGACTTTTGTGGACCCAACCCCCACCCCCACCCCCACCCTCCACCCTCCAGCCTCTGAAAAAAAAAAAGGAACCCAGCAGTATGTGCTGTTAAAGGCCCTTTTTTTGTTTTGGTGAGTTTATGTGTGTGTGTGTGTGTGTGTGTGTGTGTGTGTGTGTGTGTGTGT
>CALSCE010000030.1:4638450-4699357 GCA_943593645.1 Bovichtus variegatus
GGGGGGGGGGGGGGGGGGGGGGGGGGGGGGCGCAGCTGCAGACTGACAGGAGCGGTCTTGTTTGTCGGGTTCATGTTTGTACTATGAAGCTCTGTGTGTGTGTGTGTGTGTGTGTGTGTGTTCATTCGTGAGTGTGTGTGAGTGACCCAAGCTCGTCTGCTAACCAACAAAAGAACTCATGCAGCTAATTTTGAGGCCAACAGCAGAGATTGTATGGTTTGGTGCAGCGTATGAATACATAGACCCGTCAATGTTCAACCTGCACGTCAGTAAGACGTAATCTTAGCTATTAGTTTGTTTTATTATGTAATCGCCGAGCTGTGTGACAGCATTGCAGTGTTTAGTCTTGTCTTGTCATTCCTTGCGGCAGTTGTTTAGAAAGCAGCGTGACTCCCAAGGAACTGATTTTTTTTGTTTCACAGTAGGACGACAAAATAACATCGAAGGGAATTGAATTTCGACAAGCAGCTATTCAGCTCGTGCAGTGGAGTCACGTTGAATGTTTATCCGACGCAGAGTAAATGATGTTGTTTTTTTTTCTTCTTTCTGTCGGCATCAAAGTCTCACGAACAAACAAAGACAAAACATCAACCATCTGCCGTGTAAAATGCTTCAGAGATATCTGATCAACGTTAGAGGTGTGTGTATGTGGTGGGTCATAAATGGTGTACACTTTTGTCCCGTCATGTGTTTATTATCACAGTTTGCCCTCCTTCCTCCCATCAGACCGTTTCAATTTGACAGATTGAGATAAAGACGTACGACAGATATTTCTTCTTTTTTTTTTTTTCTTGTTTCCCATTTCTCCTTCCCTCCTTCTTTCTCTCTCTCCCTCTTCCCTGCAGTGGAACCAGATTGTTGCCTGGGAGGTTGGATCCCGGTGCATTCCTACACAAATCTGCTCCCTGAAGAATCTGCATCACAATCTTCATTCCACATTGCACCACAATTCAGGGCAGTGCCGGTTCAGCAACCCAGATCATAGACAAAACATCTTTGATGACAGCGTTGTATGCCATGATAAACACGTTGGAATTAGCATCTCTATTTTTCAAGAAAAGCCAAATGTATATACAATATTTTAGTTATTTCAGCAACTAGGGGCTAGTGTATAAATTATTACTTTTCATGAGTAAAAAGGTCAGGAAAGGTGTGCCTTGCAAACAACAACCATTACTATGGAAAGTGCCAAAGAACGCGAATGGAAGCAACTTCTCAAAAGTGCAATTATTTTAAAAAAATATCAAGTTTAAAGCTTGTCAAAATTGAGTGAGCTTTTGACATTATATAAAAGCGGTCTGCTAAATTTCCCTCTTAATGGGAATTTTCTTTCTTTTCAGTTGCACTAATCTGAAAGGAAATGAGATTTATCCAAACCTCTCCATCAGTGGGTTTCCTGTCGTGTATCTCTACCCCGAGTCAAGGCAGAACACCCCTCACTCAAGTACGTTTGACAGAAAGGAATACAGAGCACTTTACTGTGATGGACGGCCTCTTCAGCGCAGGGGCCCTCACACTTCTCCTCGGCCTGCCAACTGGGGATTAGCACTACTGCCTGGGCTGCTGGCCCCAAATCCCCTCCCCAATTCCTCCGCTAACCCTGGCGCTTCCCCATCACTATCCTGCAACCAACCAACCTCAATCTCCCCCTCCGACCCACATCGGCCTCCAGCATTCCTCACTGTGTCACATGGTCCTCGAGTTCGGTCGGTGCTGCCCCAGGCCGAGAGATTCGAGTACCGCAGGGTGCCAACATTCCAGACGAACGGGCGTTTTGTTGGAGGGATTTCCTGTGGGCTTTCATGCCAGCGTGGAACAATTACTGCTGCTCAACAATCACTGGCTGTGACAGGTGGACACAGGGCCGGGGGCGTCCCACCTATCATCCGTCTCTTGGAGGTACCACTTTGAGCTGAGCGCTCACTGGGAGATCATTTTTATTTGCATACAACTTTCAATGAATTCGGTTAAGTGGGCAGGGACACGTTGTATCCTTGTTCGAGAGTAACGACTAAGCAAACCTGAAAAAAAACAAACACACAAGCAGACAAACCGGTGTGGAGAAGCGGGTGCCAGGTAACACGGAGTGCCAGGCAACCGGAGGAACTTTGCGTTCAACAGAGGTCACTTCTTCTTATCAGCTTGATTGTCTGAAGTTGCGCTGCACTCCGACCACACAAGGGTCATTTAAGCTTTAAATTAGATCATGTTTAGCACAGATTAAATCAACCAAGCCCTCAACGAGGTGCAGCTGTGTGTCCGGCTCTATTTTGACTGGGGTACTTGAGGAGGCTTTGATGAGGACTGTGGAGTAGTGCTCTGAATCTTTCATCCTCGCACTATTGCACAGATACTCCTTTGGTCTATCAGAAGGATTTAGCCAGGGTGTGTGTTGAGACATGAGAGGTGTTTAACAAAATGGGAATTGGTAAGAGTTTGTATTTTGCATGAGTTCTCTCTGTCTCACACACACACATACACACATATGTGGACACGCTTTCAATTGGCTAGTTTCTACAGAGGTGAAGGTCAGAGCTTGGATGCCCCTTGAACGACGACTTTAATAGAGGTTGATGAGGACAAATGGAGGGCTGGAGATCATTTGGACTGCCCGAGAAGGGTTCGAAATCCTGCTCTCTCTTCATGCATGCTGTGTCTCAGCTCTCCACTACGTCGTCCTTCTCAATCTCAACATAGTCACTAACGTTTTCATTCAATTCTCCTCCTTTACTCTTCCGGCTGTTGCTCTATAAGTATCCAGTTGATGCAATTTGTAGAATTAGATTCAAACATCTGCGACTGAAAGCTTGGCAAAAGGAAATCATTCTTCCTTAACTTGCAAGTCAGTGTTTTTGTTGCCGAAGGTAAACAGATTCCGAGAAGGAGGAGGTCGGAAATCTTCTTCAGGCGGTAATTGCCAAGACCTCAATTGCTCTCAGATTTGTCCTTCTCCCTGCCAAACAAAGACCCAAGTTACTGAGGTATGTTAGTTGTGGCAGCACCGAGACAAAAGAAGCTAATTATTTGCGATGACACTTTTAGTCCCGAGCTGAAATGTTGGCTTGGTGGTGTAGCGGAAGGAATTATCTGTCTGTGTTGCCAGCATTCAGAGGAAAGAGATGTTTTGGCCTTGAAGCTGAGAGGGGCACATGAGATGGTCCCCACATGAAAGACCCTGCCTGGCTTTTTAACTTTAATCACTGCTGGGCTGGGAGGCACTATTTCATGTCCGTGCTTTTGGAGTCTCAAACTGCATCTTTGTTTATTTGTTTTTTTTTGCCTTTGGTTTCATAGATGGTAATCAGTTTGCTTATGGCTGTTTTCAGTTCTGCCTGCTCTTCACATCTGACGTGGCGGACGTGTTCATACGGATGAGTTGAAATGACCTGGAAACCATCTCTTTATTTTCTGTGATTGCAGTGCAATGGCCGTATCAGGTAATAAAGAAATTCCACATTAGCCGGGCTCCACTCGTTTACATTTAGATGTTGGTCCCTCTGCGAGCCAAAGCTCTTCTGCCAGAATCAATTACCACCTTCGGAGCTGTGGCTGCCGTTAATAAAAGCTCAATGAGTCAGAAAACACCTCGGTTCTACATGGAGTGACGTGCCGGGGAATCAAACTAGCGTACTTCCTCCTTCTCCACATGCCTGAGCGATGTGTCCGAGCAACCATCAGCAGCACATATGATTTATGAGCACCTATGCACCAATCCCCCCCTGCCTGACCACATAGAGCCGAGAGGACACGGTTAGTTAACAAATTTAAATCCTAAAGTGACTCAAAATTCAGTCTCTAGGCCATGAAGGTCTTGTGTGTTTCAGGAGGATTTGTGTTTTTACGTTACGTTTTTTAATTTAAATAAAAATTTTTTACTTCTTTCCTCTCTCCGCATGTTGACCTCTCTGAGTGTTTCCCTTGTGGCTCTTTGTGCTCAGCCTCTCTCGTTCTCTGACTGCTCTACTGACCTTGCACTTTCCTTTTTTCCCTCAGCACTGGGTTGCAGCAGCTGGACTGGCGGCACTGGCCTCTGACTTGCCTCCATGGGGCCATGATCATTTCCTGTTCGCCCCTCTGCCCTTTCTCTTGCTGACAGTAGCTCTAATCCCCTCGCCTGCACTCTGCCTGCTTGCTGCCTGCCAAAAGTGGGAAACATTACTTTTAAAATGGAAATTATAACCTGATAAACATCACTTTTTAGAATAATTGCTCTTCTTTTAAATGCGATGCAGTAAAATTATGAATTAAATGAACAAGCACCAGGATGCTACTGAAAGGACGGCAGCCTAATAATTTTATATTTAGTTTCTTAAATTTAGAACATACACAAGCTGACATAAAACAGGTGGTTACTAAATGCCCAATAGAGAGTGACTGAGAAATATTATGACAAGAGACGTAATAAGATGAAAAATAATATAATACTAATTTACTCTGTTGCTAATCATGTTGCCACCACAGTAACTAACACGAGGAGGGAAATATTGTACTTTTTCCCTTAATAAATAATTTTACAGTAGTACAGCTAGTAACCCTGCAAATTATTTTATATACAAAACATGATACATTCTTATAGATTATAACGACCCAACAGTTGTTAGAATTAACTAATTAAACATGAAAATGCTGCCTACATGTTAATGAATTAGTAATAATAACACAACAAATATATATATATATATATATATATATATATATATATAAGATAAGATAGAACTTTATTTATCCCGAGGGAAATTGTTGTGCAACAGTTGCAATACACAGTAGGAGACAGAATTAGATGCAAAAATGTACAAAAATGTACAAATAGTGCAAAATGTTTTATACAATATATATATTTAAAACAATTAAAAAATATGATGAGCTGATATATATATATATATATATATATATATACGACTGCATAATAAGTACTTTTACTTTTAATACTTTAAGTACATTTTGCTGACAAATGTGCACTATTTTAAATGCAGGACTTTTACTTGTAATGGAGTGTTTCATATTATGGTATTGCTTCTTTAATTAGAACTTTTTCTCTGCATTTCGATTTGTCACAGTAGGAAAAGCCGAGGTGCTACTGATAATATTAACACTGGCTCGGACCGGTTTCATGCAAGACAATTTTTCTAAGGACCGGGGTGGCAGTAATATAAAACACACAATAAAGTGCAAAACATATAATTTAATTATTACATATGTAATGTAAATGTAATTATTCCATTTTAAAGAGGTGAGGATGGAAGTGGTCATTTTTCAAAATAAAATACCCAAAATATACATATATAATGTTTACAATAAATATTACTAACACAAAAAAACAAAACATTTTATTCTTTCTGTGCGGCCCGGTACCAAATGATCCATGGTTGGGGACCCCTACTATAGGGTACTGGGACACTTCTAGTAGAGCCTAACATAATATAATATAAATACTGTGATATTATACTGTAAGATATTATTTTATGTGTATGTTTTACATCAGTTTAGTTTACAACATCTTTTATAATCTAGTTGCAATCAGGAAAGTGATCAATTAGATTAAACAGGTGTTTGTAGAGCGCGCACTGCTCGTCTCTCGACCCTGCATATATTATCCTGTGTTCATCCAGTTTGTAGAAAACAGTCAGAAAACCGAGCTAGTTATATTGCATCTGTGGAGTAAAACGGCAGTAAGCTAGACAGCATAAAGTATGTTAAATATTAGTCCTGTTTAAGACGCAACATGCCAATTTAATTGAGTTTAATTTAACTCAAAGTTAATTCAGTTATTCCTTAAATCCCAAAGGGAACGTAATTAGCTTGGTCACGTGCCACAGCTGCTAGATAACGTTAGGTTAGACAAAATAAACCGCTGGTTAGACTAAATAAATAAAACAGCTCAGTGTGAAGCAGCTTCTTTTGCATTTGGAAATGCACGTGCCATGAACACAGCATGGAGTAAATGAATCCGTGAGCTCCTGGTGCAGCCAGCCGTGCTGAAGGGAAGATGGAAATAGTGGCTGGCTAAAATAAATTAAATGTTATATTTCTTATTTCATTTATTTATGTAACACATTTTTAACAGCGTTACAAATATTTTTAACAAAAAAATGCAACACGCAACTTTCTATTTTATTTCAACTGTGCGGCATAATCCCATAGATGTATGCTCAGGTTTTGATTGTGAGCCGGAATCTGATAATTAAAAACTCATACGGCAGAAATAATCTGACAACTCAGACAATTTATAAGTTGTTTCTTCTGTGCCTTTTTATTTTTTTTTAACCCATAATATTAAAAGAAGTAACAAATTGAGGTGTTATTACTGACAGTAATCTGAGCACTCTTGTGGTTACTTCCCCACATGCACATGGAAATAACTCCACACTTCTGGGAACATAAAACCTTGCTAGATGCCAGAAGCTACACGGCAACAAATGCATACATTGCGAAAAAGGATGCTTGAACCACATCTGGCTGTCAGTGTGTGTTTGTGTGTGAGTGTGTGTATGTGGGAGAGGATATCAGCCTCGGAGAGAGCATGGAACTATATGCATGTCCACGTCTATCGCCGATAGTTCGATTTTTACATATCTGTTGTGAAATAATGTAGATGTGAAGGAGCGATCCCTCTGCCGTCCTCATGGACCTCACAGGGTCTCTGGAGGGTTGTTGTGATGCCAGACTGCCCGGCTGCTCCTCGCTGCGCAATTTGACTTTTCAACAAAATTGTCCATTAAGTTGTGAAGCACAAAAGCCCTGAAAGCTCTTTCATCAGTAAGTACAGACATGGAACTACTCCACATAACTCTGAAATCATTTTATAAGTGGAGCATCATCTAATCTGGTTTGAGAGTGTATGAAAAAAACGTGTATCTGGTCTTCTTTGTTTGCTGCGTAAAAACCTTAATCGCAGCGATTCTGAAGCAATTATCTGTCATCTGTGGAACACCCACTTTGTGTTCGAACATGCAGACACTTTAGCACGTGTGGTGTTTAGGTGTTCAAAGCTGTGTTTGGTTAAATCGATGCAATTTATACACCATCATATCACCACCATCATCAGCGAAGCTTGAAACATGCCATGGTTTTATGATAACACAAAATACATAACAAAACTGATTTGAATGATCTCTTCATTAATGTTATATATATATATATATATATATATATATATATAATGTGATGGAGCAAAACAGCCTGAGATGCCATTTTAACTTCCTGGTGAATTTATTTTGTAGGGCTTGAGCTAGCAGGTATTTCCATGATTGATTAATCTAATTTTAAATTCAACTCATAATTTCAGCTCTAGATTGTCTAAAAAATTATTTATTTCCTTCCTCTCTTGTCTGACAAAGGCAACAAACCAAAGAATTGTGCATTTAATATGATGTGAACGGGACCGACAACTATTCCATTTAGTGATCTAAATTGTTTCCGTATAGTGTACGTACAGTATATACTACAATATAAATATGTATATATACTCCTGTACTGACACTACTCAGCTGATCAATACCAAACGGTACACTAACTTCAACACGTGTCGAGCTGCGGTGATCATCAAACTAACTTCAGCCTAGTTATTGCAGCTCTGATGAACGTGCAATGTCATGATCGCTCAATCATTGTCACCTGAGCTGAGTCCAATCCTCCTGTGGTCATATTGTAGTTATACTTATGACTGAGTATGTTCTCTGAAGCGCCTCTGCTCTTTTCTCTGGTTGTTCCAGGCTAACTCCTCAGCCATGCGTGTTGTGCTGTATATAGTCATAATGTAAATATGTCGACGCCTCACAATACCATGAATAACGCGAGGATTTCGGATTTATCACAAAACAATATGATGCGGCTCAGGCCTAATGTGTGGTGGAGGTTTCTGCCTCAAGTTGAATATTGAACAGCGATTGGCTTTCACACTACTAGGCTTTCATTGTACAATGTAACCTATGTGATTTGAAATTTGTTCTAAATGCTGGAAAGACAAAGTTCATGTTGTTCTTGAAAGCAAAAACGAATCACTCCTTCCTATCACCACTTTACAGGGTTCTGAGATTGAATCTGTCTCTCAGTACAAAGATCTTGGAATTATAATTGACGATTCTTTTTCTGTCAAACAAAATTAAGAATAAAATTAGGTTTTTACTTTACTCTTTACAGGCCAAAAAAAAAGTCTAGTCTCTGCAACGTTTCAGTCTGTGCTAGACTATGGACATGTCGTTTATATGAATGCATCTATCACGGTGCTTTGAGATTTATAACAAGAACCCTGACGCACCACTGCACCTTATACGCTCGTGTTGGACGGTCTTCCCTGACCACCCGTAGACTGAAACACTGGCACATCCTTATTCATAAGGCTATTCTTGGTGCTCAGGAAGAGCACCAAGAATAGAACCTTAGAACCAAGAACCTTATTTAAGGATCTGCATAAATCGAAAATGTAGCGGATCTTATCGGCTTCGCTCCGAGGACTTGTTTCTTCTAACTGTCCCAAAAGACCGTCCTGAACTGGGGGAAACGGGCGTTTAGTTACGCTGCTCCTGTTGCTTGGAACCAGCTGCAAAACGAGCTGAAACTCAGAGAGCTGGTCTCTGTGAACAGACTCAAAGCGACTCTGAGCGAGATTGACGGAGGCCACTGGGTCTGTAAATGCTTTGATTGTTAATATTATGTTTGATTTGTCTGTAACTGTGCTGCTGCCTATCTTGGCCAGGACTCTATTGAAAAAGAGATTTTTAATCCTGGTAAAATAAAATTAAAAAAAAACTAACTGTGAAAACAGCCTAGTGTCAAACTCTGACAGAAACACAATTATGCTGAGTGGAGCTCAACCATCCCAGTGAATTAACAATGCGCACAACGCAGGGGGACTTTAAACGGTTTTTGAAAAGGTTTCACAAGCAAATCCAGGAAAAGGTTTCCAAATCAGAGGCACATGAATGAGCTTTATTCGAGGTGATTATTGAACGTTAAAATGGAATATTTCGATTTTTCCAGAACAAAGAGGCGTTTTGTTTTTGGCCTGTGATTTGCAGACATGCCCTTCTCTGGTCCATGTTTTTTGCTTTTGTTTTGTTTTTGTGCGACCCTTTAGTGAACCAGCGCCTGGGACTGTCGGGTGTCTGTAAGTTAATGTCTTTCTCTGTGGGTTGGGCTCTGTTGCCATCTTGGATTCTCCATTTGTGCTTCCCTTGAATGGAAACTGGCCTGAATAATGAGAAGTGGATGTTGAAACACTCCATACTGACAGACAACCTTTCAAAAAGATGTGTTTGTTTGCTTGATAAAAAAAGCAACAATGAAAATTCGGTCATCAACTGGTGTAAACATTATTAGCAGTCTCTGATAGGAGCCACAGCTATACACAGAGTTTCAGTCATGGCTTTGATGTTTCTTCTACTGTCATAAACATTTATACTTCAATTAAAATCATATTTCACTTCTCACACAAGCTGTTTATGAGTCATTATACTCTCGAGCCATGCAATCTTTTGCATCTCACCCTCTATTTGTAATGACAGCTAGACAGCCGAGAAGAAAGATGGATCAAATATTTACTCTCTCCATTGTTCTCTCTGTGGCCTCTCCTCCCTCACATGCTGAGGTATCCAATAGATGTAAACAGATTCATCTGAAGAATCATTAACAAATGGGATTTGGCATGTTTAAGACGATTCTCCCTGCGTTTAGTCATAATAGGGCACAGAGAAGCCGTCATTCTAAAACAAGTTTCTTTCACAACTGATTTAGCGGTTCGACATGCAGAGGAGCATCACAGGACAGCACGCAGCACTTAGCAGCAGCAACAAATATTATCATAATTCCCGCTGTCAAATCAAATTCCCCTCAGGTTTTCAAAGTGCTTCCAAAATGCGGAAGTGCTAATTAGACGGTTGTGGCATGTTGTCTCAAACGATGCGGCTGATAGGACATATGCCTCTGTTCAGCTATAAACTCAAACACGTTCATCTCCACAGCAACAGAAACAAACAAAGGCTCACATTAATATTAACTCTCAGACGGAGAAGTCACGTTTCTCTATAATCACACACTACCTCATATGGAGTGACGATAGTGTATGATTACAAACTTTTCTACCTGCGAGGAATCATTTTTTAATAGCTGTGCAGAACCTGAGGATGAAATAACAGTGTGGATGTCTGGGAGTGACAGTGAGTCAGGATGCACAGCAGAGACTTGTTTTACAGCTATTTTAACATTTTAATTGCATGACATCTAGCAAATATTATTCTCCATCTATGACCTGAAGGTGAACTTGTGTTTTGATAGATTATGTTTCTATTATCCATCATACACTTGCTGAATGCTGAGTATTTGTACAAAATGTGATCTTTTTAGTACATACACTTTTAGTATTCCTTAACATTTTATTAAACAAAATTAAGCTTTGTTATGAAGAAATTATTTGTCAGTTGATACCAAACTATTGCGATAACTGATTGATTGATCATTTTACTTTGCTTCCATTGCAGCCACTGTTTTTTTCCTCGTCTTCTATAAAAAAAAATAAACTGAACATTGGTTTTGGACTTTGAGAGTGTTGTTGTCACGCTGCGCTCTGGGAACTTGAGATGGTCATTTTATACAACACACAACTCATTGATTTATTTAACAAGAAAACGCAGAAAAGAAAAGAAAACAATAAAGATAACAATAATGAAGATAATAAACAAAGGAAATAAAAAATGTGAAAAGACTATCACCATCATTCAGTCAGAGCTCTGTGAGCAGCCTATAATAAATCTGCACTCTCTCACTTCAGTCTTCCCTTCACTCGACTAACAAAGAGCGTGAGGAGAAAGCAGCCACAGGGTATTTTGTTTCTCTTGAAACCCCAAACCGGAGCATTGATGAGGACCTGAGATGTAGCGCTCACTGGGGAACAAAGAGATTTTATTGGAGTCTGTCCCTGCAGGGAGTTTCTTGCCTTTACAGAGGCTGAGCTGCCTGAGCTGTCCCTGTTGCTCCCCGTTGTGTTGGGATTACGGGGTGAAGGTCCATCTGCCCTACTGGAGCTAGCTGTGGAGGTCAGGCAGGCCCAGGCTGATGGCCCCTGCCCCCCATGACATTCCTCTGCAGCACAGTGTTTTAGGTGATTGGCCCTCTTCAAGTAATACTGCCACTAAAAGATGCCCACGCATATCACAAATGTGTGTGTGATTCCCATGCAAGCTGGCATTCCTGACTTCCTGAAGCTCTACTTTATTGTATTTTTAAAAAAAATGTTATCACTGATGCCGTTTAAAAAAAAAAAAATGTAATAACCTGAGATGTCATTTTTTAAATTTTTTTTAAAGCTGATTCAACCTTTATCCTGTACATGGAACCTTTTACATTTGCTCTGTTGAACATGCCTGAACAGTCTTCCCTGGGAAAAGTCCTGTGGTTCACAGGAAGTGATGTGTTTTTACTTTTCCAGTAACAGCTGCAACAGCGGTTTCGTTGTAATAAATCCAAGAGGAAATGTGTAGTTAGCATGAGCCATAATAACCACGGCTGAAAGGACAAAGAAAAGAGCCCCACCTGCAGAAAAAACTCCGCAAGATTTTCATTTTGTCACCTTCAGTGGGTGGAGTGTCCATGGATACCTGACAGCATAATATCATGTAGTCGGTCTGCAGCATCTCACCAGATGTTGCAGTTTTGTTCTCCTAGACAGATAGGTGTTTTTACAGTGAAATCTTTTGCCTGCACAGCTTTAAAACCTCGCTAATTTCTTTTCACTTCAAGCCTTTTTCTCTTTCCATCTGTTATATGACTTATTAGTACTGTTGGTTCTTGTGAGCCAGAACACCCAGAGCTGACATTTAGGGATGATTTGTTTAGCTTGCTGTGATCAGAAGAAAGGGGTCACATGCCGGTGATCCTTCAATCAGCACACAAAGATGCACTGAAACTGTAAGCATCTGCCAGAAGACTGAATCCAGCAGGTGTTTAACTACATCAGACAGAAAGCTCAAACATTTTAATGGTCTCTGATCTTCCATTGTTCCTTACGTGTGGGTTTTTTTTCTCTGCTGAACACAGTCCAAAGCTGTAAGTTAGGCAAACTGGCAAGTCGAAATCCCCCCCGATCCAATTTGGAGCCAGCCTGTGTGTTTGTGTTTCTAAGCTACGGCTCAGCTCTGCTATCTGTACCAGATTAGATCCATCCCTTTCTCTTTGTCCTCGTCCTCTCCTTTCATTTCTCTCTCTATAAGGTGAACTGAGAGTCTGAGAAAAACAGAGGAGAAGGCATTGCTGGTCACGAGAGACCACGAGATTTTAGCTTACACAAACTGTGGGAGTTATTTCAAGGAACATCAACCCATATGCACTCAAACCCAACATGGTTACGTGTGAATAAATGGTTTTCCATGATAGCAAAATCCAAAATGTGCGAGTTCCGCTTGCTTGCTTGGCGGACTCTTGGACATTCCCTCCATCTCCAAGTGTGACTCTTCCCCAGAGCTGTTGTGATCCTCCTGATAGGCAAGGCAAGAGGTCGTCGTGCTGTTGTGGTGTGTTATGTGCTATCCAGTGTCTCTATGGGGGAGCTGCTGCTGTTCAGATCTGCGGCCCGAGGCCCGGTGTGTCGCTGAACAGTGCCGAGATACAAGCACTCAGAGTTTTCTAAGCAAATTTACGGGTCCTAATTGCACACTCCAAATGATATGTCATAAATCACATGGCAGGGAGAATTTGGTCTGTGCATGATACAGTCGGAGCGTAAAAGGCTTTGAGAGGACCCCAGTCTGACTGGCATCGTTTGCCTTTGAACAGTGAGTGCATATTTTTTTTCTGTTTATTTTGCAGAGCAATACTACATTATAATGTCATCGTGTTATTGCCATGTAACCACAGTGTTGATGGAGAAATAGTTTTTTTTCTATGAAATAAAAAGCTGGCTGCATACCAAGCAAGCAGGAACTAAAGCGCAATCAGAGTAAGGCCGTGTGGAGTATGTTCTCGAAATGTATTGTAATAATAGGAAATGTTCAGATTTGTTTTTATTGCATCCGGATCATCAAAGTGTACCCTGTTCCAATTATGGGATACAGCAAGTTTTTTTTGCTGTACATAGGCAGTGTGGTGCTTTGAGCTATATGCTAATGTCACCATGCTAACATGCTCACAATGATAATGCTAACATGATGATGTTAAATGATAATGTTGAGACATAATGTTAATGCTAGTTAGCACTACACACAAAGTACAGCTTTAGCTTTAGTTGTGTAGGTATTTGGTTATAACATTTAAAGTAAATAACATTTTTTAAAAAAGTATTTTGACCTGATGATGGTGCTAGATGGACTGACTGACTGACTGACTGACTGACAGACAGACAGACAGACAGACATTGCCATCCGTAAGGCCTTTACACACTGGGGGTGTGACAATTAAACAACACGAAAATGTGAAGTACTCGACTGCGTATATTCTATATCTAGGGCTTTTATTGTGAAAGGCAAGAACAGGAGGAGTGAATCAGGTATGTACTGCTAGATTTGCAAAAAAAAGTCTACTCACAAATACCTCAGCCCATGTCCTAATTTTCCACCAATCTAATTGAAATCTATGGGACATTTTTGAAACATCCTGCTAAATAAGAGACAAATGGGAAGCAGGAACAAAAACTCTTCTTTTCCAAAACCCTGAATTGCATCTTCTAAAGCAGGGGTGCCCAAAAGGTCGATCGACCGGTAGATCACGAGTGTAGTGCGGGTAGATCATATATATATAAAAAAACTGTTTTTAGATGATAGCCCATCATCTACCCCCCCTTTGGCAGGTCCTTGTCAATAGAAATGCACAATACAAGCAACTTAATGACGGTCAGTGGCTGCTGGACTTTTAACCGATCTGACAAAACCGTGGTCAACATGATCAGCTCAGTTAATGCTTTCAAACAAAAAAATACAATTTCTGTCCTCAAAGCTGCAGCGGCATGATTTGGGGAACTTTCAATACCAGGCCTCAGAGCTGGAGACCCGGGGGAAGGCGTGTGCACAACTGGACAGTGCTACACAGAGCAGGTTGACAATTGTCTGTCAGACTTTGACAAACGGTTTCAAGACTTTGCTTTACTTGAGCCAATTGCTACATTTATGTGCTACCCATTTAGGGAAGATACTGAAGTTGATTCACTCGCATCAAAATTGCCAGTTTCACCTGAACTCATGTGCAGTGGAGGATGAGATGCTGACACTACAGGCTGACATTCAGCTGAAGGCCAGGGCTCATGGACAGTTCTGGAACTTACTCAGAGGAAAAGGACCCAAACATGAGGAAATGTGTGACCTCCTTGACTACATTATTTGGCTCTACTTATTTATGCGAGTCAGCCTTTTCCCACATTAGGATTATCAAGTCCAAGTACCGATCCGATGATCATGTGGAAGCCTGCTTGAGGCAGGCGACCTGCAGTTACTGTCCAGACTATGCAAACCTGGCTGACTCTATTCAGTGCAAGTCATCAGAGTGAGGTAGTGACCATAAATATATTGAATTGTATTGTGCCATAAGGGTTCATGCAGTGTAGCAAGGTCCGCCAACATATATTGTACATTTAAAGTATATTCAGTACACATATAAATAAATATATTTAGCATTTTTTTAATACAGGTAGATCATTTTGACCTGGTAATTTTAAAAGTAGCTCACAAGCTGAAAAAGTGTGGGCGCCCCAGTTCTAAAGCAATGAGTTCTGTTGGGTTCAACTGAGAGGGAAACGGTTTCTTCTGTAAAAATGTACATGCAACTTTCTTGAAATATTTCTTTTTCAAACTGTGTGAAATAATAAAAATCATTTCTAATTTTTTCACATCAGTCTTGAGTTCTGACTTTACAAAGCGCGAAATTACGTTAAGTTTGTTTCAAGAAAAGACTTTTCCCGACTACTATGGCAACCACCAAACATCCTGAAAGAGCGTGCCACTTCATCAAACTCTGGTATTTCTCTTCTGGTTCAGAGAACATGCCAAATTTGTTGTCTTTCAGTCACTCTCGCTTTTCTTTGTGTGTACTTTGTTTCACAGGAGAAAGGTGCTAGACGAGAGCTGTAAGTTATGTCCTGAGTGGAGGTCGGGTTCAGAGGAGACTCCTTGTGCCTGCACGCACTATAAGGGGGAGCCTGATGAAGACCTTTGGCCATTGCAGGACTTCGGTTTCAGGTCAGGCTGTGGACACATGCTGCCAGGAGCTGAATGGCACCCCGCCCTCCTCTGGAGACATAAGGTCAGGGGGCAGCTACATCAATACAGCCTCCTGACCTCCCTTCTTGACCCCTGGAGCACCTCATGTCCCCTCTGTACCTTGGCCATCGGAGAAACGACTCATGGCCGAGCTGCATAGGTTACAGGTGTCATTTTCACAGAGAGAGAGATGACCAGACAGACTGGCAGTCATACATCTTCCATGGTTTGCAACTGTGCTTCTTCTCCATGGATGTGACCCTCAGCAGGGTTGGCCTGGCTTAGCCTGACTCTGTCTTTGAAGCCTCAGGGGACCAGGCTGTAAGTTAGGTACCTGCTGTGGCCTGTCGTTAGCCCCAAGACAGTCTTATCAGTTTAGACTCAATCTGGGCTCTCAGCTACTGAGGATTACATTTGCAGCTACTCCTGTCTGCCTCTGTGCCCCTGCTGCAGCAAAACGTCCCCTGCTGTGGGCGACCAGAGTGCAGAGAAGCATCGTCACAATGGATCCCAGTGAGGCAAAGTGGGAGAGCTGCATGGGATTATCTAGTCCCATTCAGGAGTTGTTTGTAAATTTGAAACAAGACATGCCTCCCTTAAGTGTTATCATCCCTGTTCTTCACCATGACTTTACAGGAAACAGATTAACTGCAGTAATTGATTTGATGTTCTGTGAAAGTGGGCAAAGCAAAACACTCTTAAAAGCTTTTCATTGTGCACTTTGAAGATACGGAGACACACTGAAATGTGTAACGCATATGTTCGCAAAATTGAAGACAAAGAGTATAAAAAAATCTGCCAACACACCCGCCCTGTCCCATCCGTATTCTAAGTTTATCATGGTCGACAAGGCTGCTTTTGAAGAGCTACAGTTTCTAAACAAAAAAGTTTTTGGATGGTCCTAAAATGCAATGCTCAACAGAAATGGAGAAACTACTCACAGCTGGAAAACATTTAAACAAACTGTGGACAATGGTGAGACAGCTCCAGCAACATCTAAAAAAAAGTAAGTAAGAAACAGTAGAGTAAATGTTCATGTCTTACATACTTACGTCCACAATATTAGAGTACGAACATTAGCACATGCTTTACATTTTACAGTATTAGTACAAAGTGCGCAATTGGGCCACAGCTGTGGAGTTTCATCCAAAATGGCTGCCAGCACATGGTGAACATGCAGCTTTCCTATGGCTGACAGACAAATGCTTTGTTTCTGACATCTTCTTTTGGTCCTAATACACTATAACAGATCTGTTAATAATTTACCGAATGAGAAAAAGACACAACTAATGGCAATAAAACACTATCCTAAGAACTCAAAATCACAGAAGCGTCAAACTGTGGTGCCTGCTCTCTGATGGGAGACAGCACATCACATTTCAAACATTTTTCAAAGGTGTTTTGACTTTGACAGCTCCAAAAATCCCATTTGGTGTCAATGTTTGACACGGAACAAAGACATATTGAACAGGCACGTCTTCATCCATTCTGGTTCACTTTCTTTGAACATCTGGCACATTCATGATAACACAGCGGCAGCCGGCTCTGCGTGTGGCATTGTGTTGCTCAATCGACCAACAGGTCAAAGCAAATGATAAGAACAGATTCTTCTCAACAGTTGTTCCTGTTTATTAGGAGAGGCTTGGTCTGTTTTCCATTTTCCTTCTTTTTTCCACATGCTGTTGTAAGAGGTCTAATTTTCAGATAATGCCGAGACGCTTTTCTCTGACTAACGCAATAACTGGGTAAACACAGCCTGTCAGAGCGAGCGGTGTTGAGCTGCTGGCTGTGTGTTTTTTGTCTGCTCATCATCCTTTTCCTTCCAACTATTTTTCCGACCAGCCAAGCTGCATCGAGAACAGATGAAACCAAACTTTCCGACAAAAAAAAAAAAAAAAGAATAAGAATAATAGGGAAAATTCAGAAAGACAACGGGCTGTAAATGATAAAAAAATTAATGAGACATAGTTATTGGATCATGAAGACAAAAATGTCCAGCTTTAATGTTTACAGTGTATTTTGCGTCTTAAACGTTTGCGAGTTGCCTGTTATCAAAAAAGGCATTTTTCTGAGAATGTTTTATTAGATTTTGAGGAATGATAATCCATGAATGAAATGTACTGTTCAACCACGCAGAATGAAAACAATTCCAGGATCTTGTATTCATTTACTTGCAATTAAGCTTCCAGCTCCACTCGCATTGGTGCCACATGCATGCACGAGCTGTCAGCGCAGTGATGAAGAGCTGTTTGAACGAGATCTTTCATAATTAGCGCAATCCAACCCACAAAACAATCTCTGTGAAACACACTTCACACTCAGCTGAAAACTAATCATCTCATTCGGTTACAGTTTGCCTGCTGTAAACAGCTGTCAATCAATTGTGCAACAAAAGGTATTTGAAGTAGTCGGTTTTAAACATTTTCAGCTCATCTCACACTGAACATAAACAGAAAAATAGTCATCTTAGTACTGATTGTTTGACTTCAAAGCAATGTGGACATCATTTTAGCACATTTGTGGTTCAGGCTGCCCCAAACAATCTATCATTTCACATCATTATCACAGACTGATTGTTCTCATCTCTAGTTGTGGGAACAGATCAAAGACAGAAGACAGAAGACAGAGATAGGAGTCAGCAGATCATTGAGGAGGTGAATAAGGTAAGTTATTGTAACAAAGACGTGGCATTGTAAAACAACTGTGACTCTAGTCACATTCGGCCATTAGGGGGACATAATCTCACTATTTCTCAGTGCAGTTTCCTGGTTTTAAAGAATTTTAGTGAACGGAATGTCCACAATCCGAAACATAACAAGAAACAAAAATATCAGTGTCAAGAAAAAAAATGTGATTATTGACTTTGATGTTGTTGGAAATAGGTGAAATAATTCATCTTTAGGCTCGTTTCAAGAAAATAAAGTTTTAGGACTCAAACAAAGCAGCAGTTTTCAGTGAAAAAGCTCTAGAAACTCATTGCGCACCACCACGCAATGGTGGAGCATTTAGCAGCTAAATAGCCCCGGAGTTGGTAGAGACCAAAAGAAAACATAAAGGAATAGGGAATATTGGACTTACATTCACTTGTTGGTCAGAAACTTGACTCTAAATACATGATAATGTTGCTCCGTAACAGCTGGATGTGTAAATATATATCACATACAAATAAATAAGTTTGCTATATCAGTTTAAAAGGTGACGATATGTCGATGTTGTGTTCATAACTTGTTTCTGCTGCCCTGAAGTAGGGATGGGTATTATATCGATATTATATGGATTTCCTGATATGAGACTAGATATTGCCTTATATATATCGTAAAAACGCAATGTGCCATAGTGAGT
The DNA here is from genome assembly GCA_943593645.1 of Bovichtus variegatus. NCBI lineage: Eukaryota > Metazoa > Chordata > Actinopteri > Perciformes > Bovichtidae > Bovichtus > Bovichtus variegatus. The sequence goes on from CALSCE010000030.1 coordinate 4,656,969, forward strand.
GTTGTTTCCTGCTTTTTTGGCTGCATTACTGTAAAGTGATATAATTTTCTGAACTCTACTATCTGTTCTTTACACACTTAGTCATTATATCCACATTACTGATGATTATTTATCTAAAATCTCATTGTGTAAATATTTAGTGAAAGCACCAATAGCCAACCCTACAATGAAGTCGCAATATCGATCGCAATAATAATTTGTAGACAAACGTATACTTACAGTTATACTTTAATGGTTCTTCAAGACCAGTTTTGTTTTTATTCAGAAAAAGACACTCACACTTCTAATGCCTTTGTACCTCAGGCTGCCGTGCTGTCTTACTTTATGTTTTAGCAAACCTTGACCTGCATGGTGAATTCAGCTATCAGCAAGCAAGATAGCACAAGGATGACATTGTGCAGGTGGTTCATCTTCTCTCCTCCCGAGTATGAATCATCCCACACACACATGCAAGCAGACAGATGACTGATCCGTGTGGCTCTTCCGCTAAATGCGCTCACTGTCCTGCTCTGGAAGGACTGAGGCAGTGTGGCTAAGGACTAAAATAAAAGTCAACTCTTTCTCCCCTGACCGCCAGCAAAACCACAGGCCCTTTTTTGCATGCTGTATAAATGTTTTGACAAGGGGAGGCCAACAGGCTTTCTCCTCTTATGCTTATTAAAATTGTAATCGTCTGTCACTAAATATGTATAACGATGAGCACCTTGAGGCAAAAAAGGATGGAATTATTTGTTTATTTGACTCACTGACTGTGCAGCGGAAAGCCCTGTTACAGCTCAGGGGCTACTGAAATGGAGGTTGGGGATTCAAAATATACTGACCTCATATTTGACTTGTACTGACCATAAGCAGGCATACAAATCATGGCCTGAACCAAGTCAACAAACGGATATCTGGTTTATTTGCGTCTCACTGTGCAGTGCACTCAGAGCTGATACGTTTATTGCTTTATGCATATAATCACCTCCCACTCATCACAACTTTGTTTTTGAGAATGATTGACCGCTAGGATAGAGAAAGCTAATATGGATATAATGAGGAGGTGATTTGTGTAGTTGAAATGTTGCCTGAACCCAGATATGCTTTGGCCCCTGAGTGCCCTGAGGGCATCTGGGCTCTTTGATGTCCAACACGCCTTCTGTTTGCCTTGGTGGGTGGGAAAAACAAAACCAAAGCGGGCCCGGGGTTTGGAGCAACAACACTAAGACGTTGTTAGTGTTCAAATTTCTAGGTGCTTTTAGCACTTATTTTCTGAAGCATGCCTTTCAAATCACAGAATTCTGTATGATCACACTGCCACACATTCCAGCTAGAAATTCAAAACAAGCGAGTCCTTCACTAATATGTAATAACCTTCAAATGGTGCGGTTTGATATATTTGACCAAAGTACATTCTAAGAGAGCTGTATTCTGGTGTACTCTGGTGACCCCTTAAATTCGGCACTTTTAAGGTTGAAGTTAAAGCTAAGGCTATGAATTTAATATAAAAGTTCAGTCTGAAAAGACTGTAATATGAGTAGTGGGAAAATGGTTTTGAAGAAATCACAGGTTCTCTCTCAACTGATTGCTCTCATTCTTCACTAATAAGAGTCTAAGCAGGAATCATAAAAAAAACACAGTGTTTCACTTTAGTAATATCCTTAAAATCATATTTTAGACCACACCACGTACCCTCCTGTCCCCCGAACCCTGTCTGTTTTTCTGGTTAAATTCTGTCTGTCAGTCGATGGCTATTTATGGCCCCGCTGACCTGTGTGCCGGATAATTAATAATAGTCTGATTCATCCCCGTCCAAGTGCACATGGTCGGCTCTGAAGGAGGACACAGCACAGCTCAGCACAGAAAATCCCCCGAGATTTAGAGCTCCCTGACTCCAAGTGCAGCCTGCAGCTCTGTAGGCAGCAGGAACACAGCAGCCCACAGTACTCCTCCTGGAGTAATTACACCATCACATTTCTGTCAGAGGTAGACGCTCACGGGACATATGTGACATGTGTTCTGTAGTTATTTTTTTCATAATGGAAAAAGGTTAAAGGTAGAATGTGCACAGGTGACACTTTTAAAACAGTCCTCTTGTGTTGTCATGTTGGACCAATACAACAAAAGCTACAAATACATGTGTTATTTTCAGTGACCATTTTGTAAATCCATGTTTCTTTTGGATGTTTCTCTTGTCAAAGGATACTGAAACTCTCCTCTGAAAGCAGTTCTAGGGAAACCACTTAATGCAGGTGACCCAGTGATCCATCCAAGCCTGCCATTAGTCCCCTGTGCAGACCCAGAGGGAGTCTGATGTCACTCTTAAATGTCTGGAGAAAACTTAAATAACCGAGGGGACATTTCATTACCATCTTGAAAAAGACCACAACTGCTTCTCTCTACCCAGAAGTCTCTAGGGTCTGTGGGAGGGACACCACACCCCTCTTTGATGACACAATAGTAGATCTGGTCTATATCTCCGCCACTGCCACAGGTCATATCCAGACATGACCTCTTCTCTTTCCTGTCGCTGGTCCCCCCCTAACGCCATGTCAGGCGTTAGGTGATACCTCTTTCTGTTGAAGAGGAAAATGCAAATGGGAGAAAATAATCTCAGAGAACAGCTTCAGAGGGACCATATTAAAAAGCAGGGATGCTAAAGGGTGGAAAATGTCTGGCTCTGAGGTAGGCTCGAGGTGAAGCGTTTTTACAGATTGTAAAAAGTTTTGCTCCCCATAACTGTTTTTAAGAGGGGTGCTCTCATGTATCCCAGGTATTGGAACTTATAATGCTGCAGCCCGTATAGAATAGTGTTGGGGATGGTATATACATTGGACCCCTCATTGCTTCGTCACAAGATTTAAACCTGTTTCTGAGGATTTCTTTACCTTTATTTACACAAGTTGGTCTTTTCTCAGCGCTGTACTTTCTTACAGCGCTTCACTTTCGTACAGCTGCACAGTCTCGGGAGCTGCCCAGCAGGACACTTGGAGTTGGATGCCTTGCTTAAGGACACTACTCTATGCTCAGTACTCGCTGTGGAAGGAAAAAGTTCCCCAAACTGAGTTAGTCAGACAGTTTAGGGCTCAGAGGTAGAGACCTTCCTGCCGAAAACCCCACTTGTCAAACCCTAAACTAATATCTCCATAGGAATTTATTTTTTCAATAAAAAATGGCCATAATTTATCACAAAATCTGAGCTCCCACCATAAAATCTAATATTTTGAAATGAATACCTTTATAACACCCTTAAACTTACTGCAGCTCCGAAAACGCATATGGTACCAATAGCTTTCACTTTTCCAGTTCAAACTCCAATCTGAGTTGGCTGCATTTCTAGGTGAGGAAAAAAAGGCCAGAAATGTTCCTGAAATGTCCAAAAGGTTTCCAAGACGTTCAGTGTTCATAATCCCTTGGAATTACTGTGCAAATCTGATGCTGACCCAGCCTGACATTCGGACGCACATTTCTAGAAGGATTTGACAAAATTTGAGCTGTGGGTGGTGAGTCAGAGGTCTTGAACCAGGGCCTACACTGACCAAAAACACTTGTATACTCAATGCATGTTGGAAGAAGTTTGATTGAGTTCTGACACTCAAAATAAGAACCCAAGCACAACCTCATTAATACCACAACACCACCCTTTTTGACAGCTCTCACTCTATTTCAGTCCATTTTTTTGTTATATCACAAATAACTTAGAGATTTCTTTTAAAACTCTGACATATTTTTTAAAAGCTGTTATCCTTTAAAGCAGCCATAATCAATATTTTCACATTAAAAATGGGTCACAACTACTTGTATGTAAAAGGGGTTGATCATAGTGACGAACCCACAGAGAATAATCGCAGACTCTGCGCTTCCCCTCAGCTCTACAACGCTTTTTAACATTTTTCAGCTCATTGTTTTGGTTTTTACTGTCCACAACTTCCCCTTTTTGATTCACTCTCAGTGTTCTCATCAGCATCCATTTTTTTTTTTTTTGCCAAAAAAGCTTTCAGTTTAAAACTAAAAGACAAGAGTGTACGCGGCATAACCAGCACCAAACAGCAGACAGTCAAAGTTACCTCGTGGGTGAACATAGTGGAGCCAGTTGCAAAAGAGCCAGATATTTTTCTCAGGACATTTGCAGTCATTCGCCAGGCAGCCAGAAACACCACTCCAAATGAATGCTAATGTTGCTCTGTGTATAAATTACCACCAGTTTGCTAACAAGTTAGCTATTTTAACTTTATGAGGCAATAATATGTTAGTACTGTGTTCACAGCTTGATTTCACTGCCCCCAAGTGGCCAAAAGATCTGTTGCTAGAGGTTTACAATATGTGTGTGAGTCTTTAATATTATATTTTGATAGCTTCATTTGCAACAGGAGGCCAATCATTGCAAGTCCAGTTTGACACAGATGGCTGGATATTCTCTGTGGAATAATTTGTGCACATTTTTCTCACTTACACTTAGAAATATCTAGATATATTGCTAATCTCAGCACATAACAGAAAAACTGAACGGGCCTCTGATGTGCGAATTGCTTTGCTCGCTGTAAGGACTCAATCCCAGGGAGCACAATGGAGGTGTAATGAAGCTGACAGGAATTGGCTGTGAAAATGTGGAACAGGAAGAAGACTATAAAACGTAGTGCCAACGGATGACCTGTTGAAAAGGCATTCGCATTTCACAGACTTTATACTCCACTTAGAAGGCCATTGTTTGTCTGTGAGAGAAAGTTATACTTTAGCGGATCGCAAAAAAGCATTGCTCCTACTTACAGTCCAGATGTCATTAATGTGTGTACGCTAGATTGGAAGATGCTTTAAATAAGCGGGCAAACGTGTCTGTTTGAGGTCCTTTCCATAATTCAAATATCCTACGCCTGAGCCGGCACAGGATGCTATTATAAACTATAGCAGATAGCCATCCATCAAGGCATTTCACCCCCCCCTACACACCATTCGCTTTCATGCCAGAGAGCAAATGAACTTACATAATGACAAGACATTTCACAGCAAGCCACACTTGTTACACTGAAGAAAGCCATTTGCGATGGCGTGACGTGCTCACTTACTTTGCCGCTGTTTCTCAGCATTCTCCACATTCAGAGAGCAATGACTGCTTTGTGTAGAATGGCCCTCTTCTATAGCCACAGCCCTGTGGTATGCCCTGTGCCAGCTGTCACCAGAATGACCTTTAATTATCACTGAGCTCCAGGCTTTAATGTCCTTTTGAGTGGGTGAGTGTTTATGCTTGTATTCCAACTCTCTCCATAACCAAGTAAATACCCTCCAGCACGTAGCAGCGATTCTGATCAAGGAACACTGCTGTTGGCTGTGTGTGTGTGTGTGTGTGTGTGTGTGTGTGTGTGTGTGTGTGTGTGCGTGTGTGTGTGTGGGCATGCGTGTGCATTATTTGCAAGCCTTTGTGCCAGTGTGTGTATGTGTGTGTGTGTGTGCACATAACAGTTAAAGACTGCTTTAATGGTGTTTACAACGGAAAGTGAAAAAGGTGCAACATTTTCCCACCTGTAACCAAAAAGGAGGCGATGCTGTTTTAATTAAGGATGGGATGTTCCGCCCTCCCACACACTGGCTGTAGGTGGTCACACACACACGTCCACACTCCCACACATGCCTTCCACTTGTTGACCTGCGGTGCCAGCCTGATCTCGTCTTTCTAGCAGCCCATAAAGGCAGCCTGCAGTGTGGACAGCCCCTTCACACTCGAGGGTCCTTCTCAGATCTAATTACACTGTGTTATAGTTAAACCCACCATGAGTTCCCACAGTGGAAAATCCTACTGTTCTCAAGGTATGGCTGAAAAACCATTAATTCAACCTTAAACTCATACAATCTCCGATTCCTGACGGTCATAAAAGAAAAGAGAGCTCTCTCAGCAGGACAGTGAGATACCAGCTGCATGGAAGGTGTTCCTCCACTATATGACCGAGGATCGAGGGGTGCCACACGCCTGGAGGGCCTCATCTCACGGCTCACAGCGGGAGCAGCTCAGCTCATAACGTTCAGCAATGCTTTGAAAAAGAAGAAGCAGAAGAAAAGCATGTGAGATATTCTCTCAATGAAATCTCACAGGATGTGAAACTCCAGCCAGCACTAAATCAAGACAGAGGGGGCTTCATTAATTAGCTTTTTTGTTTTTCTCCCTGTGTCAACGCTGGTATTTATAGAGCAAACGTGGAGCGGTTCACTCAACAGCTGTGACCCACATAGAACGAGTGTGCATGTATGTTTGTATGAGGGTGAATGCTGTTATTAGTTCATGGTCACCTTCCCGGCTTAGCAACCAGTGACGGCTGGGTGGGGTGTGAAAGTGAGCCAGGCCACACACACCTCGTACGAGGCTTCACTGTTTATGTGCTCCAGGTTCATCCTCTGTGTGGGTTACAGGCACAGAAATCGTCTGCCTGAGATATAGCTATAGCAGTCAGATATATTAGCCTGCGCGGGCCCACCTGGGAGAGCTAAAGAGCTCAGATTGCTGATCCTCCTCACGCTGATACTGATATATGATCTGATAGCGCATGTTTTCACTCTCGCACTCACTGAGCTGACGTCGAGGCGCACAAGGCCAGAAAACTTCAAGATCGTGCGTGTACAATCCTAACCCGCCGCACAGAGGGATCTGGGATGGGGAGGCTCTGAGCTCTGCGTCTACAAAAATAATAATAACATGCTTCTTCGTCGCTCCCCCCGTGCGCAAATCCCAGCCTGCTGCGATCACAGGAGCAAGAACGAATTCCTGTCTGGAGATGCCAGAAGCTGTTAGTCTGAGCAACAGTGTTCACTCGCTCCGATCAAACACGAGGGAAGGAAGATTCTTCTATACAAGGAGCCAAACTAACACACGGAGGGGAGATGGACACGTTTGCAGGCTTTTAATTGAATGGGAGGCGATGAAATCAGTGGCGGTAAACAGAGCTGGGGTTAGTAATGCAACCTGCACACTGAAAAAGGGGTGTTCAGAATCCTTTCTTCCCCCCTTTGTTTCTTCAATCGCTACAACCTCTCTATTATTTATTCCTCCTTTCTCCCACTCTTTTTTCCTACCTTCCATTCCCCTCTCATTCTTTCCTCTCTTTCCAATATTTGTTCAGCTTCTTTTGCCCTCTCCACCTCTTCCCTCTATATTCTGCTTCCCACCTTTTTCCTCTCTCTCTCTCTCTCTCGCTCTCTCTCTCTCTCTCTCTCTCTCTCTTTTGTATTCCCTCTTTGCCTCTATTGCAGAGTACCACAGACATTTGACCTCACAGTGTATCTTTGTACCTGTCTGATAAAGTGACAGGCAGACACTGAGAGGAGGGAGTTACAGTTGCACACTAAGCTCTATGGGTGCATTGTGACAGCTCTCACAATAAAGGCTGTTGCCTCTGTAGTGACAGGCTGCTGAGCACTGTGGTTGATGGGATACAGTTAAAGTTACAGCAGCAGATGGAAAAGCATTACAGAGAGGCATTTAAAGCTACTTCACATGCCCTCTGCTTTTGTGTAGCAGCAACATATATATGGTGAGGTATTAAAAGCAGAGGGTAACATATATCTTCTGCTCAAACACATCCTGGGCAACCAGGAAAGGGAGGCTCATAGCTTTCCCACATTGCAGCTGGGTGAATTTTGAACCGCCCGTGCTCGCTCGATCCCCTTCCTTCGTCATTTGTCTTTTACCTTTGTTTTTTCTTTCGCAAACCCAGTATCTGACACCTCTGTGCCGCCACCCTGACAGCTGATTAATTTCCATTAGGTGAAAAAGGGAGTCCCAACGTGAAGGGTGTGCGCCACTGGGGGGGGGCATGGTGTTTCACCGCAGGCGCTTGCGGTTTGCATTGCTGTCCTGCTGCACCGACGTCATTTGACATTCATACCTGCCTCATACCCTGCAAGCCGACTGATCTCATTACCATTCAACAGGCGGAAGAATAAATCCTCAGCTGTGTAAGAGTTCATAGGGCTCCCTGGATGTTATTTATCCCTGTAGCCAGAGGGAGATCCCATGTGAGTACAAGGCATTCAGGGGTTAATGTGAAATCCTCCTTATTCCCCTCATACAGCATGATTTATTCCTCCGACTTAAGTTGTAGCACATGTGTCTCGCATGGACAGAGCAGCACATCGGATATGACTGCTGCCCCTGATGCCTTGGGAGTCATTTGTTAAGGGTCCAAAGGGGTCAGAAATAATTTTTGACCCTACAATCAGGCAAGTCTGCTGTCCGTGGCGTGCATATCAGTTGATGTACACGTTGAAACTTAAAGGTTCTTTGTGTTGCTCAACAAGCAGGAGGCTTCGACTCAAGTACCAACAGCTGGCTAACAACCATCCCAGCTTACACACAGGCAGAATACGTGCGCCAACAACTGACACTGTCGCTTTAACACTGAGAACAGGCAGCAAGCAGCCGTTGTACAGTCATCAGATCTGTTACTTAATCACAACAGAGCCTGGAAGTGACTGGAGGCTACAAACCTGTAAGAGCCATTAAGTTGAACAGCAAAGGTTAGCTATCAGGATGTCAAAAGACTTGTCGAGGCTTAAAATACACCATTCTCCATATAGGAGATGTATTGTCACCATCATTCACCATTGTTCATCCCCATCTCCAGTATCCACTTGGCTTCTATTCTTAGCTCCCTTGTAGCTGGGATTATGGTGACATGTTGTCTATTGTGGCTCTTACAGCAGCTACAGCATCCATCGCCACAGGACAGCCACAGGTCAGTCAGGGCAAGTTACAGGAGTCTTTACACGCACTGTGCACCAGATAATGTGACATGTTGGTGTGATGAAGCTTGCTCACAATGGTGGAGTGTGTTTGAAGGGAATTTCTGTCATTATCTAGGAAGGAACATCATTTACTGATGCCTGAAGGAATAGTTCAACATTTTGGAAAATACGCTTATTTGCTCTCCATTAAATATTTGACGTTCCCATATACAACTAAACTGCATTCTCTATTGCATTTCAAGGGAAACGTATTTTCTGCTGGATTGCGGTCCCAGTTTTAAACACGTGGTAAACCAAAGTACTTGGCTATGTTTAGGCAATAAAACGACTTGGTTAAGTTTAGTAAAACGTCTTGGTTTGGCTTAAAATAAACATGTTTTTTTTACATTATTTAAGTTACGGATGTATATTAAAATAAGTGAATGTTTACATGGGACACTAACAGCCATTGTTGTAGTCAAGCCCACCTACACCAGACAAAGTCAAAAATACGTCTATTTAGTGATATCCCCACAGTTGTGGTCCCGAAATAAAATCAACAGTCCCTTTTTGTCAGTGGCCGAGACCGTGATCTCGAGTACTACAGCACAGCTAACCCTAACACCTGACCTCCCTGTGTGGGCTTCTGCAGACTATGATAAGAAACGTAGTTGTGATACTGTACATCCAAAACAAACTTAATCCGGGACAAAATACGTTTACCTCCAAACGTCATGACAATGCAGTTTCGTTGTATGGGAACGCAGTTTTTAGGAGACCCGGCTGAAATATGAAGCTACAGACTGTTTCTTGGTAAATTAAAAAGCTTTTTAAAAAGACAAAGCAAGCTATATTTGGATCCCTCACTTGAATATGGGCATGAAACCCAAATGTGTGATAGCATAATAAGAATAATAAATGATGTATTGGCTCATCCAAAGTCATCATCATCTTCAGTGAGGTGACACCAAATTCTGAGAACACAGCAGCAAAAAGTGATGGGGTTTGCTTGTTTTAGGAACAGCCTGCCGAGTTTTAGTGTTGTTCTATTACAAGATGTATGATAAGTTTCATCAAGTGAGCAAATCGGGATTTAATATCTTGTTTTAGGATGCTGACTGCTGATTGAACCAGTGATATTTATGCTTACATTGTATTAACTAACAAAGCCAACGATCTAAATATCATTACAGTGGACATGAAATGTGATGTATAATGTGTCATACTCACTAGCATCATTTTAGTTAGCACTCAACTGTATCACAGTTATGGAGGAGGAAAAACACAAAAGCTGAAAAATGTACATGTATAAAACTATATATGTATGTATTATTTACATACATATATACAGGAACACTAATGAACAATTTTTCTGCACATTTTAGCCTCATATTCAGGTGCACCACATATGACAGGAAGAAGACGTATGCAGAACAGATGAGGAGAAACGTGAACACTGAATGTGTGATGTGATGTCTTTAAGAAGCAAGGTTACAATTTTCCCACTGCGCAAAACACATCAGGAGCCAAAGTCAGGTCACGTCAGTCAGCCAACGTTGCCTCACTGCAGTAATCCTCACTGGGCTGATCAGGTGGAAAATGTTCATAGTCCAGAGCAGTTGACCCCTCGTCCCCTACTTCACACCATCTGGACTGTCTGTGTATTTGCTCACCTGTAATATAATACTGTCCTGTAACAAACAAGTGAGCCATTCATTTTCCTGTTTTGGTTAAAGATCCTCCATAAGTCAAGTCTGCACTTTTAGTGTCAAACATCTAACACAGCACAGTAACTCTGTGACTATGTGCAGGTTCTTGAGTAATTATTTGAAGAAGAGTAAATATGTTAAAAACACATCAGGATAATGTCAAAGTTATACATTTGGGAAACTGTTTATTAGCATTAGGAATTAATTCATTTTCCCCCTTGCTTGCCAAAAGCATAATTTAATAATTGTTAGTTTCCCATCACTGTGTTGTTCAAACACATGAAACGTTTTCTCTTTTTCTCTCCCTTTAGTTGCATCTATTTTTCGTAATGCCTCTTTTTTCTTTAATAGATGCGTGCTGACTGTGTCATTTATGTAATGTTTTATCCATCCAGTCCAGCAGGGAATGTGTTACTAATTATGTTTTTCTCAGATGTGACACATTGTGACTACACTACAGACATGCAGGTAAAAGTTCAGCCCATTTGACGGCCATCTTAAACAAAGTCATGTTCTTCATGCTAATTCAGTTAGCCTTGAAGCGGCAAAGAAGCTGCATTGTTTCCTATGAGGAAGGACTACCAATTCGGATAATCTAACCACATATGCCTCCAATAAAAAGTGGCAGGAAATGGGGGTCAAAGTTGACATTGCTAAGGCCGACAAAACATCAGAAGATGGAGATATAAATCTGGCAAAGTCAATATTAGTCAGATAGGAGATATGCAGACTTTGAAGGAGAAATCTTTAGATCAACGCACCGGCCCTCAGGACTTTTAAAGCGGACCCCTCTGCCCTGCCAGCCCTCATCCCTCCTCTCTTTAACTCTACCTGCACTCCCGTCTCTATCTCATCCATCTCATCTCACCAGTGCTGTTAGGATGCTGCTGCTCGCCCAGCTGCCTGCTCAGGAATCCACATACCACCTTTTCTCTGTGCTCCCCCATCCCTGCCAGGCCCCATCCAGTCCACAAATGACAAATAACGTTGTTGAAGGTTTAACACAGTTTTGAAAAAAAAAAAAAAGAATTTGGCTCAGCTGGTTCAGGAATAAAATCATATTTATTCAGTGCTAGCAAGTACTGTTTGACAATACATGTGTTCTTCATTAATTCTACATTACATACAATTTGGATTTGCAATGCACACACATGAAGTTGAATCTGACAGTGGATTTCACAGTATGGTGTTCTTACTCCTTTGAAGTCTGGAAATATTTCCTTTATTTATTAGTCCTTCCTTAGTTCCAAGCTCCCCATGCATTCCATTTTTTTTATTCTTCACTGAGAGCTAGGTTTACAGATAGAGGAGGAACTACAGTACTACTACATGACAAAGTACAGCTGAGTCGACCCTACACAGCAGATTATTGACCTGAGATCAATCTTTTTTATAAATTGCTTCCCCAGCGGTTCCACTGAAGGAAGCTCTTCTCCAGAGAGATGTTTGCTCATTTGGACCTGAAATAAAATTTCCTATGGCACAGTATACCACATGATTTGGAAAATATAGGAAAAGCCAAGAAAACCTCAGCATTTAACTTTGATATTTAATGTATTTCAAATATTGCTGTTTGATTCACCTTCTGTAACATATTTCAAACTAAAAAAGGGAATGCTTTTTCAGCCGATAACTGATAAATACCAGCTTCTCATGGCCAATTCCAATAAGGTAACAGTTCAGGGGGACATATTCTTTCCCTCTGGCTGAATAACTGCACAAATTACTCCTATTTTTAAATCTGAAGATTCAACTCTTATTTCGAACTACATGCCAATATCTGTTCTCATAGTATGTCAAAATTACCGGAAAAGAAATCCTCTCTAACCAATTTAACATTCTTCTTGAAAGCAATAACCTCCTCAGTGACTTCCAATATGGTTCTGCTCTACCCGATTAACTCTGTATGCATTATTATTATTTACTGAGCTCGGACACAAATCTACATGCAATCATTCTTTCAACAATATCCTACGGCCCCTTACCACAAAGGAAACCACTGAACCAATAGCAAGACTGTACAATCGAGCAATGCATCACTAGATCAATTTCACATGCACTTATCACAGTATCGCCTTACCCAAACAATCATGGTCAGGGATCCTTTCTGCACATATAGACTAAAATCTGTAGTGAGATCCCATATTAAATTAGAGCAGGGGTTCCCAAACCTTTTCAGCTCCAAAAGAGAAACCCGGGACACAAACTTACAAAAATACATCTTGAACTGCCATAGTATCTTCATTTAAAAAAAAATAAAAACATGAAATTAAAATGTATATCAAATGTATTTATTTCGTTATTAAGAGAACATCACAGCAATGATCTAACTTGCTGTAATGTTCAGTTTCTCGCCACCTCATAACAAACTTGCACCATGAACTTGCACTGAAGAATGATGACAGAGAAGCAGTAAGACACACAGCTGAACACACCAGTGCAGAAAAAGAAAGAATGCTCTTATTCTTTTTTAATAAGAAAATTAATTCAAATATCATAACATTGTAATTGCATTTTTGGGTCCAAACCCTGACTTTGGGACGGACTGCAGAGCAACAACCTGTCCTACACATTTCAAACAAGCATATAAACATAATTTTATGGAAGGAAATACCTGCAAACACTGATTCAAATCCCATAAACCATCTTGATCACTTCTTTCAAGTCCTCTTATTTGTGATGTCGGTGTAGCTCTTTGTGTTGCTGTCTTGTTTATGTTTGTATTTTGTATTGTAATGTGATTCCGTCTTGTATGTGGTGCAGAACAGGAAGCTGCTGTAAACCAGTTCATTCATAACATCAGCAAAACACTGAAATATAACAATTTACATACAGAGTGAGAAGAACATCAGTCGTGAGAGGTACAGGGACATAAGTATATTCTCCAATGACACATCTGAGATGCTCCTCATCTATCTCAGCGGCTGTGGCTCAGGAGGGTCGCCGGTTCGATCCCCGCCCTCCGCGATCAGCATGTCGGAGTGTCCTTGGGCAAGGTACTGAACCCCAAATTGCTCCCGATGGCCAACAGTGTGTGAGTGTGTGTGAATGGTTATCGCTGATGAGCAGGTGGCCCCTTGTATGGCAGCCTCTGACTGTATGAATGTGTGTGAATGGGTGAATGCTGATGTGTTGTAAAGCGCTTTGAGCGATCGCAAATATTGGAAAAGCGCTGTATAAATGCAGAAGATTTACCATTCAACAACAGTGTCTATAGTCACTAGCATGCTCTGGTAATCCTTCTGTTCTGATGTGGGGAACTAAATCTGAGAGAAACATGTGATGAGGGACCAGTCCTCCGAAAAGATGCCTGTTATTCCTCCATAGCCTTTTAGCGAATAAGTTAACCTTCTCATCATTGATCTAGTCCCAAGATTTGCACCACATTATCCTGCATTATAGAAAAATAGTAAATAATCTGTAGTATCTTCTCCTGGTTGAGAGAGCAGTCAGTTCATGCTGGCTCAGTCTTATTGTCCATCTAACATTGCTGCACAGTCAAATTAGCAACCTGAGCCTCTCTGATGCATTCCCTATAGCTCACACAAGTGCATTGAAGTTAAGTACATTTGCTAAAATGACTCTGCCATGCACTAATGTGAGAATATGTCAGTGGACGGTAGAAGTGAACCAGCTAAAGCTGGCAACAGTGACACAGAGAACATGATATGTCTGTAGAGTAACTTTGACACACGGGAATAAAGTTGAAAATGAGCAAAGTGTTCCTTTAATCTAAAATGAGTTACCTTCTGCAGCATGAAAATAAGCACATTTGCTGATGTTTCTGCAGCCTGGAACTACCCTACATTTGTCATGCAGATACTAAAGCATGAACACTCCATGTACTGTGCAGCATATAAAGACTAATGGTCAAGCAGTTTGCACTCCAACCACTTGAATCGGCCTCCTCATTAGACCCTAATCAGACTTTAATATGGCTCAGTGTTGTTTTACAGTGCATGTGTGACTTATGTGTGACTAGTCAGTTACTCAGTGTACACTTACTTTAATGTACTCTTGATAGATTGAAACGATTTCGTCCCTTGCTCCACCGCTTGCCATTTTGACGTCATTAGACATTATTGTTTTGATAACCAGGACAAAATCTTTGGAATGGCAAAGGCCGAGGGAACATTTGATTAAACGCATCAATCTCTATTAAGAGGCCATACGTGGAGTCTACGCTTAATACATACAGACGATGAAACCTGCTGCCCTGCTGCTATAAATTAAAGTGACGTTTATCCAACTTATCACTGAAGCAGACCGTGTCACTGAAATAAGATGCTTCAAATATTTATGGGGAATATGAGTGAATTTCAAGTTTTGAAAAGTTTTATTCCTCTGCCAGGTAGTTCAGTGTGTGTTACATGAACATTGGTTCATCACGCCTGAATCAGAGCTTTGTTACAGCTGCATGGCACACTGTGCACTATTTCTGATTCGGCCATTTATAACTGAAAAGTATACCTTTAGGTTAGCCACAGGCAACTTATGTTTTCTCTGTGCACTCGCTGACAATGCATGCTGTCTGTTACATGTACCACTCACTGACATATGTCCCATGTGTCTTCAGCTGAAAGTGTGTCTCATCCAGGCTGCTGTTCCTCAGCTAAGCCTAACATTAGGTAGGACATTTCTGATACATTATTAAGCCCAACCATTGTTATACACGAAGTGCAAGAATGCCTGTTAGTGTTGCCTTACATATCTTATCTCATCCTTCGCCTCCCTGCTGCTGGGGAAAGGCAACTTACCAGTCTATGTTGGGGCGAATCAGGACGCAGTACTATTGTCTGAAACTGCAACATGACATAAATCACAGGTCTTTGGTTCATATCTGTGGATGGTTCTGTATCATGTTAGATATGTGTCATTAAACTTGACTTATTGTCCTGCATCACAGTTGCCAGAGAGTACATAGTGTATACTAAAAGGGAAGCATGCATGTCTGGCAGATTGATCTAGCCCTCTGGACACTCCAGTTTCCAAATCCAATTTGACACATTACATTATAGCACATTTTTAAATTCATTTTGGCACACTGGACATATTCTTTTGTTTTTATAGCTACCGTGAGCATTTGCACTTTCTTTAGTCAGTATTTTTCAGTTTCCATCCTCTTCATTTTAAACCCTATACAGCTTTTTATTTTAGAATATATATTTTACATACATTGTAACGTTCCTAGTTTATATTTATGACTTTTGAATTGAGCCCCTTTCACACATACACTGCAACCCTAAATATATCTAGACACTACCCAGAGGAGCTGTATGTGAGAACGCAAATGTCTGAATCATTCGGACTGGACTTCACCGGACCGGACTTCACCCTGCCAGCTCGTGAGTACAAAGTCTGTGTAATGTGCCATCTTAGCTCAGTGAGCTAGCATGCTACCATTTGCTATTTAGCATTAAATACAAAATACAGCTGGGGCTGAAAAAATCACCGAAAACTTAAAGTTCTCTTAAGGTCATTTAAACAATTCTTCGAGGCCTGAAGAGGAAACACTCTTAATGAATTAATTATGCATGGTAGCAGCTCTGTGAGGGGCGCATGGAGCAACATGCTAATGTTAGCAGGTAACATGCTCACAGTGACAATGTGACCAGGCTGATGTTTAGCAAGTACAATCTTTTCCATGTTCACCATCTTAGTTTAGCGTGTGAGCATAATAACATTTGCAAATTAGCATGAAACACAAAGTACAGCTGGGGCATGATGGGAATATCATTAGTTATGCTGTTTTTTTTTTTACATAAACCAAAGTATTAGACAAATTCACAGGATTGCCAAAGTTATGACAATCAATCCTGCGGGGAACATGAATGTCTGTACCAAATGTGTTGGCAAATCATCCAACAGTTGCTGAGACATTTCACTCAAAGCACATATGTAAACCTCATGCTGGCGCTGGACGAAAAGTCAGGGGATCACCAAAGTCCATAGGATTGATCCTCTGGGGATCATGAATGTCTTTACAAGAGTTCATGGCAATACATTCGTAGTTTCCCTCGGGATCAAAGTGGTGATCCGACGACAGACTGACATGCGTTAACATCCCCAGCATGGCTAAAAACACCAAGAGAGTTACGTTGCCAGTCTTTCTGTCAAGTACTGGAAAACATTTGATCAAATATCCAGACTCCCGAAAACTGGGAAAGACACAGTTCATGCTGCATCAAAGGTTTGGATGCGTTGCATACTTTATGTTGTCAAAGTCTTTTTTTTCGCATGGACAGAGCCAACAATAACGAACACCAAAGGGCAAATGCAAAATATTTCCAGAACACAGCAATTTCTAAAAAATACAGTCATTTTCTCCTCGAGGGTTGGATGATTACACAGATTAAAGTAGCACTATCAGACATATTCAACCAAAACTACAATAACATAATAACACCTTAAAAGGACTTGTTATGTGCTTTCTTAAGCTTAGTCAGAATGATATTCTCTTATATGTCATTCTTCACATTACAAGACTTTGATACTGTGTCTGATTTCAGTGTTAAACCCGTAATAAGAGTAATGTTAATGGAGTATTACCACCATTTTATAATAGAGGGGCTGAGTATCCATTTCAAGGGCCACTAATGGACTACTGGTGTGACAGAAAGAAGCTGAGGAATGTTGCAGGTCTCGGTTTACAAACATGAGACAGAAATGTGCGACCAGTGAACAATAGATATACTGACAGCGGCGGTCTTTACGGTTGTGCAAAAATAAAAACACCTCTATTGCACAATATAAAGGAATACACATCAGAAATGATCCTGTCAGAATCGAAAATCTTTCGAAAGCAGTTGGTGCATTTTATTGTCCAGTGGCCTGTCCGCACTTTCCTTTTCTTAATCATACATACACACGTACCGTATTTTATATAGTACAGTAAACAAGCTCCATATCTACTGCCTGTGTGTCCAGACTTGCATGTACTGTGCCTCAGAAATGTCTTGGCTCACCAAGTGCAACACTTTACAACTTGTGATAAATCTTTGGCAACCTAGCCTCTAAATATTGCACAAGCTGCCAGAAATTGGCAGTATTTTGATTCTTGTCAGGTTTTTAGCAATCAATTCCAAAGTATTTCTGGACATGGGGTCATAGCTACCTTTGAGGACACGGAGGTTTTGTCTACTGTATTTTTTTCTGAGAAATTAGCCACCATTTTACAGTTGAAAATAAAATAAACAAACGGTGGGTATTTTGTAGGCTGATTCCAGTATTAAAAAAACATTTATTTGGCCAATGAATCAATAAATAAAGTAATCTCGCACATAATTCTATCCCTAAGTGAAGATGGCTTTTAAACAGCCTTTAGGTCTTTATCTTTGAATATAAATATACAGTAGGGCCTTATTTTACATGTCTGTATTTTCCTGATGATAACCAGGGAAGTTTCCTGGAAAGACAATCTGGTATGTATTATGTGTATGATAGGATATGATATGATATGATAGTGTGTAGGGGACGTGGACACAAAGTTCTGATACATTGGTAAGAGTTTTAGAGTTTTGTGAGTTGGATTTATAAGCTGTTCATTTAAAAAATTGTTTAATTTAAATATAAAACATGGTTCGACAGCTAAGCTTAGCAGATAAATAGCTTAGCTTAGTAAAATTAAAGATAGCATTTAAGCATTTTTTTGGTGTCTGTGGATGGTTTAGGGAGGGGATTTGGTATTTCTAGAATCCTGTTTGGACCTGATTCTTTTTTACCAGTTGAGAAATAGCTTTAAGATACAGTACCAGTGCAACTCTATTTCATGTTAATTGGTGCTCACAACAACCTTGGAAGCCCTGTCACACTCCTGACGCAAACCTGCTCTCTCCCTATTTACCCCAGAATATTAATAGTCCCAACATTTGTTTGGGTTCTACTCCAGAAGAAGTTGGCTGAGGGAGGTCAGGGTGGTTACGGCTGTTTGTCAGTGCTGCTGCAGAGTCCTGGAACAGATTTCTGAAAGGGTCTTCAAAACAGACGCCTGCCATGTTTCTTCCCCCCCAGTTGAAAAAGTAGACCATGAGGTCCTTTAGAATAACAAGGAATGCCTGTAACAAAAATAATCCTCCCCGTATCACACAATAGGGGAGTATGTGGATTGGTATGTGTCTCCAGCACAGCTCTAGAAAATGTGCAGATTGATAAGAACACTGCCCTGTTTATCATAAAAAACAAGGATACAGGTTTTACTGAGCATCTCACCAAGCTATCCATCTGACTTTCTGGCAGTCATGTCTCTTGTTGCATTCGTCACATAGTTAGCTAACTGAAACCTTACAATCCTGATCGCACACATCAGGCACAAGCAACATATGTTGTCCTGGCAGCTAATAACTGTGCATGTACAGTCTTAATGTAACAAGGTATAGCAGTAAAATGATACGGACGTGTTAGTAACATACAAACCATACCTGTCCATTTGCCCAAGACTGATTCTGATGGATATTTTTAAAGAAATAATACATTTTTTAACAAACAGGACAGATTATATTCATAATATTTTGTATGTAAGGGGTTATTATGAGATTTTTATTTGCACAATTATATGAATGTCTTTTACATTTTCCTTGAATGACCTAAATGTCCTTGAAATTTAAAGGGGCAGTGTATAATGCCTGGCCACATGCTCCAACGACATAGGGGGCAGCATTTCACCTCACCGTGTTGGTCCATATAATCAAAATCATTAGTTAAAAAAATTTAATAAATCCAACTACTTACTAACAGCAGGGTAAGAATACGTAACGTTCGCTCAAACCAATGGGATATTGGTCTATAGAAATACATTATCCCCTGAAATCTTAAATAATCATATTATAATAGAGTATCAAAATATGCTCCCCATATTTTTTTCATGCTACGGTAACATTTTTAAATATGGCACTGAAGGCAGAAGACAGAGCATAGATATATCTGCAACACAACACACAGACGTCTTTGACATAACGTCTTCACTGTTACCTCTTCACATTCTGTTTATAATGTTACTTCATTTTTTAAGTTTTAAACAAAAATTTATAGCTATATCTTACTCATTCCCCATTTAAAGGGGGAAATCAGATCCTTGAAATAAGGCTAATTAAGATGATTTAAAGGACAAACTTTGACGGTTTTTATGCATGGATGTTGATTGATCATTAAACAGATTGCTATGGTTGAAGAAGAAGAAAGGGCAACAGAATGAAGGAAAAACCAAGGAGAGTTTTCCCAGAAATAGTCCATTTTTGGATTTAAATTGACTCAGCGGGAAAATGAGCTCTTCAATAATGTTATTAGCTTAGCATAAAGACTGGAAATAGGGGTAAATATTAGCCTGGTTCTGTCCAAAGTTCAAAAATACACACCTGTAAATCTCATAAATTGTTATATTTGGTTAGTTTAATCCATACATAAATTGTAGTGGAGTTTATGGGCTGGAACTAATCAAGACATCCAGTAACATGTTAATTGGTGAGCTTTAAAGGATCTGCCTGGGAGATTATTATCTTCGGACAGAGATAGGCTCTGTGTCCCCCGGCTTGGATGTGTCATTTACGTACAGGGCTTTTTTATTTGTTGAAGTTTAGGCAACAGCTACAAAAATAAGGGTGAAGCACAGTAAACGGTCTCATGACCAACTGCCTCATTAACACCCAGCTGACCACCAGAAGAGCAGCAGTGGATGGCTTATCTTTGGTGAAACACTGCAACCAAATTTCAATGTATAGTGTTAAAAGCTCAACAGAAAATAAAAGTATGATTCATCTCATCTGTCCTGTATGTTTCCTTGTTCCTGTACCACAAAAGAAAGCTAGCTCGCTGCGTCGGGCCTGTCTCTCTCAGGTGCTTGTGGTTACTCGTTGAATAGGCCCTACACTGTATAAAGTATCTACGCACAGGCCCAAAAAATAAAGGTGAAAATGAAAAAAGCTAACCCCAAACTCTGGATATTTTTTTACATGACCTTCATGGAAGTCAGCCCAGAGAGAAAATGGACCATGTTAATGAAAAACAAGGGACGGACCGGTGCAGGCTGAAGGGATCCTACAATATCTGAGCATCTGTGTGTGGCTCGCTAATGGCCGTCAGTCTGCACTGCGCTCATACGGTGGTTACTACTCATAACGCCTTCCCGCCCCACAGCGTCACCGCGGAAACTTAACGCCCACCCTCCAGTTCCCCCAGGGTAACACTGTTAGCTCTGTCAGCGCTGTTTTCCATGTTAGCGCTGTTAGCTGCTAGCCGCCGGCTCAGCCACCGCCATGTTATGAATCAGAATCAGAAATCCTTGATTAGTCCCACAGCGGGGAAATGTACATGGTCACAGCAGAAAGGTAAAAAGAATGCAATAAAATAAGTGGACACTAAAATTGTGGAGAATTAAATAAAGGGCAAATGCACACAGTAATACAAAAATAACAATAGCAACAATAAAAATAACAATAGAATGAATCAATCAAACATAGATATGCTCCATATAGAGCAACTTTAAACCAAATAACATTTGGTCAAACTCTAAAATTTTAAATCCTGATCTCCAAGATTAAGGAAATCATTTTAGATTTATTATCACAAATAACAAAAAATATACATTGACTGAAAAATGGCAACTCTGACCAGAACAGAGGGCTTCCAGATGACTGGCTGAGCAAGATCCTCTCAACATATCAACACACGTCTGTTATATCTGTTGATTAATCTTCATTAACATGAAGAGAAAGCTTTGCACAGCTTCACATTTCTGACATACAGTAGGTGTAACCTATATCAGGGACAAAATGTGAATATGTCAGTCTTATATGAACCTCAGATCTTATTTTCTGCACAAAATAAAAGCATGTGGGTCAAAAGTAAATATAGTTAGCACTGTGTCTCTGGCAGTTTAACTTGTGAGACATTTTTCATTTAAGTGCAGATTTTTCCTTTTTTTTCTGATTATCTTAGCTATAGCAACATATCTGTTCCTGGCTGGTGCATTTCAGCCTGATTGAAGCATCTGGTCAGCTAAACAAAGATAGAACATATCGGTCACTAAACATTAACAATTGCTTCTGCTGCTGATGATTTAGCCTGCTGAATACTTAACAATCAAACAAAGTCCAAATCCATCTGTTTATTTGAATAGATTCTCTCGGAATACAGGGTGTATTGTTTTGTTGAGGAGAAGGGTCCTGTTTCACTTTAACATGCCCTATAGTAATATATAGCACATGTTACTAAGTGACCACCTACGGGGCCGGACAGAAGCACAACATTTGGACGGAGGTTGTTGTCAAAGTCATTGATTTATGAAGAGTTTTGATCAAAATCATATTACTTTAATATCCGCAAAAACAGCATATTTTAGGGCACACAGACATGCATTTCACTGAGTCTTTGCATTTTGATACGTCTAAGTTTCTACACCCAAGTCAGGAGCGTTCTCGTAGAGATGTGCTGTTGAAGTCGACAGATGTAGGTTTGAGCTCAGAAAAATCCCCTCAGATTTATCAGAGTAATTCTACAAGACTTGGGTAATACTTGGTGTGTGTGTGTGTGTGTGTGTGTGTGTGTGTGCGTATGAGTGTCATATTAAGTAGAGTGATTTCTGTGTTAGATAAATTTATCTGATAGCAATAGGAGTAACGAGAATTATTCCACTATAAATATAGACCTGAAGAGTGAAACACGACATTCTGTTTTATTGACTGCAAATCCACCTTGTGATTTAGTGTGATGAATTTCACTCAAAGCCAAGACATTCATCTGGAATATTGTGTGTAATGTGTATCCTCCTCTCTGCATATGTATAATGAATACAGTCTGTGAAGAGTTACCGTAAGTGACATTTTTATAGAATCCAAATTGGTTCCAAGATTTTTATGTATTCATTAAAAGCGAAGCTAAGCGTTTAGAGGGAGACAACAGGCAGACTGAGTTCATCTATTATATGACAAATGGGGAGTAAGAGAAACGCCAAGTTGGATGTGGAGCGGGCCATAATTCTTCCCCCTCAGGTTAACAATGTTAGCTCTGTCAGCCTGTGTCCATCGTTCGCACTGTTAGTGCTGTTAGCACCGTTAGCTGCTAGCTCAGGTGAGAGCCGTGCGGAGGCAATCTCTCTACTCTGAATTATAAATTGAGAATCCCATTGGGGAATTAATTTTTCACTCTTTCCGCCCCGCAATTCGAATCCCCTCCAAAATGTAATGGGTTCTTCCTTGGCCCATGCTTTACCCTTCCACTAAATTTCATGACAATCCGGCCAGTAGTCTTTCTGTAACCGTGCTGACAGACAAACAAACCGAGGTGAAAACATGACCTCCTTGGCGGAGGTAATAACAGTATTGTGCTCACAAAGGTAATTGGTGAGGTCAACATCTCTAAAAAGACGTCAGACAGCGCAGAGAAAACATGAGCACTCAGACAAACAAACCTTTAAGTGGGAATAAACAGGATTGTAGTTTTTTTTCCCTTAATGTGGATTGCACAATGTAGCTAATGGCTATAGAATAATGACACCATCAGCGTTTAGATTAGTTCCCCTATAAGCCTAGTTCACTGTCTCCCTGGGAAATAATGCTTGATTTACGGCACAAAAAGTAAGAGGGTAGAGCTTGAGTTGCGTCTATACTTATGAAGGTAATAAAATAATGACAGAAGCTGCGTAATCTGAACCAAGACGGAGACTCCTTCCACATTGTCAATGGCAGCAGGTTACAGCTATATCCCTTCCGTCTTCACCATAGCCTGCATAAAATATGGATGTAGTCTCGGTGACAACACCCATAGGTTTCTGAAGAGCAGGCGTGAAGCTCAAAGTGGACGGCTGCGCCCGTTGCCATCTTTGCAGCAATGCCTCATTCCTACTCCCGGTTTATCTAAAAATGGGCATTGTCTGTGAAATTGAGGCGAGCCCCGGTGACACAGCAGAGCAGAGAGAAAGCGACCTGAGACGGCACCCACCTGTCACTTAAAGCGGCCACGCCCCTAATAATGTGTAATTTTTAGCCTTAATATAATTTAAACGGATGACATGGATAAAAATTCACTCCCCGTACAGATTTCATGAAGGGGTAAATTAGCTATAGAGATCAAAGCTGTTTTTTTGTACTGGGCCGTAAACATGTTTATTTCTGCTGTAAAGTTGGGCATTTTAACATGTGGGTTTATGGAGATTACTCCCTTTTCGAGCCAGCCTCCGAAAGGTTCTGCCCAATTTAAGGCCTGAAAGAGACCGGAAACTGAGGCTCATGCTTGCTCTTTAAAGACTTAATCACACATAAAAAATAACTACTCTAACAACAGCAACTTACTTAAGCGTCAGCCATTGCAGCCATGTAATGAACAAAGAAGCTCTTAATAATTATAAAGGTCTAAAATGTGTTTATTCCTTTCAGCACAAAAATGTCGACAAAGTGTGTAAAGCGTTCAGCCCTGTTGATAAAGTTTAATCATCAGTAGGTTTAATGTTCCCCACTGGCTCCCTGAACTGGGAGGTTTTCAGGCCAAAGTGACTGTGAACTGTTTCCACACAGAGCTTTTGACAAGTTTGAGAGGAAGACCAGAGACGATTTGTCAGAAAATAACTCGACATGCGAATGAACGGATTTGCCGAATATTTTGACCGCCAAATGCATATTTTAAACCAGCTCTCAGCTGTGGGAAGCGATGGTCAGATAACACTGTCCATGAACGCAGATTTAATATTTGAGAGGTGAGAGCGTGTATGCAAGTAAGCGTAGAGCAGGCAAGAAGGAAAGACCTCCAAGGCTGTGTTCTGGGCGAAATCAGTCACTATTTCCAGGATGATCAAAGCCGTCGGTGCGGCCAGAAGGACATTCTTCCTTTTTCACACAAGAAAGCTTTTATTCTCCAATGCATCCCAGCCAGGGGGGCTTTAGTAAATCCTCAGGCAAGAGTGTCCCACCTGCTGGGTGGATTTCTAGAAAAGGGTGCTTGGCCCAAAGCGCCTCGGTGGAAATCTCACCTCCCTTACTTAGGTAACTCTCCTTCTCACACACATGCACAACACTTCTCATTGCTCTCCGTTTTTTTTTCTTTTTCACTTCCTCTCACTCCTTTGTGTAACTGGTCTCTCTCTCTGGGAGACAATGAGCATCAGATGTGTGTAATTGCTGCTGGGATCTAAAGGCCTGGAAGCACCTGTGATGTACAAGATGAGACAATTACATACATGACAAGGTAATTAGCAAAGGAACATCAAGTCAATTTAACAACCTTGAAGATTTCCTTATAAAATGCCTGTATTTTGGTGATTATCAGAGACAGTGGCCATGTGTGTCCCATTATCAGATGACTGAGTTTGCACAGCTAAGATGTGGCTTTGGTCTTGGTTTGAGTCCAAACTGAATCTTCTTTCCCATGCTGGGCATTTTGAATTAAACAGCACACTGGAAATGGGACTAACTCAAATAGCAAGGAGTTTATTTACCTAATAAGCTGAAAGCTAGATAATTGTACACAAAAGTATACTGCATCTTACCAGAAGCATTTGTGCACTTGTGCATTTGTTCAGAGTGTTTTTCATTCAGGAATCTGTGAAATTGCCACTTACAATTGTTTGATCAAGTTTCACGACGAGGCTCATCGCACACAACGGTATAGTCTTTAAGTGTAGACCGATATATCTCCAATTCTGGCAGACGACGCACATTTATGTCACTTTTCAACAACATATGTTACTTATACATTTCCACACAACATATGTTATTAATACAGCTTCTATTGAAAAGTAACACAAACGTGGACTGTGCTGAAGAAGACACACTGGCGTGGTAAAAAACGACACCGTGATCTCTTTGTGTTTGTAACGGTTGCCATGGGAAAGGCTGTTCATCTGAATGACTGTATGACCTGTAGAAGCTGATTTTGCATTTGAGAATAAACAAAAATACTAGACTATTAATAACTCTTCAAACGGTGTTGCCTTTCATCAAAAGTAAACATTGCACTACTTAGAGCAGTGTGGCTTGGGACCTTTTAAAGTGAACCGATGTCTACTTGTAACCCCTCATCAAAAGTTGTAGGTGTCTATAAGTTGCTGGCAGCATTAATAAACTGTCTCTGTCAACACCAAATTTCTCTGTCATTTAAAAATGTTTTAAAGGCATGAAAAGTTAAGTCTCTCAAGGGTTTAGCAGTTAACAAGAGATTCTGCGGCCATGGTAGCAGCTCTGTGAGGCTGTACTTAGGGCTAAATGCTAACGTCAGCATGCTAACATGCTCCCAGGTACAATGTTTACCATGTTCACCATCTCATTCATTCATTCATTCATTCATTCATCGCTAATCAGCACTGAACACAAAGTACAGCTGGGGCTGATGGGAATGTTATTATTAGTTTTGCAGGTATTTGGTCATAAACCAACACATTGGACAAATTCAAATGTTGACCTGATGGTGGCGCTGGATAAAAAGTCTGGGGATCACCATGGTGATTAAAATCCATCCTGACAGGGGCATGAACGTGTGTAACACATTTAATGGCAATGCATCCAATAGTTATTGAGACATTTTACAAAAAAACACAAATGTCAACGTCACATATACAATATTTCACGGCAATCCATTCATAGTTTTTGAGATATGGATCACTACACTGTTTTTATTGTGCAGCAGACATCTTTTTTAGAAGAGCCTTTGGGGATTGTCAAACAAAACATTTTAGTTTTTTTTCAAACATGGCCAGCTATTTATCTTTTAGTGAAATGGTTGCTATGGCTCTATGACTCGACTGTAACACTAATGCTAATACACGAGCGGCACACACTGGGGCGAAGCGTGGACCAACCAACTGACAGATATTATGAAGTCATGCTACTATCATGGCTAAAATGCAAAGATTATATTAAGGCAAGTGTTCTTTGTTTCTCTAAACAAATGCTATTTAAAAAAAAATAATTAATATCATTCATCAAAAACAGCAAGTGGGAAAAGTAATTCCGTTCACATTCCACTTGGTCATATTGGGTGTTACATTTAGGACAGTATACATGGGTGTGGTGGGACTTGGCCAAAGGAAGAGAACAATCATGCTGAAACAATCTACCAATAATGTTTCAATATGTGCAAATAACAAGCAGACACCCACGGAATTTCTCTTTACTCTTTTAAGTTTTTTTTTTCCTTAAATGCCATTCGATGGTATGTAATCCTTGGTAGCAGCTCAGTAGGACACCATTGCTGTTCGTTCAGACTGATTCTCAGCCAGTGTGGTAGTCACGAGATCAGGACCAGGATTCAATGCATGGCTGGACCTCAATGGCACAGAGAGAAAGGGAATCATTCCCAGAAATAAGAGAGGAGAAAAACATGATGTTATCCATGAAAGTAACTCTTCTTCAAAACATGTACACCGCATATAGCACAATGCCTACAGTACAAAAGCAAAATGATCATCCGGCAAAAATCTAATCTTTCCCTCGGTGCTGTGATATGCCTTTTCATATTGTTTCCTATTGTTAGCTGTAGGGGGTCTGTTGTAATGCCTCATTGTGTGTTTGGGGAGTATTCCCCTCTTCCTCTGTATGTCCGGTGTCAATGACGTCATTCAAACTTTCTAAAGGTAATTATAGAAAGCCACAATGTCTTCAAGCACAAATTTACCCCGAAATCCTTGAATGACATCAGTTCTAAGCAACCGGTTTTCATTTCACAAGGTTCATAATAAAACCGCCAGAGCCATTGTGATATTGTTTTTTTTTTTTACACAGAATTCTGCACTCACAGCACTCCAATCCCAATATTGATATTGCTGCAATGAAATCAGCTGGACACCACTGCATTTCATTAGGCTGTGCAACTGGAGCATGTGGGGAGAATAAGCCAGCCCCATAAAAGTCGTTTGCTGAATAGCTGGGAAAGGTTGAGGCTCGCGTTTTAAAAAACGAAAACACCCAGTGATAGAGAGGAGCAAGTTTTACTGCCGAAAGATTGGACAGGTGACTGGGATTTCATCCAGGCAGATAGTCTTGTTTCGGAGATGGTTTAAACAGCTGAGCCAGGTCGCAGCACAATGTTGACCGGCCAAGTCCAGGACCAGGACGGGTCAAGGTGAGCGGGTCCACCAGGCCCGGTCTGAACTCTGAGACAGGACACCAGAGCTGCTGCGTCTCCCACCGCCCTTGTAACGCAGTCCCCCGATCCCTGTATGATGACTATAGTCCAGCTATAAAGAGTTATCGTCGTAGTATGAGGTCTCAACTTGCTAATGAAAGAGAACATGCTTTACGTCTTTGTGTTGACTTTAAACCAGAGTTAAACGCTTGCCAAGGCTCATATCTGACTCCTGCCCTCCTCTTGTCTTGAGAGGTCTTGTTATGAGATATAAATGTGCTGCATTCACGCTACAACACAGGGTGTTTAGCAATACATGCAACGCAAAGTCAACTAGTATCCTAAATACTGTATGGTGACCCTACTTCTCATTTGATTTATTACCTCAGTTAAGCATGCAACTTGCCAGTTGTTGTTTTTTTAAAGACAATTTGTTTGGCTTCATTTGCCTTAACTGGCCAACAGCCGAAGACAGACAGGAAAGGGGGAGAGAGAGGAGACGACATGCAGCAAAGGGCCGCTAGTCGGATTCAAACCCAGGCCACAGCGGGAAGGACTGAGCCTTTGTTGCAGTTTGGGTGTACTACTTACTACGTCCATTTTCATTTATAGCTACAGTCTATGATTAAATATGAAGCTACAACCAGTGCTGTGTCTCAATTTGGATACTCACCTTAGTACACTGCCATGTCGTACACTGTGAACACTTGCGTAGTACTAAGATGGCGATCGTTGAGTGTGAGAGGTTTCCAGCGCTCCACACTCAACTTTTTGACCGTTATGAGTCCACCATCCGGGTACTCGTAGTGCTCGGCATTTTGCCATACTTCTCAGTGTGATGCACTCAAAATAGCAAGTGTAAGTACAGAATTACGGGAATTGAGACACAGCACAGGAGATGGTTAGCTTGGCTTAGCATGAAGAGTGGAAACAGCTAGCCTGGCTCTGTCCAAAGGTAAAACATATCTAGTTTGTGTAATCCATAAAACACCTGAAGTGAAAATGGCAACTTCACGGTAACAACAATCACTAGGCCAAGAAATATTCCATAACCTCCTGTAAAACCACTTTAGACTAGAGCTTTAGAGGTGCTGGTAGGACCTTTTATTTTCTTTACCTTTGCACAGGACCGGGTTAGATGATATTCCGTTTAATCTTTTGGCTAAACTAGCGCCTCCTTCTTCAGATTTAATGCTGTGGCCATAAATAACAATTACTGATTCATGCAAAAACGGTGTTTCGAGCAGCACAAGTAGAGAAAGGTCATAAAGTTAGTGACCTGACTCAGTCAGCCATACAGTAACATCCATCTCAAGTTTTTTAACATTAGTCAGCATAAGCTACTTGTCGTACCAGACCAAGTACAGCTGTAGCTCGAAACCCCTGAGGGTACTGAATTGAGCAAGGTTATGATTTAACGGTCTCATTTCTAAGATGAGGAATTGTTTTTTCTTCCAAAGGTTACATGCTCTCACTTAAACGGTGAATCTCATCTTACTTTTTTAAAATGTACACATGCAAACAAGTTCAAACTGAAAGATGTTGCACTTGTACAAAGCTTCTTGTCCTCACTCTGGTGTTATTGCTAATAGAATCATGTCATTAATCCACACAATATACGGTGATGCAGTCATCAAATACTCTTCCACTTTTTGTCTCCCAATTATTCACAGATTCCCAAAAATAAATGTACAGTATGCTGTTATGCCTGCTATGTAGCACTGACAGGATTACAGCCCATGGTAATAATGACGAGGGCTCTATACTGAATAAAGGAGACCAGGTAATGACAAGGGTATGGAGTTTCACTGAGACCTAAGAATGACAAGGGTACGGTGAATGACTTTGACCTGGGACTGACGGCGTCAGACGATATGGCTGCAGTATAAATGAGGTGCTGATGGACTGCAGCGATTCTCCTCCCTGTGCACGTTGTTAATCCTACTCATGATGCACGCTGAGATGGATTTTAGTCTATCGCATGACGCTCATCAGGATTAGGTGGATTGGACAGTTTGTCCGGTGACTATTAAAATCAATATTCAGAGTTAATGAGGACACTGCTGTGGGGGTTAGGACGGAGAGTGAGAGTTCATTTAATACTGTCACACACGTACACGTACACACATCGCGGTGTAAAGCCAAGAGGCCCGGGCTTAGACAGCCAGCGGTGCTGGTTTGGCTGGTGTGTATTTTGTGAGGTGCCTGTGATGATGAACAGTACAGCAGACTATACATTGCAGCAGCGCTGAACTCTTTAAACTGAGCACTCAGCTCAAGAATATGAAGATGGCTTTGTGAGTAAGGAAATGAGGCCTGCTTACTCTCACTCTCAATGACTCGGTTCTTGTTCTCGTAAACTTTAAACTACAATAATAACCTGCAAACTATCAACGTTTTAATCCGTGCACCTGTGCGAAGACACATGCACTCACATGCAAGAGCAGGTCTGCCTTCCATGATGGCACAAATGTCCTGTCTCTGGCTGGATGAAATGTGATTCCCAGAAGGCCGAGCGTTGAGGCCTTCAGACACCTGTAGGGGCTTAGCTGTGAGAGCAGACAGTGACACAAGGAGCTTATGGGAGCAGGAAGCTGTTTCATGTGAATCTGGAAACAGAAAGTACTAAAGGACAGCTTTAGCAATAGTCTGCATTATTGCAATTCCTAATGAGAACGACTATGAAAAGTCCAACAGGTGATTCTAAAAGAGAAAGCTTTATTGCCGTGACAAACGGGCTAAAATATATTGATAGTAGCCAACCACAATCTGCCTGAAACAACCAAGTGATTTACAAGCACACTGTACGTTCCAAATGCTTTAAGTTAGCGTTTTCCGTTCCTTAATGTGAACAAATTGAGACATTACCTAAAGCCCTGACAACACAGTGACATGGTAATACCACCAGAAAGGTTGGATTTTACTCAGACAAGTGCATAATGAGGTAGAGGAATGCAGAAGAGCTTATTTCATTAGAAAAGAGCTTACGTCAAGTACTGAAGGCATGGTAAGGTTAGTCACATGTACAACCACATGTGTACATACCGGCATATATAAGGTCTGTGGTGCTCACATTTAACAGGGCGAACGAAAGGGAAAGAGCTTTAACCCGTTCAGGCCAACAGCCTGAAGCGGCTGGTAGTTCAAAGCGCAAAAAATGTGATGTTATGTGACATAAACCTATGAGGGTCATTTAAGGTTCATCTACTCGAATGAGTGAGATATGATACCGGGCACGATAAAAACACTAGTTACTCCTCTTAGATGCTGACTTGAGTACGAATGATTGATTACAGACAGAACAGTAAAACAAAGGCTGGAGGCTGATTTACCTTGTTGCGCGTGAACCCTGAAGTCAGTACAATGTTTCACAACTCGTTCCCTTGTATCCCCCTCCACAGTAAGCGGGGATGCAAGGCCCCCGAACGTTCTCTAAAATCTAAATGAAAAACCAGGAGAGCAAGGCACAAAAGGTTCAATCTGACGAGAAATAAAATGAGCGACATGTCCAATATTTCAGATGGGGCAGATTAACTCATACAAATGTGTAAAAGATTATGAGCCCTACCTGATTAATGTGTTTCAGGCAGTTCAAAGGAGGATGCACCTGGAGTCTTCCCCCGCCCCCCGTCCATGAATTACTGTTGTAATAAACCATAAACATAACAGCTATGGCAAAGATTCCCACACAGCTGTTGTTTATGCTCCATCACAAGAACATGAAATGCAGTTAGAGGCCTTCGGTCCCAACACACAGGTGTTTGCGCTACACTGGTGCAGCTAATGATGAAACAACAATTCATATGTCTGCTTTCTATTGACGCGTGCTGTGTTCAGGGCCCATGCATTGTACATGGAACAGAGCCGTCATTAAGGCAGGCAGCATGTATGCCGTAAAAAAGGCCCTTTGTTTTAGAAGTACACGGAGTGAAGCGGACACATTCAGTCCTTAAAATGAGAAGTCGATTGACAAAAAATGCAAAAAAATTGCAATGCAATCTGCAACTGTTTTTTTTTTTTTTTTTTATTAAACTATTTAATCGAGTGAGAAACTCCCATATTAATATATACAATGAAAATAATTGTTAGTCGGAGCCCTAACATGGCGTTTGGTGGCCTCACGTAGTTCTGAAACACAACGCTACCTGAGCAGAGGTGTATTCAGAATACAGGTGTGCACAGGTGGCTTTCAATTACTTCTATTAATAAATGATACAAATACATTTAGTGTATGACTTCTGCTAGCTAACCTTTGTGGTTACGCCTGCTGTCCACTTGTTTTATGGTGAAATTGGTCACTCGCTGCCCTACACAGCAGAAAAAAAATATGAAAGGATGGAAATCTGATTGCTTCTTCTTCTATGCCACTATGATGTTCTTTAATAATTCTGCAATGAATTTTAAACACGCTAGTGGCACCGCCCTATCTAGATCCGTCAGTCGGACTGAAACATCGCAACACCTCAACAACTCTTGATTTGATTGCCCTGACATTTGGTGCAAAAAGGAGTGCACACATCCCCATGATAATGAAGTGCAAATCACTTTGGCGATACCTGATTTTTTTCTGTAGCGCCATCATCAGTTCAAACTTTTCATTTGTCCAGTACTTTTGGTTTATTACCGAATACCAGCAACATTTAAGACACATTACCACCAGCCTCAGCTGCACTTTGTGTTTAGTGCGAAATATTAACCGTCAGCACGCTAACACACTAAACTAAGACGGTGAACATGGTCAACATTATAACTTCTTAGCATTAGCATGTTGTCAAGTGTGAGCATGTCAGCATGCCGATGTCATTGTCTTTTCATTGCTGTAACCACCTCACAGTCAAACTTGAGCACATCAATACAAATGTAGGCAGAGCACTCTGAAAGGGGGCTACATACATCCATGCCATTGGACTGCAAGTCTTTAATAACAAAAAAAAACCTCCATACAAAAGTACCTGTACATGGTCATTTACTGAAGTGTATAGCATTTTATGGAAATGATCTAACATGGTTCATCTTGGAGTTTAAATACAACGCCTCTCAACTGGATCTGAAACACAAAGTGGGCTGCCGGTGGAGAGTCCATCTTTGTCATGGCGGGCGAGGCAGAGCAGCGGTCTGCGTCAGGACCCAGACGCTGGTTATATCAGTCTAACATTTGACAATGTTAATGAGCGACGTCCCATGTATGTGGGGAACATAAAACTAAGTATGGATTTCCTCTGACACAAAGCACACGCAATTGTTGAGACATAAATAATGCAATAATTGAATACCAGTGCAAGAAAGCATTCAGAACATGGGGACACGCGACACAATCACAGACGATGGGACAGAGACATTTGCTATTAACACTTACAGTAGAGCCTGAGTGAGACATTCCAACAGAAGGACACAGATTTACATTTTTGGTCTACTGAATGTGAAAATCAGTGGACGTAACATTAACATAGGTGTTAATATCGATGGGGTGGATTAAAATTGAAAAATAAAAAGAGAGAAATAGAGGCCATGGAGATGGACAGAAAAACAATTGCACCGTATCCCTGCCATGTGCCGTTAGCTCCAACCTGCCACCCGATCCTCATCCAAAGACCTGAAGGAGAAACTCGACTCCGTGTGGGGACTGAGGGCTGGGCTGAGCTGTCGTGGGGGAGGCCGTGTTCACAGTTAGGGAATATCTGATTGGGTCCACTGGTTCCGGCTCCCACCTCACTTTGCGGTCGCAAACCCTGCCATGTTCAAAGGTCATTGGTGGGATTACTTGAAACCTAACTGTAGCTGTGTGACCGTGCTTGCATGCTAATGGGAAGCTGCGACACACACACACACACACACACACACACACACACACACACACACACACACACACACACACACACACACACACACACACACACACACACACACACAGAATGAAGGCTCAGGAAGCGTCTAAACATTTGCTTGTACAGTCTAAGGTGTAAGTGCTGGGACGGCAGGCTTAGTGAAGATGATTCACTTTGATAAAACCTCTAGTTGCAACCATTCTGTGTGCGCGCGTCCGTTCCAATAATTGATACAATGTCAAAAAAAAGAAGACGCTGCATGGAAACATGTATTCACTGATGTACTGTGAATCTTAGATCTGAGTTTAGAGACAATGACCTTTTGTACAAGAAGTTAAGGGCTGTTTTTTTTTTGCAGAAAGGGTTTTGAAAACAAAGTGTGAGTGATACACATGTTGTCGTTTTACATTAATTCCCCCCCCTACCCTTATGGAACAACAGACTACAATATCACTAATTCATGAGAGCCAATGTAAAGAATGAGGCCACAATATTTTGTGAATAAAAATGTCTGAAAAATTATTCATTGTCCCATCCTTTTAAAAAATATATATATTAAGGCTGGCATCAAAAATAGAAGTAAAGCTTACTGTCCCAATACTTTCACTTTAACTGTATTTTATTTAAAAGATTACTATGGAAATGTTTACAATAGGTGCAAAGTGGTCGTTATTACAGAATAGCTCCTATGATTTTTGATGCTGCTATAAGGGAGTGGGGACCCCACCCCTGCCCTGATGTACCTGCCTTGTATTTGTCCAAACGCCCTGTGCAAGTTTTTCCATGCCTTCCTCTCTCCTTAGGTCCTGTGCCTCACTTATCAGAGTTCTTGCGCGGTCTGCGGAAGCTGGACATGTTCTCATTTAGTGCATAGATGCGCCTGGAGAACTCCTCAAATCCAGCAGCGTCCAGCTCTCCCAGCACCTGTTCGTCACACTCCACAGCTACTGCGTGGTCCACAGGGATAGAGCGGTAGTCTTCAATCCGGGCCTCATCTGCTAGCCCTAGCCCTAACCCCAACCCTATCCCCAAACCTAAACCTGTGGCCTCTGTGCCCATGATCTCCTCAGCTTGCTCCACAGAGCAGCGCAGCTCTGGGACCAGACTAACAGGCGCCTGTCCTGGTACCACAGAGCCATTCATCGCACCTGTGTGCTGACTAGTTGGCTCCGCTTCATCACCCGTGTCCTGCACTGTCGAGTTGGGCACAACAGTGCTACTGGGGGGTTGCTCCTCAGTCTCTTCTTCTTTATTTACTTCAATCTCTCCGTCAATGCTTCTGCGTCTCTCAACCTCCACCACTGTCTCCCTGCTATCCTCCTTGTCTTCCTTCTGCTCTCCCTCCTCGTTAGGCTCCGTCGTCTTGGCCAGGTTAAGTGAGGCCATGCCGGCATCAAGGGAGGAGGATAGGTGTTTGGGTGAAGGTGAGGGTGGTGCCAGGCCAACCGAGGTCTGCTCTTCCCCCATGGCTGTGTTGTAGCTGGGTGGAGGAGTTGGCTTGTACTTATCTGCCTCTGAACTCGCCCTTTTCCTCAGGCCTCGGTCTGGGGAGCCGGTGTGGCTGGGGTAGCCGGTCTCTGAGGCAGCGGACACACCAGGCTGAGACTTGGCCGGCACTGGGATAGAACTAGAGACATGGTGTCTATCACTGTGAGGAAGAAAGAAAAAGAGAAAAACAATAAATAAGCAAAGGACATGAATAAAAGCATTGACAATCAAACTACATCTACGCACAGTATGATGTTCAAGATAAGACTGAGACTGTAGTTGATTTATTACAGTAGGCAGCAATCTCTAAAGCCAACATAACAGCCTGGGACGTTCTGAGGGGTCCAATGAGACACCCAGGCTCTATTTGGACCTGGTTCTTCACTGATCTTAAAGCACCCGACTCCTTCCCCCGCGGTTGAGGAGAAAGACAGCTGCAGTTCTTTGTAAATCACTCCAACTTACAACATTCAGAAAACATTTGAGCACCCTATGAGACTACACTCAAGTTTGTGCTGACTGGATGTTCGCAGCAGGCATCCACCCAAATATGTCAGACATTTTCCTCCATAACAGATAACAGACTTGGGATCTGGGGACACCACGCCTGGCCCCAGTACTGGAGCCATAAATTTACTTAAATGTGGGCCTTACCGCTTCTTCCGATAGCCAGGGCCAAAATCACAGGACAACTTAGCGCTCTGCTTAACGTGACCATTCCGCTATGTCAGAAGCCGAAGCACTGTACTGTGGGGTCACAGGCTAAGCAGGGCCTCCCTGTGCTCTCTAGAGATTCTTATGTGTTGGTTAACGAGTTGAGGACAAATCTCTGCTTTTCAGTTGGACATGCAGTCATAATAGATGTTCTTGTACATTTTCTCCTGACGCTTTGCACTTACCAAGCAAGTCTTCTTTATAACAATGGCATTTGACGTATGCATTTGTGTACTAGCTCGCCGTGAGATGGACAGTTCCACAACGAAACACATGACAGCTTGTTAAAAAGGGGCCTGACCCTGACCCATGTCGGCCCCCTCCCTGCAGAGGTGGTCCTGACAGGGTTCACAGGCAGGACACTGCTGAGAAGAGGGGAGAAGCCTGTCTAGTTTTAAGAGAAACTTCAAAGTGCCTGTGATACAGTAAATGAGAACCATCCATGGTCTGAAGGTGCAGTATGCAATCGCTCATGGTAACAACCTGTAAATATGGAATGGATAACATTTAAGATATTTGGAGTCATACAGATGTATATGTTGGATGGTTACCAAAAGGTCAAGGTTAAGAAATTAAAGGCATGGGGTAATGCCATGACCCTGTAATGGTGTTCCTATTAAGTGGGCAGAACAGGAGATGGAATGTTCTTTACTTGGCAGCGTATGTCCATCAAAACACATAATTTAATACAACTGGCTTTAGCATAACGAGCATATGGTTAATTCTGCAGCAAGCATTTTCAGGCAAAATGGAAACAATGTGCTCTTTTACACCTAATTTTCTGAGGAGACAAATGAAAAAGAATGAACGAATGATTTGCCATCTCAAACACGTATCTGTGACTTTCCAAATAAAACCACCGAGGGCCCTTTGGAAGCCAGTCCAAAAAATTCTAAACCTGATTCGGTAGAAAGGAAGAAAGACAGATGTCATGAGAAGTCAATTATCATTTAAGTAAGTGGAAAATGTGATTCAGACTCTTTGAAACACAATACACGTTTGGAAACCGGAGACAACTGGCACTGAAAAGTTCAAGTTCCATGCATCATTTATAAGAAGCTAATAAGTGAGTACTATGTCTTTTACCTTGATCGACTGATGTCCTTACGGCAAAGCCTGATTAGATGGCTTTGATTTGAATTATTATCAGCCATTTTCTTCCATTCCTCTCTCCAGCTCCAATACAATCCATTTGGTCTGATTTTAGTTGGCCATCTAGGCCACAAGCAACTGTATTATTGACACTGGCATAAAATCAAATGGTCATCACACCAAGTCTTTTGTATAATGAGGAATTTCCTATTTGGACCATGTTATTTCGTTCCACTCCGTTTATATGTTTGGCCTACATTTGTTCTATTATTTGTGTAAAATTGTGCAGTAGTGCATGAGAAACAGGAGACCGGGTGTATCGGTGAGGACTTCAGTTAAGTAAACCTCTGGGCAGTCATAACATTTTTTCTTGAAAAATTTTAACTATTATATCAATGACATGTTTTTATTGCGGGCTATTAGGCTACACATGTATGGCCACTGTGAGCATGTGTGCCGATTAAGGTTACTGGAAAGACGGAACTTCTGAAGCACACGTCCGTAAGTTGTTTGGAAAAGCTGGAACTCATACAGGCCAAATACTAACAATGCATGAGCTAACCGTCTCTTGTTGACATTCTTGGTGCACTGCATTTTTTCAAATTTACATTCAACATTTAATCTGTCCCCATTGTGAAATGTCCGTCTCCTTGCAAATTCAGGGATGGCAATGTCTGACTATCGGTTTTGTAATGTTTGTCTTCCACTTGAAGACTAGATATCAACAACTATTGCCATTATAGATTAGTTTATGATATAATCATGGTCCCCACAGCATGAAAGCTAATACTTTTGTGGTCCCCTGACTTTTCCTCTAGCGACACCAGCAGGTCAAAGTTTTCACTTTAAATCTCAACACCTATGAGATGGATTGGCAAAATATTTTCTACAGATGTTCATGGTTCCAAGAGGATGAATCCTACAGACTTTGGTGATCCCCTGCCTTTTCCTTGAGTGCTACCATAAGGTTAACGTTTAAGATTTTAAGTGAAATGCGTCAACAACTGTTGAATGCAATGCTACAATATTTGGTGCACACATTCATGTGGCCTCTCAGGATAAATAGTTACAACTTTGGTGATCCCTGAACGTTTTCTTCCGGCGCTATCCGCCAGACCCTTTTTCTGTTAGTAAATGTGACAACGTATTTTTGTGGACGGCAGAATAATTCCCTGAATATGTTAGCTAATGCTGGATAGCAAGTTTTGTTGGCCTGTGATTTTTTTTTTAACAATGGCTGAAGAAAATATGTTACTTTAGCCTACTACTCTGAAGTGATTCGCGCTTGCCTCCAGTCTTTCCTTTGGTTAGCTTCCAGCTAACACCACGATGTAAGCATGACGCTGCCACTAAAAGGGTCGACACTCTGGATTTCATACTTGCTAAACCAATGACATTCCCGCCAGCTCCAGCCGTACATACTGAAACTAAGGTGGTGAACTTACTTAGCATTTTAGCAATGTTAGCATTTAGCTCGAGTACCACTGCCGAAGTAAAAAATAACTGCGTCAGAGGTCCGATTTGTTGCCAGGCATCCCCGAGTCATGACGCATACATTAACTGATGTCTGCTGGGTTAGATGCTACGGCCCACTAGAAGTTGTTATTGTGCATGTAATGAGGTTATTGGTCAGGTCTTTAGCATTCCTCATCTCATAAGTATATTTACTTTAATGTTTTAAACTTTGTGCTGCATAGCTTAAGCTTTGGAAAATGTTGTTTTCAATTACTACTGATACCCCTACACCAACTACAATAACTGTATCAATAATAATGAAGAAAGTTAAAATAAGGTATTCTATACATCATATGAGGAAATTGGCCCCCGTATGTACACTGTTAATACGTTTGGGACTTTACAGTAGAGGGCTTAGATTTCTAACTTTCTGTGCAGCTTGGACTTCGTCTAAGGCTTCATGACAAGCAAAGTGAATATGACAGCAGCTCCATATATCATACTGATGGGGAAAAGGCCTGCTGCTCATCCCAGATGTGCGATACACAGCTGTATAGTGATAAGTTCCCTTCTAATGGTAGCTTCCACCTACAGTAAGTCTTAAAAGTGTAACTGGACCCCAATCTGCTGCATCACCCTGACAACAACTTTGCTGCACACTGTAAATGCTGCGAAGAGGCCTCTGCCTATACCATCAAGCAGAAAACTTGACATGCCAAGCCAGAAATAACTCCTTTTGTCCCCTCTCTTTTCCACTGCTGATGTAAAACCTGGCATATTTCAGGCCGACTCAGGAATTTAGTAAACCAGACCTTTCCACTGTCCAATCCCCAGACAGGCTTCACAACATGCCCCTGTTCAATCCAAATCCAGGTTTTGGGCCAAGAACAACAACGGCAGATAAGATTTGGCCGTTTGATGTGGTTTAAGGAAATCCCTGTGAAACTAAAAGAGCAAACATTACCAAGAATTTGATATGCACTGTGGTGGAAGTTATGTTTTCTTTTTGCTTTAACGGGGCAGGACTTATTGACTGTTTGGCCTTTGAAGAAAGGGAATCATCACAGCGCAGCATGTGCAACACGATCAACAAGCTGACAATATCAACACCCCATACTGCTCAATGGCGCAATAGCGGATGTATTACATCAAATACAACACTGAAATGAAAATGAATGCAAATGTCAATGAGTGGTTTATAACAATAATGTGTGTATTTCTTTAGAAAGGCTTTCTAAAAATTTGTCCAGGGACTACAGACGAAAAAATTGCCTTTTGCCTAACTTAGGCACTATTACAGCAATGTTTGTTAACGCAAACATTGTCCCTGTTAAATAAACCAATACATTCATGTGTACACTTAATAAAAGGCTACAGTCTGGGACACTTGGCTTAGTCTGGAAAGACAGGAAAACTGGAAACAAGGAAAAACATCTACCCTGACTCCGTACAGACGTAACAAAATGTCCCTACCTGCGCCTCGAAAGCTCACTCATTATCATATCTCGTTTAATATACAAAAAACCAAAGTCTACAAATATCTTTTACGAGCACAGTGACTTCCTGTTCAGCTACCAGTCTTCATGCTAAGCTGCGCTAACCATTGAGTTAAAATGATTATGTTGAACAAACTTAGTTGACCCAAATCTGTAAATCAAAAAAGCTAGTGATTAGCAGTGAAAATGTACTATACATCTCCAGTGTAAGTTAAAAGATGTAAAAGCTATCCTGTTGTAGTAACTTCCTTTAAAAAACAAAATAATAAAAAAATGTAATGTAAATATGTGGTTGGTTAGTAAAAATGTTTTAAAGAGGGAGAATATGGAATGGAAATGGCATTATTATTCCCAACGGGTATAGAGGAAGTGGTGTTTGGAGAAGCAATGTAGCTTTGCAGAATATCACGAGCAGGGAAAAAGAAAATATCCTTGATTTACGCTTTCAAATGGTCAAGCGCTATTATAAATATAGTAAATCCATAGGGCACCTGTCAGGATTAATGTACCTTGAAAATGCTTATTTTAGGAATATAAATTTTAGATTATATCCTTTTATCTTTCATTGACGAGACTGCAGCTGTCTAAATATTGCATCCCTTTGTGTACATCATTTAACACAGTGGGACTACCATGCTTCTGCTAACTTTTCACTCACTATGGGGTCTTCAGGGAGGTTCACATCCTCCAGCTGCAGTGTTGAATCTGCCTGGCCTGGAGCTCTGCCACACCTTGCCTCCCCCCGTGTACGTAGCCCTGCTTCCAGGCACCAGAGCAGGATTAGGGACCTGTGAACCTCTGCCAGGCCCTCAGCGGATGTGGAGCGGCAAATGGCAGCATGTTGAATGTGTTTGCTTTGATCTCAGCAGACTGTAGAGTTTGCAAAGAATTGGTTTCTGGTACCGTCTCTGTCTGCCTCTGGGTAATAGATTCACCATTTTTCCGCTGTTTCTTATCCTTCAGCAAGATTTTAAAAAACCTATACTGCCCATTTTTCACGAGAGCTGGACTGTATATATTATGACATGTTATGATGTGTCTCTGAGACAGTACTGTTTGGAAATGTATGAAGATATGATCAGCAGCTCACCAGAAGAGCACCCACTGTACAAAAATGACATACTTTGTAGTAAAGACTTCATTCTACATGCAATCAGCTTTTCCATCCGGTCT
This sequence comes from Bovichtus variegatus, assembly GCA_943593645.1. Classification (NCBI taxonomy): domain Eukaryota; kingdom Metazoa; phylum Chordata; class Actinopteri; order Perciformes; family Bovichtidae; genus Bovichtus; species Bovichtus variegatus. The sequence goes on from CALSCE010000030.1 coordinate 4,697,652, forward strand.
GTATAAAATGTCCAAGATGAACCCGCTATGCTCCCATAGTGTGGGTCTTTACGCTTTGGGAAAGGCTCTCCCTGCAGACTGGATGCATGCCGAATTAGTTCTATATGAAGGGAGGAACCGTTTCCAAATGTGTTCTGGAAACAGTGCCTTTGGTCATATCCTTCATCACATCATCCTTGTTGGGATGCGTGGAAGGAAGAAAGAGGTGGCAAGGAGGGATAAAGGAAGCAGATTAGTTTCTCTCTCACAGCCTATAAGATAATTATCTGCAGCTGCCATGCAGCTTTTTTATACATCCATATTTCATGAGCTGGATTCCAGCACTGGAAATTGTATCTAAATGTAGTCTTTCACAAGGGCAAAAGGAAGACTGGAACTGATATGGAAAGGAAATAGCTCAGCAGTGTGTGAAGAAAAATCAATGCATATCCTCTTTATTACAGGGCATTGGGAAATTGTGGGCATAGTCACTTCCTCAACTTCAGTGGAGGCTTTAAGTTAGGCTGAAGGTGCAATATGTATGTCCTTATAATGAGAGGAGGGCAAGTTTAACCACTGTAACTCTGCTTACAGCAGATATAATATACAATATATTATATACAATAAAATAAAATAAAACACATATATATGTTTTTGAAGCTCAGTGCTGTTCAAGCTGATGAGAAAGGCAGTTTCTTGATTCTCATCTGATGACTTCTCAGTCAGTACAGGGCAGCTTTAGTTCCTGTCCCGGTGATCCCGTTGTTGTACAAGGATTGTGGCTGTGGCAAGCCACTGTAGAACTGTTACACTTCCACCTCCTCTTCTTTAAAAACTTTCATGCATGTGTACACACATACAGTATACACACACACATAGCTTAAGGCTTAGAGGGCCCATGCTTTCATCTCATCTATCTTTAGGCCCTTCCACTTCCCATTAAGGAGGGGGGTGTGGATTTGAGAACTCAGGCTTTTGATGGCTTCTTTCCTTTCAAAACAAAAGATTATTCAATTAATGTGTGTAATACACATTTTCCCCTTTGCTGACCCTGGGAGAGGAGTGGAGATCAAAGACAGCTTTCTCTTTTACAGGGCAGTGGAGCTGAAGTCTGACCGAGACAAAGTCTCAAGTTTTAGTGAAAGGTTACATACAGGCCATAAGCCTGGAGAAGGAGAGGGGCACAGATCTAAGCATTCCACTTCACCAGGATAAAGTTGATGCTGCAAATCTCATCAAACACTGCTTCTTTTTTTTTTTTTTAATTAAAGGGGGGGGGGACAGATGATGTGCAGAGGTGCTACATCATTACATTTACCCAATACATCCATATGATTTCAGGCAATACAGTGCTGTGTCAGACCAAATTTCTATTGTCAGAACAGTTCTTATTTTGAAAAACCACTGCTGCTAGAAATGTATGAGAACAGTACATAATGAATATAGAGTAATACATAGAGCAAATGAATGGATTTTCAAGTGTAAACTCTAGTTGTGGGATACCACAAGGAACCTTTCAAGGACCATTAATATTGACTATTTTTACAAATAATTTAAAATTAATCCTAGATTGATTTAACAATATATATATTTTGTATACAGTAGTAGTGCTCCCATAGTACATATATACATACATGTACATATACATACATACACATATATACATACATATATAGATACATACACATATATACATACATATATAGATACATACATATATATATATA
>CALSCE010000030.1:4725300-4737950 GCA_943593645.1 Bovichtus variegatus
ACATACATACATATATATACATACACATACATACATATATATACATACACATACATACATATATATACATACACATACATATATATACATATACATACATACATATATATACATATACATACATACATATATATACATATACATACATACATATATATACATATACATACATACATATATATACACATATATACATATATATACACATACATACATATATATACACATATATACATATATATACACATATATACATATATATACACATACATACATATATATACACATATATATACACATACATATATATATACACATATACATATACTGTATAAAATTAAAGTTAAAGATACGGGAGGGTCCAACAGCTCGTGTGAAATTGAATGGAGTGTGTCTCCCAACACCTCTACTGCAGGAACAGACTGGGGACAGAATCATCCGTCAAGCTACCAAGACTTACTCCTGACACTGAATGCCATGCACACTGATGATAATAACCAGAGAAAATCATTCCAACTGCTTCCAAGAACCTGACAGGAGATAGGCAAGGTAGATAAATGTGGGTTTTATGTTGAGCTTTAATGGAAGTATTTCATGTTTCAGTTTATGACAGAAAAAGCTTCAAGATGTGGACTCTTTTCTCCTTGGACAAAATTTCAAACACAACTTGTATGAAACTGCTGAAAATCTTCAAAATGTGTTGGAACAGAACGGATAATCTTATAATCGGACTATTACAGTATATGGCCAAAATTCCAAACGAGTGCATTGAAAAATACTGCATTGTATAGAGCTTTGGTTTGATTACATTTTTTGTCTGTACTAATTAGGAAACAAGGTACCAAATCAACAAGGTATCAAAGTACATTTTTAATTTGACCCTAAACAACATTTTGTGACTCAATCTCGATCCTAATCTTATCATTTTATATAGATATAATGCTAAATTGTAATAGATGCTCAGGTATTAGCCATGTATTGCTATTTTTGTCTTTCAGTTTGTCTTGTTTTTTATGTTGTGGGTTGTTGTTATGGTGTGTTGGCATGTACGTTTGATTATATGTTGTCTGTTAATGTGGAGGTCGATTAGAATAGCTTCTCTTTTGATGCAGGTAATGTGGATCAAAAATAAATGAAATAATTATATAATAAAAATGGTATTTTAGCGAAAGAATGAAACTATTCTGATTATTTCAAAGAGTGATCGGTCCTCGTCACTTTTATACACCATCTTTCTGGCTAAAGTGGCCTCTGGAGAAATATTTGAGGTGTATTTCTGATTCTTACCATCGGACCAGCAGACCGTGCTCCAGAAAGTTCTTCAGGTTGGGTAGTGTCTGCTGCAGGTCTGGGGTGGTCAAGCCATGTTGATATCTCAGCTGCAAGAAAAGGGAACACATACTGTATCATTAACCTCAAACAACCTACCACATCGTACACCCTAAAACACTACATATAGTGTGTGGCGGGCTAGCACTACTGCGAATCACTTAGACACGTATGCACATTCACCATGTTTGGATGTCGTTAAGAGAAGAAAGAAAAACCACCAACAGGATAGGTCTGAAGTCTACATTCTTTCACCATGACACATTTCTACTCTCCCCATCAGACCATTACTCATCTGGACACAGAATGGGCATCCTTCCCTGATAACAGGCATGTCCGCTAATATGTAAGGTGTGTGGAAAGACAGGGGATGAGATGCGGGTGGCAACAAAAACCAAACTCGCTGTTAAAACATCTGGACGAAATGGGGCAAGGCGAGCGCATTAGAAACCCCATTACATTCTCCCATGATCTCTCCCTCTCTCTTCAGTAGACCCACTTCTAAATTTGGCCTTGAATGTTCCCTCCCTTGTACCACAGTGCTTTACTTCATGATGATAGGATCAAATCTAGGGAAAAAAATTCAATAAGGCCACCTTGAAACTCCAGCTATGTTGCCAGAAATATCTCCTCTAACAGTTGAGCGATGTCACAGCAAGCCAACTCTTGTCCCGGAGAGTTTATTTAACCTCTATTACTGAACAGCAGAGGAGCATCACGCCGCACGTCCAGCGTATATCTTTGAGGCCCCTCCGTCACACACACACCGCCTGCACCAGCTGACATCTGTTTTGTTTCCACTTGGGTGCCACAGCAACTACTCTGCTTTTTACACACACACACTTCTGTTGAAAAGACGCAGCGCGCATGACTCCGACACATCACTCACCCAGGATACCTGATTCTTCATAATGGATGAGTGATGTTGTGATAAAGAAATTACAGAGAAATACATCTTTGAGCCTTAGAGGGCAAAGGTCACATTTCCCTCTTTTTTTAAGTTTAGGATGAGGCAAATGGTTTCCAGGGTATCAGCAGCCCCCGAAACACACCTACTCTGTAATATTTATTTAGAACCCTGGTGTAGTACTGTATGTAGCGAATATTGTAAAGCTTGACTAATGGCAATAGGAGAGGAATTGGAGGAGGCAACATAAAATGGCCAAATGCCATTCTGTCTGAACGGCTGCCAGAATTGTGTGTAAAGTGTATGGTATGAACGGTACGCTATGTGCATGACATGAACCAAAGTGTTCACATGTCTCTATCAATGTATGTTTGCACGAGTGTGTGTTCTGGCCTCAAACGGTCCGACGGTCATGACAGTATCAGAGGACGGCTGACAAGAGGTGTCGCCTCAAAACCCAGATGGTGCTGCGATGGTCAAAAACCTAGGAGGACAACATAGAGATCCATTCATGGCGCAGAGTAAACCTCAGGGTCTGACCAAATGACGGTGCTGCGCTCTCCACTGGGCCAGCTGAACGGAATTGGGTTTGAAGCAGGAGGCCAAGATCAATAACACCACCAGTTTAGAACCAGAAAGAGCACAGCAACATCGGGCAGGGGCTTGCTTGTTCTGTGGCCAGATGCTAAAAAAAGAACATCCCAATCTCATGGAAATCTCAAGGTTACGGTCTAGAAAGTGTGAATCAGATATGAGGAAGGAATAAATATTATGGCTTCAGAAAAGGTGAACAGCCTTTGTTGGATGCACTGTATGCTTTCTTTGATTCTCAGTCTGAAGGCTTTACTAAATGCTATCTTTAAATTATATTACTTGGCTTGAGCTCTGAAGTGTGTGTAATAACCACCCTGCATGTCTGACAGGAGCCCTATGTCAAATTACACGGCTGTATGTCTGAGAGTGTGCGTTTGCATGTGTCTCCTATTGTTTTAAATACTTATGTGAAGAGATCTCGCCAAGTGTGCAGTATACAGAAACTGGATATGGGTAAAGACAGGAGAGAGTAACATCACAGGCTTGCTTTGAGTGCACTTCAGTTCTACAGAGCCCGCTGTGGGGGATTTAAAAAAACAAAAAAAAACAGGAGGATGTTACTGGCTGGTCCACGATTCTTCATAATGTATTCTTCCGACAAGCCAACAAAGGAGAATTCTACTTGCATGCATGCTCACACACGCTTTTGCCAAATCGCTGCCAGTGGGCACCAACAACACTTGAGCTAAGTGTCTGTTTGGCAGCAGTGGGTGACTGTGTTAAACACATTCAGACAGTTTGGAAGACTGAATACAGCAGCCCTACAGCTGACACAGTGCTCAGCCAGCCAGACTCTTATCAATATTCATAAACTGGTCTGGCCCTCCCTGGTGGAAGCTGCATTAGGTTTCTCCTTAGAGTGCACTGTATGTGTGTATGTGTGTGTGTTGCTCATTCGTCCTAGGAAGGCATATATGCTGGATGCTGGCTGTCGAACATATGCAAACATCAACCCACCCCTTCTTCTCTGCTCTCTTGAGAAAAGCAGAAAAGCATTAGTGACCCGGCTATGTCATATTGGGGAAAAGAGAACACAGAATGTTGTAAAAGAGGAAGAAATGTGTGAGGCAGCTTAATGACATGAAGCTGGGTGTCATTTCCAATTATCGGCGCTGCCTATGAAGGTTTTGACTGTAGGCTGGAAACAAACAGTTTAGCGGGAAGGTTTAGATTCTGGTCTGTAAACGCAAACTGTTTTTTTGGGAGGGTGTTGAAATGCAGGGTGTTGTGATACGAGGTTACAAAAAAAAAAAAAAAAAAAAAACACGATAAATTGATCGCTGTCGCGCACAACAGGAGTGAAAATTTGGGAATAATTTACGAGTCAACACAGTAAGCGAGTATCTCAGAGAATTTTTATACAAACACGGCACTGAGAAACAACTTCTGAGTGTTTCTATGTCAACAGCTCCAGACCAGATCATACAAATTGCCCAGAATCCGTCCACCTGAGACAGCCTGTCATTTCTAGTTTCCCTTACATACATCACTGTGATGAATGCTGGTGGAGTCCTTAGCCTGCACGTGCTTATGTGCATGTTCGAGTGCTTTCAAGCTGCTGGCCACGGGGTTCTTTGTAACAGGGCTAACCAGATCGTGGTGAGAAATTCCCAGGGCCCATTGAGGACGGCTGAAAGGCGAGAGGAGTCGGTAGTGTGTGTGGGGGGGGGGGCTCTTTCACATGATGACATAGTGAAACAGATCCGGCCAGGTCTCCCCATCGCTGCTCACACCTTTGTGTCTGGACACTCCCTTCCCTGTTTAGCTATTCTACAAAACCCACCCGGGGCTGTGGAGACTCCCCAGCGTGTGTGGTGGGTTCTCAGCTGGTGGGACGGCAAGGTTTGGTACGAGTGTGTGTGAAAGTTTAGAGGGTGAGCGCAACTGACCATCACATCTGGGAATTTGGGGACTCATCCTCAACCATCGCAAAGATAAAGTAACAGCCTAAATAATGCAGCAGTGTATACAGTCCCAGCCTGCCAATCCACTGGAGCCATGACCACACACAAACACACTCAAACTGACTTGAGCCGGCGGGAACCAGTCAGTTTACAGTACATGCCACCCATCATTTGGCAAAACCTGCTTGTTGCCCTGAGCTCTGTACAGAGGCTAAACAAACAAAGCCTGGCTTATGCCACGTATTACAGTTTCCCTGGGTTTGTCAGTCCTAATCACCCTCACATCAGACCACAAATGTGGGCGGGCTGAGGCGAATTTTGAGGTTGATTGCTGATGATGTGGTGTAGGAGGGCGGAACAGGTAACAAAGCACACCTCCCCGCTCCCCGCATTGTATGCTATGAGGTCACTGTAGGAGCCTCTTGTCAGCGCCGACATCCCAACAGTTCAACTGGTGCATGTTATTAGCATCATCTGACAAGCGGTCTTCTATCGTCACTGGAGACGGGCAGAGTACGAAATCTGAGACACAGGATATTTTCATCAAAAGCGTTGTGCTTCATGTGTCAAGAGGTTAAAATATACGAATCAAACTCTGGAGTATCCTGTGCATGTCTGACCTGCATCATGGACAATTACCTAGTGATTTATAATCAGCAGGTTTTTGTCCACGGGGGTAAAAATAGAAATAGTTATTTTACAAAGTACATAGGTTTTACATACTCCCTGGGGAAGATAATCAGGGAGCTCATTAGGTCCTATGACAGCTTGTTATAGAGGGGCTAACCAGGTGTTCCTCCCTCCACCATCCCTCTGGTCAAACTTTGGACTGGATACTTGAGCAGAGACTGTGAGGTTGACACAGACATTAGTCTCCATACATAGTAGACCTCATATGTAGAGAACTGGGGCTATGGGAGATAACCTGCCACTGACAATATTTCAGGGCTGTGCCTCTTCTGATGAAGATGACTGATTCATGAACAGCTAACATACCGGTGGGAGAAAAAAAAAACAAGGTGTAAAACAAATAATATTTGAAGAGCTGAATGATACCATGGCATACAATGGAACAGATCCTGTCGCTTCTCCCGTCATTTCGACTGATCCTGCCAGGAAATGGTATAAAGTCTCCATGCTGAGCTGTTAATTATTAAACCAAAAGCTAATTGTGTTTCAGTGACCTGTAAGCCAAACAAAGTGCTCAGTCAAACTGCACGATCAACTAACTTCTTTGTGAAAGGCAACTTACAATTACTGAAGTGAAAACTGTCAGACAAAGACACTTGATGCTAATGACTCCAATGAAATAGTGAAAACTGTGTTGGATTCTAATATACCATACGTTCAGCTAATGTTGCATTCACTTCTATTTGGACTGATCGGGGTGGTAATGTATCTGGACCATTCCTTAAAGACTTTAATACATGTAATTTCAAGTGAGACATGCAATAAAATGGTCTTTAACCAACCGTTTCTTGGCTTGTTGACAGCAGTTTTTGGGCATATAAGGTGTCCTTTGGAGCCTTTTGGCTGATGCATGAAAACCACATACCCCACACATTGTGTTTTTTCCATGATTAAGCTCAAGGAGCTATTAAGTCCTGCAATTGCCAGCAAATGATTTCTTCCCACTAGACTGTAAGCTCCAACTTTCATGACGACAGCAGGTGAAGTTTTACTCTTCTCATTATAGTGGTCATTCATTTGTGTATGCATGTTCCTGTTGAGCCAATTATCTTTACTTTTTAACTGGTTATCAAACAGTCTCAATGTCATACTGATGCCTCTGTATGACCTTCTTAAGCAAAACAGACCACGCACAAGAAGATTGGTTACTACTATATAGTAATGGTTCATGCCTGTCACCGGGTCCGATTCCCCTCGACATCAGACAAAACTATTTACAGCACACAGGCCGGAGGAGCCAATGTTAACATTTGCTTACAAGGGAAGTACGCAGTGAGTATTTTGTGGTTATGGCTGAGACCGGGGCAGGATCAGCGAAGAGAAAAAGAAAAATAATTGACCGAAGAACAAAAAAAAAAAAAAAAAAAAAAAGCTAAAAAGGGGCAGTGATGGAGCACCAGAGTCAACTTTGGTCGGTCATTTAACAGATGAAGAGAATTGCTGGATTTGAAAGGGTTAAAACCAGACTAAATTGGGCTTCTTCCTATGCTTAAAAAATAAATAAATTGCACATTGCAAATGCATGTGCTAGGCAGTTCAAGATCTTTACGACAAGAGGCGGTGGTGATCATGGGAAATGCAGTAATCATTCTAGGAAAACACTACTACGTTTGTCCACAGGGGGTGCCAACATCAACGCAAAATACATTTTTTTGTTCACAGCCACACATAAGCTCATGATCTTTTTTTCTGTTTGCCAACTGTTGTTGCCAATTTTTTCGAAGGCTGAGTCCAGCTTTGAGTAAATAAACAACTCATTTACCTCAGTGGGGTGATATGGTTAGTCAGAATGTACATTAGAAGACTGTATTTACAGATACAGAGATTTTCTGTCCGATCTATTGTTTTGACGTTTCAATAAACAGTTTGACTTGTCCAAAAGAATTACAGCACTGCCGTTATCTTTTGTGGCCAAGCTGCAAAGCCAGACCTCACAAGTTTTTGTGTTACACAGTATATTTATTTGAACTCAAAACATACAATATAACAGCTATGCTCGACCATTACTTTTAATATGGGAAGTAAAACAATGAATTATTTTAGATTTATCACCTTGCAGCTGAACCAGAAAGTGAAAACTAGGTAGATACCATGGCTACTGTTCTTTATCATCTCACTTGAAATGTACTTTTCCCTTTGCAGTGTTTGTAGTTAAGAGCACTGGACAAAAATGTATTAATTCAAAAGGTTCTACAGTATATTCAATCATGTTGCCTAAAACAGGCCACATGATTTCTAAATACTTTTTTAAACGTGCCATTCTAAGTAACTTGTGCACGTAGTCTGCCATTCATTTTGTGGTATTGCTAATGTTAGGATACATACATGAAATATATCAACCTTACATTGCAAACCATTTAGTAGGCCCTTAGAGATAATTAATAAAGCTGGCTTTGAGTCATGACTTTGAGCAAGAATCATTAAGAGATTCTGTTATTATTCTCCCCCAAAAGTCCCCTCAGCAAAAGAGTGGGAGAAAAAGCCGCCATCAGTTTGGTCCATAGTTTGGTCTTACTTCTGGCAGCTGCAATAGAAATGCCAGGAGCCAATTGCAAAAAACATTAATTCTTAACACGAAGGTTGAAAACGTACATACATACTGAAACATTTACCTAGGCACATGTAGACAAAACAGCAAATGTTTTAGGGCAATAATGTAAGGTTAAAAAATACAGCCAGAACCACTTATTGTGTCCATAGTTGTTATACATAAAAGTATAGTAAAATATAGTATAAGATTGTACTTTGTAGCCTTATCAGCCTTGTGTTCATATGTATTCAGCCTGTTTTTCACAACGTCATTTGATTTACATTACACAGGATCCCCCCTCTGAGAAGCTCTTTCTCGCTCACTGGTGGATTTGAAATGGTTGATTATGTTGGCTGCAGTGCGCCGCTCCAATGATTCCACCCATGTGGCTTATCGTGGGCACATAGTGAAACTCACTGCCTTCCCTCATCCACTAAATAATTCACAGTGAAATGTTGACCAGGATGCATAGAAATGGCCGAGACAAAGCGGCAGGAGATGGAAGCTGTGACATGAATTGAAAGAATGAATATGAAAATGGTACGTTCATTCTTGTTGCTCCTTACTGTCATTCGATGTGTACTTATAGCTCTCCTCTGTTGTTATTTGCTGACCGGCTCAGTTTCTTTAATTTTTTTTTTACTTTACATTTGCAGCTTTGTGTCGGACAATGGCAGATAAAACCTCACGTGGTGCAATGGCGGCTCAAAACCCCAACAATCATGTGGTACAGTGTTGAATACATGAAATCCAACTTGATTAATCACCGCAGCCTTTCATGTGTCTCAATAAATATACAGAGCAGGGCAGAAAAAGTTGTTTGAGTCTGGCTGGAGTCATATAATTCATTCACAACAGAAATTCACTTCCCTTAAACTCAGAGCAGCTTCCTGGCCTTGAATACGTGCCACGGTCATCATCATCCAGTCCTTTAAGCCAAACTGGGAATCTGGATTCATAAACACCACTGGCGTTTGCTTACCACAGGAAATATCTTCCCACATATTCATAGTGTGAAGCATCCCCGCTTGCTCATACATGTCTTGCAAAAGGTATTTCTTTATTTTCCATTCTAAAGTTTGAGTTAAGAAGAATTATTGTTTCATTTCTTAACGTTTCCACTTAGTTACATTGGAGGTAGACTGGGCAGACAATGCCATTCTGAACTGTCGAAATTGACCTAATGGAAAGAGAAATGATTGTTAATCCATAGGGCCAGGCTTAAATGTTCCAAAGGGCAAACAGAAAGAGAAACGAAGGATCAACAAAGTATCACATTATTACTTCTTCTGAGTGGAGTTTATTTTCATTAAAATGTGCAGACGAAGTAAACCTCCAAGACAAAAAAAAACTGTATAGGAACTCTTAAGCTCCAGGGATTTTACGATAAATTAATTTAAAATGAAATACTCAGAGAAAAAGATTGGAGCTGAAGCTGTGGGTTCCACCAGTGACCCAAGACTTCCACTGCCAGGACGATGTGTATGTTGCACTGATTGGACAGAAGTCGGATCGAGTCTTTCCAGTCATTATCCGATTATATTTCAATGTCAAATGTTGCTCCCGTCAATTCTAGAAAGGTGTTAACGCAAGTGATGAAAAAAGAAGAATAACTGATGTCAGCAGTCCGTAGTTAAGGAAAGAGAGAATTCCTGCATGCTGTTGTGTGATGACATGTATTTGTGACACATCGTTTGGGTCCCTAGACCTTCATGCGGTGAATCTGGAGAAGGTCTAGGGTCTATTTTTAGATATGAGTTTTTAGTGGCTGTTGGAAAACAGATTTAAAAAAAAAAAAAAAAACACTTTTAGGAGGTAACAATCAAAGTCCATTCGTCTGCTGAGCAGCCCGGAGTGTACGAGCACCAGTAAGAACTTGTGGGACTCGCACGACCGAAATGTAGCTAACAGCTGTTAGAGGAGATGCAACAGGACCGTTTCTGTGGGTTAAAATGTATTTATTTAATGTGCGGCTTTTATGAGCGTCTACCATCTAAAAAGGTCTGTAGCTCAGCTAATAGAGGCCTTTAACTGACCTACGGCACATCACATCGAATGTTCACGATTACCTTGTGAGCAACATAATTGGACCAGAGGTCAAATTAAATTAAAAGTGTCATTTGGTTGTTACTCAGAGTTGGAGAGGGAGCTCTAAAAGCATGACATTTGCTGAAATTGCTAACCAGCTATCCCACTGACACCTCTGAGAGGAATGTGTGCTACAGGCCGGGAAAATTGTTCTCATTGCAACATTTACATTAATTGCCTTTTAGAGGCATCTCAAGATGTGCAGGGCCTACAGCCTTTCACTTTCACTCGTAAACATATCCACACCTCTAGACGATTAGATAGCAGATAGTGGAGCAGTGTGTCTAAGATTATGGTGTTTGACTAAGTTATTGACTCAAGCAGCGGCCTTATCACTGTAAGATGTTTAAGAACCAAAGCAAACTCTCACGTTCATGGGAACTGCCTGACGGCATAGTTCATACTATATGTTGAGGCACTTCCGGAACAGCTGAGATGTGATATTCCTTGTACGTCCCGTCTCTGTTGCCGTTTCAAACAATTGGTAATAAAATCGTTTTTAATATTGCATCCTCTTAAGTTCTTCCACTTCATTTAACGTCCTTTAACTCTGCTCCCTTTTACTCTCTCTGCTCTCCCCTCCCCTCCACTCGGTCTCCTCCACCCTGTGGTAATGTAATACAGGTGTGGTGCACTCACTGTGCCCGAGTCCGTTTCAAACGCAGCCCTAATTCAAACCAGATTCTTCCGTCGCATTACTTGTTGTTACACTTTGTGGAGTATCGCATTGCCGGTAAGTTCAGTCAACAGATTTACATAATTACGGGAAAGGCTGTGTGAGATGAATAGGAAATTCAGTTAGGGAGACCACCGGTGACAAGAGACCAATGTTAGTCTCCTCTGACCCCAATCACTGCAGGGAGGGTGGGAGGTGGGTACTGCAATGCCTACAGTCCTAATGAGATCCCTTCATGATGTGGTTATTTAGTCTGTGAATGGCCTGGTCAGCAGAGGAGGCCAATGAGTGTTGTGTGCTACAGTGACACCTATTGGACGAGCCGCCATCCATGAGAGTGGCTCTGGTCCTCAGGGCTAATGTCCCTCACCACCGCAACACTGGAGCCGAGCTATTGCTGTAAAGTAACCCACTGAGGCTGACCCTGTTCATGAACTCACAACACTGAGGTCAACTTCCTGTTAGCAGTATTGGCATGCAGGGCCATCATCAATCCTCCATGGCAGCTCTCACAAGGACTCCTGGAGCCTGGTTGAGGCACACCTATGAGAATATGCTAATTCCCTGCTTTGTAGATTTAAATTCAAAGCATACGGAGCTTGTTCTTGAGGGATGCCACAAATGTTTGTGGTCTGAATGGCGAGTGGTGCCAAACAGTGAAGGGCACACGATCTGCGATGACTGGAGGGAAGTGGAGGATAGCCTGGACTCAGCATAGGTCTGATGTCTCCTGCTAAGCATGGAAAGATACATTTATGGAAGCAACACAACAAACGTTGCCCTGGTTGTAGTGTGCCTTTTAAATAAAGCTGACAAATATAGCCATTCAAACATTATTTTTAATTTAGCCAGAGTCTGATCACACTCATTTTATTATTTGGAATAAAAGTGTTGTGGTATTTTACAAGGGAAATCTTTTTTTATATGCATGTTGTGTTTCCACAAGGCCCCTAGGAAAATAGTAGACCAGAGAGGAGGATGAATATATGGTTTGTGGGCAGGTGCCTATCCTGGCTTCGTGCTGCCCACAATTTCTCTCCCCTCCACTGCTTGTGAATGGGCATATTATTTTCTCTTCGTTTCCTCTTCATTTTGTGGATGGCTTTACGACTGAGATTTTCTATTAGTATTACCGCCGGATTGGAGGTCACAGAGAGAGCCTGGGCTGGATAACTGTGTACATTCCTCTTCATCTGTCTCAGTTACTAACTTCTAAATGTATTGCTTTCGAAGTGATGGTTGACGAGAGCTACTTATCCGAACGTCTGCAGTTATTTTAACAAGTCCAAAGTGTGAGTGAGCCATAACAAGAAATGAAGAATGAATAACAACGGATCTGGGATTCCGTACGGTTGTTTCTCACTATTCCTCACTACATAAAAATAGCAATCATTTGCATCTGGCAAATAACATTCTAAACCTCTTTCAGCTTACTTCATGAAAACAATTTGTCAAGTATGAATACAGCCTTGATGACAGTGAAACGACCATGTCTGGCCTACAGTCCATATGACTGACTAACTACATGCCCTATCAAAACAGTAACCAGAGCGCCCCAGATTAAAGCTCAGACTTCCAATATTTCACAGAGTTCAAAGGAATTTTGAGACAGATCCTGCTACTATTCCACCAGGATAAAAATATGCAGCATCAAACTGCTTTGTGGAGGAATTCGGGTTGGTGAGGATAAAAGTATAAATTTTAAAACCAGAGGTCTTTCATATATCATGTGGTGAAGGATTTAGCTAGGTGTAGCACATGCAATCTACGTATGTTTAATGACTGCACATTTATGCACAAAAGGACATCCTGCAGATGTATAAGATTGTTTTGTTTTGGTGTGCATCCGTGTAAATGTGTGTTTGTGTGGGAGCCAGACAGAGCCATCAGGATAAGGTTATGGACATATTAAGTATTAGCGGGCCTCTTAGT
>CALSCE010000030.1:4742503-4765617 GCA_943593645.1 Bovichtus variegatus
CACACACACACACACACACACACACACACACACACACACACACACACAAAAAATTAACATTTACTTCTATCCATATATTTAGTGGAACTAGCTCCTCTGGTACCTCCTTGCGGTGACGGACAAACCTGGAACTACCGACCACAAAATGTGGAAATTCAATTAGACGAATTTAAGTGTTTCATAAAGTCATAGGTGGCTGTCCAGAGGAATTCCCATAAAACCCTGGAGCTCAGGCATAATCGCAGCACACCGACAGCCACGCTACGCACACACGCCCAAAACTGAAAACCACAGAATGGTGTCATACACTTACAACTGCGGCCCGAGACCTGCGTAGAAATGCGCAACTTCTGCCCGACGTCAAGCTGACAGACTACAAAGACCGGTCTCTCCATTGTACTGGTCAGGACTGGAGCATCAATTACCTCAACTCTATTTCTTATCTAACACGGGGCCTGCAGGGCGCAGCACCTCAGACACACTACCGCCTTTCCACAATCCCGCTGATACAGCAGCATATGGAACATATCTGTTTATAGAAAATGGTGCTCCTACTTCTGGTTGTAAAAAGGGTCCCACCGACAACTCGCTCTGGCCAATGAGTGGCACTGGATGCGAGCTGTAGCTAACAACAAAAGTTTGTGATGGAAAACAGGGACCACACAGAAAGGCTATGAAAACCCAAGGGCATAGAGTAGTGTACGTTAAGGCCTGGGTTTGGTTAATAGGTAGCTTGAACAAGTAGGTTCAGCCAGAGAACCGCAGGACAACTATACCACTTGGAGCTTTTTTTTTTTTTTTTTTTCCCTGCAGCTTGTTTCTTCAGAGCAGAAAAACTGTTCTTATCTCAATGTGATTTCACAGTAGCGTTTCTTCCGGTATGCAGCAGGTCAAGCGTCTCCTCACACATCTCTTGTTTGGCCTGGGACAAGACAATTAAACCACAGGTGGCTCCCAACTCCTGTATCGAAACATTTAACAGTGACTCATAGCCACAGGTATGGCTGCAACAATAATTGCTACTTTTTACATATTATGAAAACAAGGATGAATATATACATACAGTATACTGCAGTTAAAGGGCAAATGAAAAGAACACACTATTACGTTTGAAGGGAATTCAACTATAATCCGCATCATTTAATGCAAACGTACACCCCTATTATCATAACAATATTCAGATAGTGTCGGTACAAAGCATGCGTCAAGTCAAATATTATTTATATTGCGCCAAATGACAGCAGAATGTCATGACATGACACTTGTCATATGGAGCAGGTCTAGAACACACTCTTTCTGCATGATCCAAATGAGATAACAGAGGCTTCAGATTACAACCTTTTGACAGATCTAATCTTAAATCCAGCATCACGACCACAGGGACTTCCCTCTTCTCGCTTTGTATCAATCAGTAGAGTGAGAGAGCCGGCAGCCATCAGCCTACTGTCTCTGCTCACGCCAGGCCGTTAACAATCTCACAGTACAACCCACACTTATAACCTGCCAGAAATCATTTCTTGCTTGAAATGTGATGAATAAAGTACACTAATGAAGTGCTTTCCACCGTCAACAGAGATCTGGTTAAAAGTGGCACCTCAATGGTGTTCAAAATCAAAACACATTGTCAGAGTCGGGGGTATATAACTTATCCTCTGTTAGATAAAAGGGGGTGATTATCCCACATTTGTACAGCATGTGGCCATGTGGGAAATGACACTCGGAGCATAGACATTCAGGGTATTCTTCAGTGGGCTGAAGCAAAAAAACATACACGTTTATTGCCTAAGAGAGAACTTCACTCGGTGCCTCATTCCTTCTTTCCTCCTGCCTGTTAAGGGGGAACGTGACGTATATTACGTTGACTTGGCACTACATTTCCTGGTGCCTGTCCTGCCCATTATGTGATTTATCATATCAATCCTTGTAAAAATGGAAAATGGATGTGGCTGTTATGGAAGAATGAAGATAATGAGTGGCAGCAGGCAGTTGAAATGGCCTGATTACTTCCAGGCTCTGTCTGGAAGTAAGAGATGGTGGCGGAGCTCGGGGAATCGTGGTCCAGGGTTCAGGTAATCAAACAAGCAGACAGTGGGCTGCATTATGATTTCTGAACATTGAGGAGTCTGTTTGGACAGTGGCGATGTAATAGTCTGTTTTTCTTTTTTTTGTTTCTGGAACGTTCTCTGGAACGCACCGAGAAGTGAGTCACAAACCACAAGCCTCAGTTGGACAAGGAGAGGACGACCAACAGGCTTCTGAGGCAAACCTGGAATAGTTCTGTCTAAAAATGTTTCAATTCTCATTCAAAGGAATTCAAGCAACGGACAAGTGAATAAATACCGCAGATATGACCAGATAGAGCCAGACTTTTCTGCTGGGAGCAATGAGTTCGATTATTGGATCCTTGTCAGCTATGATCTTTTTTTCCCCCATGGTGGACCCTTACTCACTTTAAGTAGGTTCACGATATGGGGTCTGACACATTATAGCTATGACTCCTATCTCATTCAATACTGTAAAAAATGTTATATAGTTGAAGGAAAGTTTCCAAAACATGCGAGAAAAGAAATTGACATTGCTATCCTGTGCAAATGCAATGTTCTTCTATCACACTAGGAAGATGGAAGTACATGTTTTGATATCCAGCATCTGACTATTACACAATCACTTACTGTGCACAGCCATTTCTGATTCACAGGCTTGTGGATCCACACAGAGTAAACACGCAACTGCTTACAGGAATGTCAACTGTGGAAAAACTGAGTTCATGTGCAAATATGGTCGGCCCATTGTTTCACTATAGGGAGTAAACTATAATCACAAAACCCAGTTGGAGACTGTACCATCTCAAACCTTCGCAATACAGAAGAAAGGAAATAAGGTAATCGGTGGAGATAGTTTTCATCGGGAAATTTTAAGAGTCTTGGCAACTCAGCGAGGTGGAGGGAGTTATGAAGTGGAAGGGAGCTGTGTAATGTTCTGTTTTTTTTGCATGTCTTTGCTTTGGTCATATGGTTTTTATCAAAGCACAATCACATGAGCTAATGGTCGCAAAGTGCTATTCCAAGACTATGTGTTATCTCTTTTTAGGGTTATGAGATTTGTCACAGAGGTGAAGAGCTGGAGGAAGGACCTCAACTTTGGAATATGTCGAGTGAACAAAGATGACATGGATTAGAAAAGAGCACGAAGAGAAGAAAAAGTGAATGGGTTTGCTTACAGTCACCCCTCTAAACCTAATGACACATACAGTACATTCCTTTATTACAGGTTATATGTTACAGATCAATCAGACTTATGTTTAAACCTCAGTTTCAGGGTGTCAGTGAAGGAAAAAAAACAATTTCTCTTGTTATATTCTATCCAAATCAGGAGATTAGCGCATGCGGATCATACCATGTAACCACAACATTGTGAGTAACAATTCATTTGAGATTTTTACAAACTTATTAACATAAATAGAATGCAAAGATGCTGCCTGTTTAATACATACTAAACTGTGTATAATGCTGTGATATAAGGAAATTAATTCACCTACATTGTCTGAATTGATTGGCCTAATACAAGTCAAAACTTAATGTACAAATGTACAAAATAACTGCGAAACACCACTCTATATCAACTAATTCTATTTATAAATTGCAACCCTAACGCTTGCTCATTATTTTTTGCCATTGTTAAGCAAAAGTTACTCTTGCTAGAGCACCCACAACCTTTCCAAATAGCTTGACCATGAATACCTCCAGCCAACCAGCTCCTGTTCCGCTTGCTGCCACCTCCACGAACCACTAAACACAGTAGGCTCCCCAATGAGTCATAGCCATGTTTTATGGAGCCACAGTTGCCACTCTTAATGGCAACAGACGCTCTGACGTATGCTTCAGACCACCAGAATGGCACTCTGCCTGCAGGTCATGGTGTAAAATCGTCCAGAGACTTGGAAGGTGGGAGACCGCAGCCGACTTCCCCCAGTGGACCCAAACAAGAAGGTGAACCTAGAGGTGACCTGGTTCGGCCACAACAGATTTTCTGTGTTTTAATTCCCAATACTACCTTTCCTGTGCCTGAGGCCCACAAAATATGATACGCCAAGATTAGTGACTGAGAACTAATTGCTGTACCTAAATATGAAGAGATTTTGTGAAGCATCAGCTGTCATCTAATCAGCCCCACATGCCGGTTTCACAACAATGTAGCCTGGTGGACAACACGGAGTGTAAGTAAATGCAACACATGGCATGCCTCCAGACAAAAGGCTGCTGGATTTCCTTTGGAGTCAGCCACACTAACTTGGCTAATTTGTCTCTATGAATGGAGGAGTGGCAGGTTTAACATGTGTGTGTCCCTGTGGATGTGCACTTCAGGCCCAGCTACATACCTGTGTCCACTACTTCAAGGAAAAGCGAAGCACAGCCAGATGCCATTCATTTAACAACTTTGAGAGAAAATCGCATTCTGTTTAGTTCACGTTCTGGTATCAGTTTAACTGGGACCAAAGAGAAAATATCCATGTTAACACTCCACATAAACGTGAGTGCACACTTTGCAATATTTACCGATTGCACAAGAAATAGGAAGGAGCTGGTGAGAATGTCTGAATCTCCATGAAGTCTTTCTTAATCTTCTTTTTTGTTAAACATATTGCCCCGAGGTGGCAACATGGGGAGTGTGTTACCACCTCACATCCAGGATGCTCCAAACAGCCACCCCAGCCTTGCCCATGGCCTCATGACATGAGGCCTAATAAAAGCAAACGTCTCCCTCTGCCACATCAAAGCAGGGTCGACCTGCTGTGGCCCTGATCCTTCGCCAGTGTGCCTGTATCACTTTCAAACACAGCCACACAGGGCAATTTAATAAGAGATGGACAGCTAATGTCTCCCACCCAGGCTCTAGTCTGTCAGCAAACCAGCCGATCAGCCAGTCAGCCGTGTCTGCTGTGAAACCAGACCTCTGCTTTGTATCACGGAGCCAGACATCCAACAAGCTGTGCAATGGCTGCATAACACGCATGGCATAACAACCATTACAGACGCGGAAGTAAAAATGACAGAAAACTCAAACTGAATAATAACTGTATGCTGCGATTTAAATGCTGTCAGTTGGTAAATGGTATCAGCAGTAGAAGATCCAGCCTCAATTAGCAGGGTTCAGTACGGCAACCATTTCAGAACAAAACAACCAATAAATGGAACAAGAAACACACAGCAGAGCAGGAGTGAAACAAAGTCTCGTTGACAAAGTGGGTTGAGAATGACAAGATTGAGGACTCCTAATTAGATTTACAAGGAGAAATGACATGTGGCATGAAAGAGTTCTGGTGCTTCACGCTTTTCCCAGCAGTACGTGTGTGACAAGAGATCCTAGACACGAAGATCTGACTCGCAGGAGTGCACATTTCAATGTGATATGCGACCAAACGAGGATGGGGAATCTCTGTTTGCAGGGGGTTCTATTTTATCGACTGTGACATGTTTACCGCTGCTTCAGTTTTGAAACAATGGTCTATTATCACCATCATATGGAGCTGGACTGCTCATGTGGCACCGTTACATTGTTCTGGAGTCAACCAGATAACTCATTCGAAACGTGGACGTAGTCAGGCACACACGGAATGCATGAGACGGTAAATTCAATTTCATCCTGTGAAATTCTGCTGCTCTACTAAGCTGTCAAAAGCAGAGCATGTTAGCTTTAGTGACTAGAAGAAAATGAAGCGTTTTCCTCAACGCAGCCTTACATCGAATGTACAATGAATGAATGAATGGGGTTGATCGATTAATAAAGACATCAGTGACTTATTTCTATCAGTCCACAGATTGCTCTTACAAAGTTATCACACACTCCTCACATGTGCCCACCTGTGTTACAGCTGAAGGACTACATCTGGTTTCTTAACCTGAAGTTGGAATCGTTCTGTATTGGTTTCATGGACCAAAAGGTAAAACTGTTCTGCTGTCTGGATCTCATTTTTCATCTGCAGTGGACTAGAGTTCCATTCTTGAGTATCAAAAGAGACATCTCTCCATCACTGCACCACAAATTCAGAACTATTATTTTAATCTTATTGCTGAAAGATTCAGAGAAAGAATATTTCTCCTTAAGCCACTCACACGTGCCTTCCATCAGTGATGCATGCATGCAACGCTACATCCGACGGTTAAGAAATCTCTGAAGGTTTAGATCATGATGTGTGGCTTTGATAAAAAGGATTATGTGTGGGGGTTATGTAAGTTGAAAGGTGCTAATATGCATTGAGATGACTGCATGACAAATGTTCAACATGTGACAAAGATTACAAAGTTACATTTAAAATCGGCCTCATCTCTGGTGCAAAAATACAGTACAGTGTGCATATTTAGGTTTAGAGACGAAACATCCAGAATTTACAATTCACAATAAGCTATTTTCAATGATTTAACAAGCTAAGTTTGACTATAGATCACTTGGACCACACACACTAAAATATATGCTACACAAAAGTACAATATTTTTTTAACTTGTGGGATATAAAAGACATTTCATTGAGCTTCACTGCATATGTGAGAATCAAACGTGTGTGTGTGTGATTGGTCTTAAAGGTTATTGAGGGCTTAGATTGACAATCAGTGATATATGTTTACCATCTATCTATATTTTTTGTCATCCTGGTTGTCCACGCTGTCATTTTACTATGTTGGACTATTTTGTACAAACTACATCCATTTCCTGTGTCCGTCCTAGAAGAGGGATCCCTCCTCAGTTGCTCTTCTGAAATTTCTTCCATTTTTTTCCCTGTCAAATGTTTTTTTGGGGAATTTTTCCTAATCCCAATTGAGGGTTTAAGGACGGAGGGTGTTGAATGCTGTACAGATTCTACAGCTACTTGAGGCATTTTTTTTGATTTGTGATATTGGGCTATATAACTATAATTGACTTGACTTGATGGAATATTAGAATTCGACGTGGTACAATGTACACTTATACAATATATATATATGTACACAATTTACAATACAGTATATTGAGTAATGGCTTCCATTTTGGATTCATAACACTTTTTCAAAACACAACACGCCGCTTTGTTGTTTGGTTTGGTTTCACACAGCATTTGCTGTCCAACATGTTTTCTTATTTGGCTTATTTTCTTATTCTTGGACTCTGGTGGGAAGATGGCAGATTTGGATATTGGCTAGCAGCTTGTGGTCTGGCATTAAAACAAAAACCTCCCAAAGTGCAGTGGGTTGAAGTCAGCCACCTGCTAACGCTAATTGGCCAGTCTTATTCAGCAGAGAGGCCCTTCATTCCCGCCCGGATGAGGAGGAAAACAGGGAATGGAATGCAAATTGTTATAAGCTAGTGGTAAACGTCTGAGGGATGAATGAAGGGAGTAACCCAGGTCAACACATTAGATGTACTTTAATAAGCAGGGATAGGCCAAGGGTTCAACCCTCCCGTGAGGTGTTTGTGTTTATGAGAGACGGGGAGAGAAAGAGAAACCAATTTAGAGAATTAATTCAACTCGTGTCCAAAAAGTCAACTGCACACGCAGACACATTTCATGTTGTGACTATCTGCTCCTTCAAAGACCTTCTTGTCAACAAATCCCATAAAAGGCCAAAACCAACAATGACTTGGCTCTACAACAAGTGTCGCTTGTGTATCCAAAGCCTGACATATCTTATTCCTCTGAGCCATAGAGCTCCATCGTTGTCCAAAAACCTATTAACGGCATGCTAAAGTGATGCTACAGACTCTGTGAGGCTGTATTAGGCACAATGGTGCTTTGAGCTACATGCTAATGTCAGCATGCTGACAAGCTCACAATGATAATTCCAACATGCTGATGTTCAGCAGGTATACTTTTTACCATGTTCAAATCTTAGTTTGGCATGCTCGCATGCTCACATTCACTTAAGACCTCAAAACATAAACAACAGCTGAGGCTGATGGGAATGTCATTAGTTTTGAAGGTATTTAGTCAAAAAAAACAAAAAGTACCAGACAAATTAATATTTTGACCTGATGATGGTGCACAATCAACATTCATATTTTAATGTCCTTTTTTTTTTTTTTTTTTTTCTATATGTGAATTTAGAATATTTGTTGACAGTTGTACTGTAGATCGGCGCTACTGTAGATAGGATAACAAGATAAAAATCTTACACTAGAATTAAGAGTGTAATTAATACATTTTCTTCTTTAAAAATGTTAAGATCCTCAATTTTGTCATAATAAGTTGCCATTCACACATTAGTAGCAAACATGTGTGCACGATATGTCTGTTCGTACCTGGGCAATGTTCTTGTTGAGTAAGTAGACACCATATTCAAAATGAAAGCGCTCTCCTCTGGGGAACAAAGGGAATCTGTTCAAGACAGGAGAAAGAAAAACAAACATGGCATTACACAAGAGCAGGTGATTTATTCCACTTGATCCATTACCAACAGAGTCTAGAAACAAAGGCATTGAAACACTCTCAATAAACACAGGCATGCCAAATAATCACAGACAAGCTTAAAACAGCATTATATCCATACTGCATATTATATTATAGGTCCGTGTGAAAATGTCAATAAAGGGTGGTGGGATTATAAGGGTCCGTTGCTTATTCATTTTACTTTGAGAGATTCAAAAAACAGTTTCTCTTTGACTCTACAATAGGCAATGGAGTCATTGAATCACTGAAAGTGGCTGTTTGTGTGTCCAGCAGTGTTTACAATCCCTAACACTTGTAGATTGCTGATGAAGCTGGGTGTGGGTCTATGATCCCATCCCGACACCTCCGTATGTTGTTAAGCTGAAATATCAAACAGGAGCCGGGGCGTCCAAACAGCCCGTCCATCTGCCGCCGAGCAGGAACAAAGAGAACTTTTACTTTCAGCTGGTGGGAAAGTCCCACCAGTGCCTGTCAGATGTCTTAGTTAGCACTGCACAGGGAGTGCTCATGAAGGATGGGGAAGATCTCCCTGGGTGTTAGGGTAGGTTAGAGAGAGGCATATGCTGACATGTAGAGAGGGAAATTTATCTTCGCTATCAGGGACTTAAGGTTGGACTCATCTCTTCCTGTCAAAATGTGCTTATGTCTGCTGATCTCCCACTGAGGAGGATACCGTATTTTTGGGAAAACAACCCCGTGAACTAAGCGGAGCTTTGGTCTGACACACACACACACACACACACACACACACACACACACACACACACAGACCTTTGTTATCTACATTCATATCTTAGACCTATCTAATCTCCATCTCTAAATGCGTCACTTTGACCTTCAGAGTAACCTAAACCTAATCCCACTCTTAACCTCTCACCCAAACACTGAATTAGTGCTTGTTAAGAAGTTTGAGGAAAGATTTCTTCGTTGTAGAGGATTTGCACTGCTCCTTTCTGCACATGAAGTGGACATCTGGTGTTTGTGAGCACAGAAATCCAACAACACACGTGAGTTGTTACCAAGGCCAGGTACTGCCATAATAAGCATGCATACATACATACATACATACATACATACACACAGATGCAGCATCCATGAAGTTAGCACATAAGCAGCTGTTGTTGCTGCCAAAAGGCCACAGCAAAAGAGAAAGATGAGCAGAGGAAATATTATTGTAAAAATAACAGGGAGGGAGACCCACGTCCAAACAACGCCGAATTATGTTTGAAGCAGCACTTTGATGAGTGCCCTTTACACCAACTTCTGCAAATAATAGTACAATGCACCATCTCACCTAAATGAGCCGTCTGTCTTTTATGTGACAGTGTTTTCATTTGCTACTGGAGTTTGTAAGAAAGGGAGTTTTGATTGGATACTTTATCATAAAGACATTATGGATATTAATAGACCTAGCATTACCGCCTATATGCCTCCTCCAACCGGTCAAGTCGCATCTCGCGTCCACGCGTGTCCTAAATGTCATCACTTCATCATTTTTATCTATTAGACATTTGTGCAAAATTGTTGATAATTAGCATATGAATTCTTCAGTTGTGGTCAAAAACGTGATTCGTGTAGGTCACAGTAACCTTGACCTTTGGACCACCAAATCAGTTCCTCCTCGTTTTCAAGTGGACTTTTGTGCCCAAAATGTGACACATTTATAACATTTTTAAAAAAGCTATGTCCTTAGCAGCCAATGTATTTGCAACCAATTCAATAAGACATGTGCTTCTGTGATTTTATGACAGCGCTGCCAGAAGCAGCAGATGTGTGTGTACTGTACAGTATGTGCAGACATGTGTTGAATGCTTTGCACGTGTGTGTGTGTGTGTGTGTGTGTGTGTGTGTGTGTGTGTGTGTGTGTGTGTGTGTGTGTGTGTGTGTGTGTGTGCGCGAGAATGTGCATCCGGCATGCCTCCTCTCTGTGTGTGCCCCCTGGGGGACTGGGTCATGGTCTTTCGATAATCCTCTGCGAGATCAGATATGGGGCTCCTCCCCCCTCTAACTATGACCTATAGGCGCTTGAGGCAATGTGAGAATACAGCAGAATATACACAGCGCTGGCACTTCCCTGGACTCGACTGTCAGCGGAGAGTCTGCTAACAGCACTGTAACCCTGCAGGTTAATGTGTGGATTCAGATGCGATTGACATTTTGAAGGCCAGATTTTACTCAGATCTTGATGCTCGGAAATCTTTGCTGACACCCGCGCTTCATTACATTTCATTTGCCTTCGATAACATGAACCCAGGGATTTTGTTTTATTTCATCTGTTTGTTTTCTCCAACTCATATCGGAGCCTGTCTGGAGATCTCAGACAACATTCTGACCTTGTGCTCACTGTAAACACGTCCTCACTCACACATTACACTGCAACTCTGGGAAGTTAAAAGAAGTAAACCCTAAACAGATGGAGGTCATTCTAGCCCTAGAATGAATTCTAACAGGATGTTGCTTCTAGACTGGCAAGTAAAGAGTGAAACGCTGTAGCCTCAGGGCCACACAGCCAGCCACTTTTTGGCCCTCCGTATCCTTGACATGCAACCAGGGCCCCACGGAGAAAGCGACACGCCAGAGGTCATATCTCAGCACTAGGAAATAACTAACAGAGAGAGGAAGAACAACAGAACAGGCATTCCCCTTGCGCCGCTGGCATTCCCAATATCACTTCCCCACGAACAGATAGGATTTGTTTGCTGATGAACACTCACAAGAAAGAAAACAGAGTCCCTTCCAACACACACACACGCAAACTCATGAACACACACGTCAGGGCGAAGTGATTAATGGCCGCTGTCCACTGTGTCTGAAATCACACTGGAGAGACTCCGGTTCACCAAACACCAGGAATTCCTCCCGGGGACGTCCAGTAAAGTCAAATATATTATTACACACCAGTGGGGAGGATCGAGGGAGGAAGACTGAGGACGGAGGGAAGGGAGGAGGCGACAAAGCAGTATGTGATTCAGTTAGCCGCATATATATATATTTTTTTATTTCATTTATTATCTACTCTGACCAGATTTGTCCTACTGAGATAAAAAAAATGCCTTTCAAAAAGGAGACGTTGCCAAGAAAACGCTCAAAATAAGCATAAAAGATGTAGATCAAGCATGCAACAATGCAAGAAGTCAGAATACGAAGTCACATCAAATAAACAAAAAGCTCGGAAAGAATTCATGTTGCTGTGAAAAAGGTCACTTTATTTAATTTGATTGTTTTTATCTAACTCAGTTCTGACCAAGGTGACGGATAGTCATTTCTGCTACAACAGTAAATCGCTAAGTGGTATGTGTCTTGGAGAGAAATAAAGAATAGCAGAGTCAGAGGAGACAGGACGCCATTTTTAATCACTCAGCCAGCGGCAGCAGCATAAACTGAAGCAGTGCTCTACACTAAACAGGACAAAATAAATTACAGTCCTGGAGGAATATGCAGGCCAAAATCATTTCCCCGTTTGTCCATCAGGATGGATGGTCCAGAATAAACAGACACAAACCAGAAAGATTCACACACAGGCTGGAGAAGTACTGTTTGTGGCAGTAATTGTGCTTTTACACTGGCTTGTAACTATTTTGTTTTTCTCTTCTTATTAAATGAGCCAATGCTTACTTTGCTTCTAGCAACTTGTGCACAACGCCGTTAAGTCCTTTTGTTTAATTGTGTTGTACATATAAATCAAATTTAATCATCTCTATCGCAGTGGCCCACATCATATTTCTTCACTTTCCTTAATCAAGCCGTTTCTTCCGTCAGCACATCCCTCTCCTGCTCCCCTCAGTGGCAGCTCTGTTGAAGGGTCATGTCCGTGAAACTAACACAGCAAACTGAATATGACAGGCACCATAATCAACACACCCACTCACTTTAGCGGCCATTTGTAAGACTGATTACTGAAACATGAAATCTGCTTTCATTTAGCTAATATTCAACTCTGCATGCACTGGACAAAAAGATGAGAAGGAAATGACAGTCAGTTGAGAGCAAAAGTAAATCTGTCACTTTTATCCCCCCCGTCTCATAAAAAATGGCCTCCCTCTTTCCTTCTCATCTACCCTTGAGAGCAATCTCACCACAGGATAGTTACCGTGCGGGTGCTGGCTCTTTGTGTCGACACAAAAAAAATCTGTAATTAATAAGTGTGGAGCCCTGACATTGTAAAAAAAAAAAAAAAAAGACAAAAGCTGCATCTCACAGGAAAGTCCCCTGTCTTTATGAGTGAGAATGTGTGCGCCCCGGCCTGCCAGCTCTTTAACTGCTGGGTCTAGACACAGACAACTTCCAAATATAAAAGAAGGACTCTTGTTAAAAGGAGGAACAACCAATAAACATAGAGCTACGATGATGAGATGAAGTAATAGGAAGTTCTTCTCTTTCTTCATTTCTTTTTTTTCCCCAAAACACTCCTTACTCTTTATTTTTATTCCTGATGAGGGATCTTTTAATAGCAGGCTGACTGATACTTCTTTCATCTTTGAGCGATCCACCACCACTGTCTACACTCTCCCGGGACTGCACCTCCTAGCAGGTGTCAGCAGCACGTGACGTCTTTTATACCCTCCGGTTAAATGGCCACATTTGTGGGCTATTTGTGCAAAGAGAAAACGAGAGGTTACAACGGCCCGAAGACTCTAGTTAAAGCTTTGTATATGTATTTTGCTTCGTACATACAGCCCGTTTAAAACGGACGTTTTTTTTTTTTGAGTTTTACCACAATGACGGAGTCAAAATGGAGACCATTTGAGCTCCGTTTTTTGAGTTGAAATGACCATCGTCTCAACAGGCAGTCCTGTTAAAAGCAGTCTATTAGAGAAGGTCAGTGGGGGGCTTCTAGTGAAAACCAAAGAGAGCATGTATATTTAAGCATGTTATACTATATTGGACTTCTCTCTTCCCTCTTGGGTCCATTGTATTAAACATAGGAGTATAAAGGAGGATACGGCTGTGCAGGTGGGTGGTCGTGCTCAGCTTTACTGTGGTTCATGAGAATAGGGTGGGAAGACTCCTAGTGACTGGCTGACCTGCTGTAATGTATACACAGGCCGAGGTCTCCACATGTGTTGGATTGCCTGTTTAGACATCCTAATTAATATGCCAAATGTGCAAAACAACAGTTCTGGCTCACATGTTGGAGACGAGGCTTGGCCAGTACACACACCCCTGTTTTAGTGGTGGTGGTGGGTGTGGGTGTGGGTGTGGGTGCGGGGTGCTTGTGAGATTCACAATGTCTTTAATGTGCGATTTCAAACGGCCTGGGGCCATAAATCATCCGGGCCGGCTTTTTAAAAAAAAAGAAAACACCTGCCTTGCAACTGTCAAGGCTCTAATGGCAGTGGTTACTATATAAATCAGAGTGAGCTGTAATTTTCAATATCTGCGAAATGATTACACTGAGCATCTGTCAGTGAATGCTATTTTAATGACCGCTGCTGCACTTAAGACCCCAGTATAACCGTTTCGCCATCTTGGTCTATGCCGTTAAAGCGTCTCCTGAGTGATGTGGCAGTTGCTCTGCTCTGTCATACTGGGTTTTCATCACAGCTCTTAAGAATATCCAGGGGTCTGCTGACCCCAGCTCCCAACCCCTGGGCTCTCATTTTTTCCCCCGCTTTCCTTTTGTTTTCTTCTATTGTTTCAAATCACAAGCAGAAATGTAAAAGAGGAGCTTAATCTGACCAGCACCCTACCAAGTATTCAACAGCCAAAAACACTTCATCCCAAACGCAGTCTTTGAAAAATGACTCGCTATCTGACCTCAAATCAAAAAGATTATAACACCTATTTAGGATTAATATTCCGACCACTTGGAAGTCTCTGGTCAACACCAATGTTCATGATCATAGCTGTACTAACAAGACTAAGAGTCATGAAAGCGGCTCTTTGGGACTGTCTAAATGGTAGCATAGGCATGCTCATGATGACAATTCTAACATGCTAGTGCTGCTAGTATAAGATTTAGCATGTTCATCATGTTAGTTAAGCGTAGGGGTAGAAATCACGCTCAATATAACATTGATTCTTTAGACAGTGCCTCTTTAGAAAGTCTGCCATGATACGATTTTGATTTGATTCAAATCAGGGGCCTGATACGAGACGATATATTATGCCCATTCAACACATTCGGTTACATTGATATCAACTCAAAGCTACCTTTTAGCCAACTAAACTATGATTTGACAATTGTATTAAGGGGCTCTGTAGAAAGGAACTGTGCTTGGATGGATATGGTGACACAGACGTGCCATGGGAATTTCAAAATAAAGGTGTATCTTAAAGATGTATGTATTTGTCCATGTATACGCAGGGTGGTGGTAGTCTAGTGGTCAGGCTACCAAATAGAACACCGGAAGTTTGTGAGTTCAATACCAGCAAGGCACTTAACCTGAGTTGCTCGAGGGGACTGTCACTGTAAGTAAATGACCTGCGATGTAATAATGTATTGACAGTTTCCCTTTGCATAGATGATATTGGATCATTGATAACAAGCAGCAACCTCCATGCCAGAAAAGTGAAGCAAATGCATAAGTGCCCTAAACCTGCTTTTCAACAGGAGTAAAACGTATGGTACCTCATGGTGGCGCTAGAGGAAAATACGGGGGCTCCACAGTCAATAGAATCCATCCTCTGGACACTATGAATGTCTGTACAATATTATCTGGCCAAAGTAGTAGACAGACCGGCAGACAGACATGCTGCTAGCATGGCTAAAAAGAGAGCAAGATCTGACACTGAAGGAAAAACTGTTACAGGTCCACTTGTTTTTTTTTTACAATAATACAATATTATTAGAGCTTCTCAGCTGGCAGGGTCATCCACTTCAACCTACAGCATCATTTCAGAAAGCCATTCAGGACAGATGCTTCTTGTTATCTTTCTAATGAAGTATGGACAAAGACTCAAATAGGCTGCACAACAGCAGGGCTCCAAGATGAAGGGCTTCTTATGCAACTAACCAGTCAACCTAGATGAAACTCCTCGACTTCCTCAGAGCTATTATAAACACAGCAGTCCTGCCATTGTCCTTGAGTGATTTGGCAGAACATTTCAAAAGTTGTAGTTGACATACAGACCTTTATAATTAGCTATTTGCTGAAATGTGATTTAAACTCTGTGGCTTCCATGTTGATCACCTCCTTCATCTCTTCTATGGAGAACAGTAACTATGTGATGGAACAAGAGAGAGATGCCACCAAAAAAAGGCTGTAAGAAGAACATCAGTCATAGTGAAATCGAGGTACTGTTAAATGAACTTAAACAAAGTAAACATGTGATTTTCCAGAGTGTCAGTACAGGCGTTACAGGAAAATCAAAAAGAGTCTAAAAGCATTATGTGAGGCCATTCAGAAGCTGAACGTGCGCAATATCATTCAAGGGTTTATATATAGTGTTAAATAATGAACCAATGGTATTTCTTTAGTCCCCTTTTAAATAATCCAATCATAATAATCTAAACTGCATTATATGATATTCATGCGTTTTTTTATCTTCCTTAAATTTAAAACGTATATTTCCTTGTGTTGGACAAACAATTTGTGAAATGTGAAAACAAGAAGCTTTTCTTTTACGCGTGTCCTCGAACACGCGTAAAAGGTTCTCTTACTTTAAGATTAAAGATTAAAAATAAGAACAGTTGGTGAAACCCAGAAATCAATGGGTCCTAACAAAATAAGAACAAATTGTGGATACAAATAGAAATAAGAGGAAACGTGTTCTTATATCTCTTCCGGCATGAAGCCCAATGTACAGACTCCAATATGGATAATAACACGAGATGAAAATTGCACAAAAACTATAAAGATGTTGAATTCCAGTTGGAGATGAAACATGTTAAAATTATATTTATCTGTACTGTTGGACAAATATGGGAGTAGCATTAAAGACGACGCATGTAAGAAGAAGAATGACGATCAGCTGCCAAAAAGGAAATTCCATTGACCGACAATGTACAATATTGGCTTGGTACCAGAAATGCCAGGACGGATATCTTAAAACCCCTGGAGATATAAACATTTTTTTTTAAATAAATAAAAAAGAAGAAAATGACTACATACCTACCAGGGCTGTGATAGAAAGCCAGTCAACGCATATACTTTGGATGAACTCCCCCTTAAACATTAGCTAATTAATCGCCTAAAGTCATTACCAAACTCTACTTTTGAGCGCGTGTCTGCATTCTGTATTATGTGCCTTTCAGCAGGATGTTTAACCTGCCTGCAGTCTTACAGTGCTTTCCCTGTCATTGCTGTGCAGGACAGGTTAGTTTGGGTACAGTTCCCCCTCTCCTCCTGTGCACATGGTCCATGTTAAGAGACATGAAACCGCTGAAGCCCAGTGCACAATAACCTCTTTTCTTGGAGCTCACAGGTTCCTCTCGTCTTAAGCTGGCCTCCCTCCCCTGGCTTTCACATTCACTGCCTCCACCAACAGTTTATTTTGT
Organism: Bovichtus variegatus; assembly: GCA_943593645.1. NCBI lineage: Eukaryota > Metazoa > Chordata > Actinopteri > Perciformes > Bovichtidae > Bovichtus > Bovichtus variegatus. The sequence goes on from CALSCE010000030.1 coordinate 4,759,363, forward strand.
GTGTGAACAGAGCAGTGACGTGTAAATCCCACTTACATCCTTTTTTCCTTTAGCTGTGATAAAGGACAAAAAAAAATAAAAATGATTTGCTTCAATACTTTGGGCAAACGACTATATGAGGCTGTGCTTGCTTTTTTAATGGCTGGGCTCTGGACTCAATCAGAACCTGGACATCTGGATCGCATCTCCCCAGTTCTCCCCCATGCAATCAGAAACACTGGAACCTGGCTCTCCGCAGGACAAAATGTGGGCGCAACATGTCGTTAGAGTCCACTCTCCGACAGGGAGGGGGGGTGATTTTGTGATCCTAAAAAGGCCAAATCATACAGAGTGCCAAACAGAGCGTATTCCACACCTTACTTTCAAATATTCTTAACACAGTTCAAATCAACACATGCCTTTTAATGTGGCAAAATATCAGACCATATTACTTTTATTTATTATTATTATTATTATCAGGCCATTACTCTACTCTGCAGGTGGAAAGGAATAAAGTTATGTTAGCCAAACTCAAATGAAATATATTCATATTCTTCACACCACACTGAAGGTCCAATACTTGTAACACTTCATTTAGCAGGCTAGGCAGAAGGAATGTTCTTGCTCAACTATACCCAGGGCTCTGAGAAATGAATATGAGGGATTTTATGTTGCATTATAACAGGAGTGAATATTTCAGCTACTGAAATCGGCATTCACACCAGGTAATGCCACAGAGCCAATGAAAGGGGAGGCTGAGCCTTACTTTAAAGGATGCATGGAGTCATCTAAAAAACAGCACAAAGATTTATCAAATTACAAAAGCGGGGTTAGGACAATTACCATTTAACAGTGCAGCATGCAACTAAAACTACATAAGTTTCCTATGTGCACCCCATTACGATTGACTGACTGCTTGCTAATCCTACCACGCTCTGAGAAACTGATCCCATGCCACCTCACTTATCACCACAGGCTGCCTCTTTCCGACACTTTAATCACCCCTTTTTTGTACACTTTTAGAGCTCAACTAGTTGCTTTCCGTCTCCCCACACATCATTTTGCTGTGTCTGCAGCCCGCCGGGACCTCAGGGGTCATAAACATGTGGAGGGGAGGGTTAATGTTTACTGCAGCGTTTGGCCCCACTCAGGGACACCTAAGGGCGATGCTGGGTTGTCGTGTCTGTTCCAACAGCCACACAGCCTACAAGTTTATTTTTTGTTGCTGGACACTGGTGTATATATCCTGCATGGTAGGACCGAAAATGTGTAAAGGGAATCCCAGTGAGCCTCTCCAGCTGTTGTCATGACATAATCACCCACACAGAGAGATGGCCGCTCAATCACTGTGTTGTCTGATAATGTCTCCCTTTTTCTCAGACACTTTCTCCCAGCTGTTTGTCTTTTTAAGTATGACACATGTGGATGTGAAAGTGTCAGTGCTGATTTACACATCATGCCCATGTGCTTCGATTGAGGATAAGCAGTCACTTGTTTTGGACAGAGTACAGCACAAAGAGATACTGGTAAACATGCCAGCCCTTACTATGGGAGGCAAAACAATTCCAAAGGATAGACACCACCGATCCGGCTGCGCTGCGCTGTCCAGTCGGGTCGCTCGGATAGCGCAGAGAGAGAATAGCGCATGCATGAAGTTTGTTCTTGTCTTTCTAACTGTTAAAATGTGATTTTATTGTGGAGATTTTTTATCAATTACATTTTTTATCAAATAAATCATTTCAGAGTTGGTTATGAGAAGTAGTGACATTTGTAAAATGTAATTTCTTGACTGATTAAAAGATCATTTAGTTTTGTATTTTTAAATGATTTGTCAATGCAGCCAGTGATTCAAAAAAGTTTTATGAAAAAAATTGAAACAGAGCAGGTGTATGAAAATGTTGCAGAGATACACATACACCCAAAACAGTTAACTAACAATATTAAATGTATTTAACTGACCTTTGAGAAATACTAATACACCTCTCAGAGACAAATAATTAATTTAATCAGAATTACCATTATTCTTGTAACTTCTCTCAACCACCTCTGAAATGATTTATCTGATAATAAATTAAATATATATTAAAATTCTCCGCAATAATATCATATTTTAATGGTAAAGAAGACGAGAGCAAATTCCATACGTCATTCTCTCTGCCTACCCGGCGGTGCGGCTTGACTGTATACCACAAGAAAGCTGGACTGGATGGAGCAGGTTAGCGGGAAAGGTGGCGTCTTGCTTGGCTTTTGACTTGTTTGTTCTCCCATACCTCACAGGGTTACGCTCACTCATGGTTGGAAAATGTCTGCCATGCTACTCTATCAGAAGCTAAACATACTGTAGAACATGAAAAAGGTGGGAATAAAAACAAAAGAATGGTGAGGCTTCCTGGTCTGCAGTCCTGTTATTATGACCCCATTTAACGGCACCATGTGGTCTGCAGCTCTTCTTCTACCAATTTAAATAACTTACTATAATGAGCCTACTCCAGTTTTCAAATGACCCCAACTCGCTGCTTTACAGCCACCGGAAAAAAATCACAGCAGCATGCTCGGCACAATACAAAGGCCATATGTGTTCAGATTCCCAGCAATAAACAAGATGTGTGAAATTTCTTTACATAAAAACAATAAAAAGACGGCAATATTCTGCTGATACCGCCAAGGCCCTGCACAGCAAAAGCAGAATTGTGAGCATAATGTAAGAGCTGACGAGTGCAAGCATGACTCTGGACTTCATTCTCTTTTCTCTTCATTCAGCAGCTTTGAACCTACCCAGACTACTCACTCAAACAGCAAGGCGGCAATCATATTCACCCACATCCACAGCTATTAGTAACACTGCTGATTATAGCATAATCTTCCTCATCACTCCCCCTCTCACACTTATTGAAGGGGGTCTTGCATGTGTGGAATGTCAATATGCATGGAAGGTGCATATCTGACTATGGGTGTCCCAAGCGTGCAATTATCATAACGCAGCAGGGATTTTACTTTATTTTGACTTGATGCATCGTTACAAGACAATAACATATACAAATAATAATTTCATTACATTGGCCCTCGCTTAATTACAGTGCCTGTGTAATTCATGACAAACGACACCTGACAAAGCACCAGGTGAGGTTAGAGTTATCATTTGCTTCTCTCTATGTCAACATAGTAGTTTCAATCATGAATAGTTCGATTCAACAAAAATTATATAATGCTGTGAAGATAGGAAGCAAAGTGGTTACAGCCCAAGGGTGTGACAGACACTGGTACTAAATGGGCACTGTGATTTACTGTCTCAGCAGGGCTTCATTATAGATTCTCTGAACACCTGAGTAAGTAATAAAAAAAAATTTTTTAAAAAAGAGGGCAATTTGTTACCATGGGCAAAATAACACAAGAAGACAGACAGCACCTCCCGTCCAAATACTGGAGAGATGTGCTTTTTTTCTGTATCCAAATCCTACGACGGCGTATAAAGGGCTATTATAGGTAAAACATTTAAAAATGAAAAGAAGAAGCCGGAGGGAGAGGGGGCGGGGGGGTAATATTCCGAGAAAAGCTCCTAAAATTCAAAGATTAAAGTTCTAGTCGTGACAGAAAAAATACGATATTCTGTAATTATATAGTCGTACATTTGGGAGAAAAAAAAATATCTGAGATTGAAGTCCCACATTTACAAGAAAATAACGGGTGTTTTTTTTGCCAAGGAACCACATCGCTTTACTTTGTAAGGTTGGATCAACCTCATCACACTACAGATGGTAAACAGGGAATGCCACATGCACACAGTGAGGAGGTGCAACTCTATGAAAACTCTACATTGCGTTGGAGTTCCTGATGCACAAAAGCCATCACCTCATCCAGACCAGTGTCCTACACAGAATACCGTACTTCATCTACCACGAGCTAATGGAAGACAGGATACTGTACTAAGATGCAGCTGAGGGGTGTAATAACGACAAATATGATCCCTATCGTATTCTGCATTGCAGAGGAAGCAAACCATTGTTACTGCAGTCACTGCAACTTAGTCTTCCCAGGATGACTGCCACTGATCAGGACAAGTAGCAGAACAATGTGTCATGTATAGATGGACAGGTGCTGTATAGGTCACACTTCTCTCTTACTGTCTCTACTAACATATAAACAACAGGTGTGGGGGGAGGGGGGGAATCCAGACACCTCTGATGCTATTTCAAGGTACATTTACATTGTTTTCTCCCCAGACGTTTCTCAGCATATAGTAAGGTCAATCAATGCGGTTAAAATATGCACTTCATACATATGAGCTTCATCATCAGAGTTGCGTGACACAAACTGACACATTAAAACTAAGAGAGGATTCAACTCAACTCAAACATGTCATTCCTAAACCTGCCAGGCATGATTTGATTATCATTTTCAAAAAGCTCTTGACAATCGTGTGCATTCTGAAGAGTATAAGACCAATTTGGCCATTTAAACCCTGCCTAAAAAATACATTAAAATGCTTAGTGAAGCAGTATAACCCTCTCTAGGGTTACAATTCCATACCACTCTGTATTAAACGTCGGAATTTATGATCCGTTGAAAACTTAAATATAGGCCCTCAAAGAGAATAACAGTATAACAAGGCTGGCAATTTATTGACTATAATATCCCAGGTTTTTGAAATGTGGCAGCACTGCGTTATTTGATGTGGCTCTTATGGTTTGATAGATTACTAAAAGTGTAATAAACTTGGTGGAAATAAAAGAGACGTGATAATTAGGCAGCGATAAGTATATAAAACAAATGTTCAGCATGTATTAGAGGTTGTACTTTCTTTTTAACAGTGTTAAAAATGCAACAAATGTTTAATTCTCTTAAAGTTGTGGTTGGAAACGAGTACCACCTGAGCTGTCGGATTACTGCCCCTCTCATCTCACACTCATGGAGGCAGTAGCTGCTCTGGATGTTACCAACAAGACTTTTATGGGAATTGTGTGTTTTTAACATATGCAACTATGCATTGGTTTGCAAAACTGAAAAGAGTTGCAGTGCAACAACTTTTGGGAGATAAGACAGAGCACATTATCCACACGTGTGTGTCATTGGCAACGAGGGGAAAGTTAACGCAAGCTCACCACTGTAAAAATGTCTTTATTTATCCAACATTTCAACAGATGGATGATAAGTTGTGGCTAAAATGTTGGATGAATAAAATCATTTTCACATCAGAACTAAGAGTGTGACCCATCTCTTCTTTGTTTTGTCATGTTGCTACACGTTCATGCTTTATCTTTTAAAATATGATTAACACAACAGCCAGACCGTATGTGCACTGACTAACTGTGTAGTACAAAGTAAACAGTACTTTTCTGAGTTAGTAAAATCACATGTACAGTCACTTAATTACATAGACTTATTATTGATTTGTCAGTGTCAGTCTAAATTGTTTGACTGAAGGAGGCTTGTTCAAGCTAAAACAGGTTGTTAAATTGCTCTTTAGTTTAACCTCTTAAAAATACGACAAGCCCAGCTGACATTCCATCTTTCAGAGGCTGGAGCGGGCTCAGTTTTGCCCTCTCACCTCAAGATATCGGAATGAAAAAGGGCTTCTATGGATACCCACAAGTCTCCCTTTTAAAGCTATTCCCACTTTATGATAATCCTATGCAGTTTGCAGCAAAAAAACATGACGTTTTTTTGCTTGCAGTATAAATGTATTTTTTTCACCTATTCTAAAATTGGTGTCTGCATGCTGGATCCTAAACAGTCCTGGAATTGCATAATGTGGAAATGACTGGAGAGCCGAGACTCTTGTGGATCCAATGAGCCCAATTGTATTCATGCGTGATGATGTTAGTGCCCATAGTAGCCATTTCATTATGAGACTTTTGTTTTTATTTATTTTTTTTATAAACTTGACCTCACTGTATAGCATGCCCTGTTGTGAGGATAATCACACCCTCATGAAACTTTACAACCGCAAACTCGAAACCCAGGGCATTCAGAGGATTTTGATTAAATCTTGAGGCAAATTCTTTTAAATTTGGCACTAAATCTGTGCAACACATGGAATCAACCCAAAAATTGCTGAAACAATTTATGAGACATAATAGCACATGGGAATGGCCACAATATACTTATATCACAATGTTATTTCTGTTTAACACGAGAACAACCGGACACACGGTGCTGAGCTGCATGTCAAATTCATCTTCAGGTTCACAGTTTTCAGATGATGTACACCACTTTTATGTGGCATATACTATTGACTGTTTATCTACATCTGAATATTCCCTATCCCCTACAAAAATA
>CALSCE010000030.1:4766017-4781964 GCA_943593645.1 Bovichtus variegatus
TATATAAATATATATATAATATATAAAAATGTAAAGAGCAACCTTGAATTTAGAACAATCTATTTGTACAGGAAGAATATCAGCATGTGTGATACATGTATTTGTGATGAACATGTTGTGCATGTTAGGATTAGATGTCCCCTGATTGTTGGTGTTTCTATGTCACGTATTGATCTACTCACTCTCTCTCCTTCTCGGTGAGTCTGTCAGTGATGGTGTCCTTGATGGCGGAGCGTGAACCTTTGTGGATCACCGGATACCGGAGAGGGATCTGCAGGAAGCACGAGATCATGAGGACCAGGTGCGACGTGTAACCCAGGGCGACAGCCACGCTCCCGTCCTCCTTTGCTGCAGGACACAAAGTTTTTTAAAAAATTTAAATTAATTCTAGTAATCACACATTACATAGGAGTGTAAGTATGCAAAAAATGGTGTACTTATTATTCCTTTAACACAACAAAGCCTCTAAACCTACAGTATAATCTATTTCAAATTAAATTAAAAACAGCAGCATTTTAAAATCACCCAAAAGTCAGTATTTTATTTAACCAAGAACTTCATATCACACAGTCGGCAATGCCTGTTTTGTTTGGACTTTCACTTTCATTACATGGAAAACTAAATTGTGTTTACATGTACCATGTCCACATCTTGTAAACCCAAACAAAGATAAATAGACATGCAACCCAGGATAGTTTGGTAACCAAGTATCCACGGGAAGGAGAGCAGTTACATTCATGTGGGGTGGTGTTTTGAAAGTGATACAAAATTTGGCAGAGCACACAAAGTATCAAAAAACATTGGTTGCAGTGGGATACCCAATTTCTTTCAGATATGTGCTTGAGAAGCAAAAGCATCACGTATAACTATCCCCTCTGAGCCCAAATAACTTTTTAGAGTGGAAAACTGTACGCCTTTGTGAGCATTTCTGACAGCAAACCATCTTGCTTTAAGTACAAGGAACGGTTTCAAGACAACACACTAAGTGGTTTCACATTCTCAAACAGCAGCAGGACATTGCTTGAGGCAAAGATTTTAAATCACAGTGGTTTTTATCTTAATGCGTGGAAATAATAGACTATGGCAATAGTGCGTGGTATGTTCCTTGGCTCATACTGGGTTTTTTAACACAGAAAGCCTACGTTGCATGATTATTCTTCCTGCATTTTATCTAGTACATAAGCACCAAAAGCACCTGGAGTAAACAGCTTCTTGACCTCTACACACTAACAGGAATATCAGGTGAACTAAAGGACACCTTAGGGTGCAAGTGGAGACTGCTGATATCTCGTCGTCAGGCTGAGCTGACTAAGAAAGCTTAGTTCAATGTAAAACACTGAAAGGTCTCAGAAGAGTGCCACTCTGTTCCACTTTGACCCACAGGAGGATTAGGACTCCAACGAAACCCTGACTCTGGTCTCTAATGTTGAACATCCTCCCCTGTAGGCCTTTTTACCCTGACCTCGAACCCCACCGGGACAGTTCTAGACTTGATCTCGCTATTTCTGGGGCAGACCTCACACAAACGAGAGCAGGGGTGAGCAACGGGTTGCAATGGAGGGCTAAAATGCATGCTTCTCCATCCTCTCTTTCTGAGGTCTGTGCATGTTGTACTGCCCTTTGCAAGGCGTCCAACCGTCACAGCAGTTATGTTAGAAGGTGAATATTAATGACTGCCTGGATGGCATCTCAGCTCTTCTCTAAATTTCACAAACCACAAGCCACCTGACCAGGAGGGCAAAGGTTGTTAGGAGTAAATGCGTTAGGATGTTGTCTGTTATGGTCTGCCACAGCGCATGCTCAGTTGTTTACTCACTGCTAGGTGTCCACCTACGCAGGGTTGGGAGGCAGAAGCAGACACAGGCCTCCACCTTATGGGAGAAAGGGATTGCTGCAAACACAAATGGGCTGGCTGTCACCACTGTGCACTTCACTGTGCTCCTCAAAGATGTTAACAGGTGGAGTGTGACAGCAGGGAGCGGAGGAGATTGGGAGTGGTATTCTTGAATTATGGGTTCAGAGGCCTGCTGGGTCTGACCAGCTGTGAGGTAGGGGAGCAGGAGAATGTTGAGTGGACAGTGGCGAGTGTGTTCTCAGTATTAGACAAGTGCTGCAGACCAGAGCTAATCATTCATTACCCCCTCCCCCCCCACCCCCCATTGAGCTATTGAGAGGTCATGAAGTCATCAAGTTTCTCTCGCTGTGACAGCAAACCCCATTCATCACGACATACACAGCGTGACCTTAACTCTAACCTGCCACTCCTGCATGATAACAAGGGCTTTGTGGCTGAAACTGCCTGCTGACAAAACTTTTTTTTTTTCCCTAGTGTTCTGATGCCTAATACTGTGTCTTTGATATTAAATCATGTGGTAATTGTGGCCGTGTCACGTTGGTGTGGTGGAACCAGTTACAAAAGCATCTTGTGACAAAACTGACTGCGTTAGACTGAATAACTCCTCCAGCAGCAGCCAACTAGACATCAGAAAGGCTAAGTGTTAAAAAAAAAAAAAAAACAGAAGAATGCAAACCAAGGCTGGCCGCTCTTCCCGGCCAACATGCCTGGCTCCAAACGTTTTCTTTACTTAAAGATTCCAATAGTCCAAATTCTATTATTTTAGTAGCTAGACCTTCTCGTTCGTCATTTTGGCACTATGCATTACAAGAGCTGAAATGTTATTGATTCATTTCTACCTGTTTTTTTATTTTTTTTACTGCATGGATGAGAGAAAGGAGAAGAACAATACAACCAAAAACACAAAGAGGAAGGTTTGCGCGTACGTGCCTGTTAATTTAAATTCAAACACGTCTTTGCCGCAGGAAATTGATACTCACACAGTATCTGAGGCAACAAATGTTGTTATGTGTGTCTACATTGTGACTTTTATTGTATAGAACTAGACAGAGTTAATAGGAATGTCAACCTTTCCCAGCTAGTAAAACTATGGATGATTCAATTATGTCATTATGTCTTTTGTGCATTAAAATGATATACCTGTAATTATAAAATTATGTAATTTATGCAGGTTAAAGATTTTAATACCGTCTGCCAAATTGCCATGTACAGTAGCCAAACGTATGATATCATAGATACAGTATCTATGATATCGTCAGCCTTCAAATTGGTTTCTATTCACCAAACATTTACATATAACCGCAAGCAGTTTAAAGCAAACGCAAAACACTTGTTCCGCATGCCTTACCACAGCCTCTCCTTCTGTAACCCTGAAACTGACAAGCAGGCACGTAACACAATTACCTTGAAAGTCTTCAGAGTTTGGCAGCTTTACTCCGCAGATGACATAATCCGATTGATTGGCCTGTGGATAAAATAAGAGGTTTCATATTAAAAGACAATGATCAGACACAGAAAGCAGACAGTATGAATCCCGGTGTGGGGCGAAACACCAGCTTTGCCACTGGCAGAGGAGCTGGCTTTAAATCATTCCATCACGGTTTAGTGTGTCAGCATTTCAGAACATTTAGTTTGTCTGCCAACGTGTTTCGAACAGACTGACTGTAATATTTATCCGAGAGGCACGTCAAACAGATAGGTGATGCCTCCGGATGATCACTAAAGACACTTCAGTGGAAATAACATTCAGAGCATTGCTTTGAACTGTTGCACGAATAACACATTGCTGCACCATTTCTGCTTGATCAAAGTCATGGTTCTGTGAGACATAATTCTTTGCAGTTGCCTCGTCAACAACGTGTTGTGCAGCAGGTTCAACTCACCACATCAATTGGGTAGATGTAGGAAAGCTCAGAGAGGAGCTGACGACAGCGGAAGGTGAGCTGGGCGTTGGACTTGAGGAACTGCTCTCTGGGGGACACAAAACCAGACACAGGGACGACCCATGAGTAACCGGCTGGCAGGAGGAGACAGACGCTGTAGTTACGAGTGGAGGAGATTGGGAGCGGTAAGGTAAAAGGAAGGACTAGAGAAAGAGCAGAGATGACATCGTAGGGGAATGTAGTGTTGTTGGAAGTGATGGGAGGAAGTGGAAATGAGCGGAAGAAATCGTCCAGGCTAGGGACTGCTCCACAGGGACCCACTGTGAGGCATAAAGGTAATTAAAGATTTAAAAAATATATAAAAGTTTCATGACAAGCAGAGAGGAGAGTGTATTTATGCAGCATTATGATGTGTGATAGCAGGTTAATGTTGGTCCCAAGTGACTCTTCAGTGAGTCAGTTTAGTGCAATTCTTTAATTAAAATCTAATTACTAGTTATTTTATATCCTTAATAGGACAGTCATTACTAGTTGTGCAGGTCAACTAGTACAGTAGCTTACAGCGACAAGTACTGAGGTTTGACCTGGGTGAGTGTGACCCTCGACTGAGGGGTGAAAAGCCGGCCGTCATAGAGATATAATGAAACGCTTAATCATTTCAGACTTGTGTGGAGAAAATAATAAAATGGCCTCACCCTGTTCCAACTATTAGAATATTCCAGAAACTGAATAACCGAAACCCTATGTACTGAATAGGGGTGTTGCGTAACACCGATATTGTACACTTGATGTAGTTATTGAGTTGGGGCGAAACCCATTCCAGATTTAAAACAATCTATTACATCTCTGCAGCTAAAAGAGAGAATATAACATGACTTTCAGGTTTTATACAAAGATGATCGGCTGCTTTGCATGAATGCTGCGTGGGTGTCCACTACAGTACTTACACCACTACATGTGCGTAATAGCCCATCATTTCATACAGATGAAAGGGGATTTTGGGGGGAAATGGTTATTGAATGTGATGCACCCAGCCATCCACGCTCCTCGCCTTACTCTTGAATTTCCTTTTAGGCTTTGCCTGTGGTTAGCAGTCTTTTATCATTTCCCTTCCTCAGGGAACGTTTCATGAAAGCAGAGACAGATTCTGAAATCACTCATCTGTCCAACAGGCTTTGCCTCATCTAATTGGTGTCCAAGGTGGAAGCCCTTCACATACCTATTTCAAAAAAAGGTGCACATTTACAGTATGTTACAGTTAGTTTAGTCTGGTGGGGCCGAATGCAGAGATCAGACCCCGTCTAATGGCTCACAACATAAAGGTCGTGAGATGATTATTTGGATAGGAAAGAAGAAAAACAAAAGTTTAAATTTTTCAGATTTTTCTCCCAAGTTTGTTTTTTATAAATGAAATGTTGGATACTTTTACCACTTTTGGCCTGCAGCAGTTCTCTATACGAAACCTTCTGGAAGGTTTAGAGGGGAACTCTTTAGTGGAACCGCTAACAACTCGTTGACATCTGAAACATGACAATGGGCCACGGACATTGCTTTATTGAACCTTTGACAAGGCACGGTATTGCATAAGCTTATCGTGTCTTTTTATGTTAATGTTAATCGGCAATATTACTTCTAAAAAAAGTATTGGAATAGAAGTATAGTGGCACCATAATAAGAACAGTACTTGAGTAAATGTACTTAGTTACTATCAACCACTGGTGCCAAAGGGGGAATTGGTTTAACACCTCAAGCATGCTACGGGATCTATAAAAAGAAAAAAAACAAAACACTTTACTTTTCAAGTCAACAACTACAACAATTGAAGATACCATAACTAACTTTTAGCCCCAATCTTGTGAGATAAGCTGTTCAACAGCAGCCGTGAAATATTAAACAGGAATGTGGACAGGCTGAAAAAAGTGTGCATGCTTAGCATAACATTTTTCTAGTTAAAAGTAAAAAAAAAAACGTCAACGACACAGATATTTCCAAGGAATGGATGTAAGGCAGATGTACGAGTGTCGGTGTTAATTTCCTGTTTGCTGGGTCTCTTCGCCCCTGCTGGGCTTCCTGGGGCTCTGGTTTACCCTCTGTGACTGCCAGGTACTTCTCAGACAAACAAAGCTGTATCCAGGGTCTGCACCCGCCAAACACGTCTCCTTGCAGGCCAAGGCAAACATGGGCCAACAGGCTTTTTAGCACAATGTGCAAACTCTCTGTTGCGAACACATGGACAGGCAGCGCCAGCCACAAAAACATCACCTTGTTTTGAAAGAGCAAGGTGGGAGGCAGGGAGCCGGGTGTAGTCCCATCACAATTCAATACGACTGAGCAACACATTGGGTCACATCATTTAGTGGGCTCTGGGTAATGTCTGGGGATTAATGCATTTAAAAAGTGCGTTTTCTATGAAGACATAAAGAAATGTCTAATTACAGGTTCACACATACATACCTCTTGGCAGTGCATTCCTTCTGCAGCTTGGTTAAGGATTCTTTCTCCTCCTTCAGACTCTCGTGCTGAGCGGAGAACGCTTCCTCTGACAGAGACAGGAGGAGAAACAGAAAAAAAAAAAAGAAGCAAATTATGAGCGTGTGTGCGTTCTGTTCTTCTACTTCTGAACATCCAGGTGGGCTCGTGTTTGGTTGGCTGCAATCCACTGTTAAACTTAAGCAAGATCAAACAGCTCTTTTGATCAGGCCAAAACCCATTTCCTTTTGACACCACATAAAACCAAACAACATATGTATGCAAATTATAGGATTTGTTAGACTCTGTAAATACAGAGCTGGGCAAATAAATAAAATCTGACAGATAAGGGACAGCGATGATACAGCTTGTAAAACGGCAATATTGGCAAGCTCACAATAGCTCAGTCTAGCAGGAAACCGGAAAGAAGCAAAGTATGATTTAGGGTTGTCAGAACTTTTCTCTAATCCGTCTTTATAAACCCTCACGTATAGTGGGATGGCAGACATAAGCAACAGAAACATGACTTGTGGTTTCACATAGTTTAAATAAACAATACGACTGACTATCAAATGCACATCAACAAGAAAAAATCTTACATTTTTTATTCGTAAAAAAATATATTTATTACAATGTTATTGTTTAATGTCTAATGGGTTCTGTTTTGCAGCAATTACTACACTCAATCTCCATTATAAATAAAGAGGTAGAACAAAAAAAAAAACATGTTTTTACATATTTTTCTCGTGCATTTCCCCCCCCACACTCCAGAATAAACAGAAAGCTCATTTAATTTTTCATCTGTGCTTGAAGCTGAAAAAGGGAAAAAGAAAAATGGACAACTGTATGTGCCTTGTGATCATTGTTAAAACATTTGGATTGCTGTCCCCGAATGAAGAACTCACGGGTCTCAAATTCTTGTGAGACTGACCATCAGGTGTCCCAGCTAAAGGACTGTGGCTGCTGGTGGCGAAGAAAGACCAGAGCCACAAAGCGAAGCTCTCCATGCCAAAAATCACATATGCTTTAATCTCAGACTTTAAATATAAACATTGGAAATCAGGTTTCTCCCCGAGGTGGCTGGTCTCACTCTTAACGGGAAGGGAAGGAACTAGGCCACATAGGAGGACCTCGTCAATCACTGCTCCTCCATCGTAAGATGAACCAAGAGAGTTTGTTTGGTCAAACGAGGAGGACACTTTTCAGGTGCCTCAATCTAAAATGCATTGAGGACTACAAGTATTCCGGCTTAACTGAGAGGGCTGAAAGATGTTGGTAAGAACAAGAGCACATCAAACTGTTTACAGGTCTTGTGGAGGACTACTGCATGTTAAACAAAAAAAAACAGTTGCATGAAGCCTTTTGAGGCTCCAGAGGAAGCTGCATGAAGACTGATATGTTGCCTTAAGTGATGTCAGCATGAGTTGGAGCTGAATGCTACAAGTTAGAAAATGAACACTAGAATTACTGCTCGCGGTTGTTTGCCTCCACCAACCAGTCAAGTTGCAGTTGCATCAATGTCTGTCCAAAATGTCAGCACTTCATCATTTTATCCTATAAGGCATTTGAGTGAAATTGTATTTAATTAGCATTTGAGTTCTTGAGTTCTTGTTATGGCCAAAAAATGTTGTGAGGTCAAAGTGACCTTTAGCCTTCGTCCACCAAATTCGTATCAGTTCATCCTCAGGTCTAGGTGGACATTTGTGCCTGATTTGAAGGAATTCCCATAATGTATTGCTTAGATGTCGCCGTGTCCACAAAAATGGTACAGATGTGAGGTAACCTTGAACCTTGACCCCCAAATTCTGATCAGTACGTTCTTGAGCCCATGGGAACGTTGGTACCAAATTTAAGGAAATTCCCTACAGCCGTTTTGCAAGTCGTGTTCATAAGATTGGGGCTGACAGACAGACAACTCAAAAAAAATGTTGCCTCCAGCCTCGGCTGCTGCCGCCACAGAGACATACAACTCAAGGGATGTGGAGTTACCAGACATCTGTAGCCTTAAGGTTAGAGGCTTGAGGCTAGACTAGCATAACCCACACAAGACTGCGACAAAACCGTCCGCAATAGAGTTGTATTGTGGGTCATTTATGCAGGTTTGGACAAGAAAGAAGAATGTGTGGAATAAAAAGAAAAGACGACATATCTGGTTCTGCTGCAGCGGCTTTGATCTTCTTCCTTTTTTTTTTTTTTTTTTTAAACTTTGCATTGTGAGTCCAAGTATGTTAAGGAAGTGCAATGCTAAAGTATGTTGAAAGCAAAAAACACCTGCGATGAACTGCGAGATATTCTGCGATACTTCAGCGTTTCCCCTTAGATATCTCCACCAAGCACCCACGCATAACTATTAACAATCAGACAACATAACTACAGATTGCACTGTTTTCTCATCTTTAGTGCTCAGAGCTGTAATATAATCTGTAATTAAGCTTCTGTTGATGCAAACATTAGAATTCCTATTGTTCTGTAGCCTCATTCAGTGATGCTGAGTGAAATAGGTCCGTTTTATTCACGCTTCCAAACACTCGCTCTGGTCCACCGCATCGTAAACACTCAACACATTCATTGACATCCGTGTGAAAGCAGCGAGTAGAAGGATGCGTAGGAGGTCACAACTTCTCTCAGGAATCGATTAGAGGAACCAGATCAGCACATTGCCTGATGATTCTTTCACATTTTCAAATCAGTTCCAACTCCAGTTCGACTTCTCGATAACCTGCTCTTGTGTTTACCTGCATTCTTCTACAAGAAGACAAGAAGTGCGAGAGTGCTGGGAGTCAACTATCAAAAAAAAAAGGAAAAGTATGACAGCAGCTGGCAGAAAAGTGAGTTTTGAGCAATTAAAGATTATCAAACCACATTTGTAATCAGATGGATCGCAGGACCTGCTTTTTTATCACATACTTCCACTGACATCCACACTGCTTGAACTGACACCATAAGGGTGGAATAAGAGATACCCTGACAGAGACGGAGGGAGGGAGAAAATAAAGAAAGGTACTCCATCAGATTAGCAAGAAAGACAGTGATCAGAAAGGCCATCCAGAACATACTTTAACACCAACTGCGTGGGCCTGTATTGCTCTCTTGCTTTCATGTAATGCCCAGCTCGGTCCTATCTGTTTGATCCATCTCATTCATCTCTCCGACCTGTCCCAGTTGGTATCAAGGTATGGACAAACATACCACGACAGCGTACATGCAGCATTCGACACCAGATCATCTATATTAAACATGATTGGTGGGTTTACTAACCAAAATGCTGCGTGGCTTTATGATGCTACAAGGCCACTTGCTGGGGAATCTGATAATGAAAATAAAAAATTATGAAGTGACAAGAAATCAGTGGGGGAGCTCGCCTTTCTGATTTTGGACATGAGACGATGCACAGTAAGGTGACAAGACGTCCTGAAAATGTGGCACAGTCCCGGCACACGAGCAGTTCAGTCCCGAAAATGAGACAAAAAAAAACAGAGTTTTGATTGGAGTTGGAGTCTAATAAAAGATCAAATACTGATCGTTGAGAAACATTATCGTGGTGTTGCCCACACGCAGGCACTGTTATGTACTGCAGGTACCAGGAAGAGTGGGGAGGAGATACCCATGGATCACTGCATCCTTATAAGAGCCATAAAAAACGTTTTGCAAAGTCTGCAGGAAAGAATACTACCATTATTATTATTATTATTATTACTAGTAGTAGTACTAATGTCCCGAATTTCCCCCAGTCTCATCTGGTCACTCTAACGTACAGTAAGGTCCCTGTGGCAGCAGAATGCAGGCTCTGTGGGATTCTGAAGGAAATCAAGCTGCAAAATGAACAACCAGTGTGCTGGTTTAAGGGTTTGTTCAGACTGGCCTGACCTTAGTGACCTTGCTGTAAGAATTGAAGTGCTGCGGCTTGGACAGGGTGAGGTGTTCCTAAGGACATTTAAGTGACACTCTGATTCATGAGTGTCGGTGTCACTCAACATCCATTAACATCAGCTAATGCGCAGAGGCTCCAAGTGGATTCATCACATAAACAGCACCAACACTGGACCAAAAACTGCCTCGACTTCCTGCTTTCTGAGGGCAGGTCCTGTGGATTGTAATGCAAAATGTGCAAAAGCTCAAAAGAGATTCCTGCTTTCTTGTCAAAGTTACTTTCCCTGGGGGGGCTTTTTTCCCCCCAATTCAAACAAAACACAACTGATTACTGAAGATATTAAGAAACAGTTGTCGTTATAAATTACGCAGCAAAATGTTGACGAGAAAATCCCATACACAGAATCTTTTAAATGCTGCATATACTCTGGTTCACATTAAAAAAAACTGTAAGTGATATTACAGTTTATTAAAAATTATTGTGGTGTCCAGTTTCAACTTTGCAACCTCATTATGGAGTGATGTTTAATCCGTGAAGCGTTCAATACGGCTGTGTAAAATGAGGAAAATAAATGGATAAAATACAGAGTGATCACTGTCAACTTAAAGCAATGATATTGAGCTGAAGAGCACTGTGAAACTGTTTCAAAGGAATAAACTATGCATGCGTCTGGGGGAAAAGTGCATTATGAAAAGTTCACTAACTATGAAGATGTTAAGGACAGCATATTGAATGATGCATGTTGAAAAAGAACAACTGGAAAGAACATCCCTTTGTTTCTAACTAAAAGTAATCCATTAGAACAGACTTGTTTTCAAACAGAGGCTCTTCGTGCCGTATGAGAGAGAGTATTGGCTGTGACATAGAGACATATTTAGATGTCAGGGGGGATGTCCAAAAAAGCAGGAAAAACGCAGAAAGACATGCTAGCGAGTCATTACGCAGAGTGTTGGTCTGCAGTGCCTGTCAGCCCTTATCCTACGTCAGCCAGCTGAACGACGTCAATGTGTAAAGCTGCTGCTAAAGGAGCCCTAATGATGATAGCTTCAATATGAGACCTTTTCTCTGAGGTGACAAATACCTCCTCACACCATACCTTCGCAAAACAGTGGTTAGGGTTCTCAAGTGTAAGAAACACAGACATTTATTGGTCACGAGCCCTGGCTCTGTTACAGAGCGTGAGAATAACTACCGTTACTAAGTACAATAAACGCTGTTCGCAGACCTGATTTATGTCATCTGCTTAAGGTGGAAGGAGGAAAATTAGACTGGAGGAAATTGTGACAAGAGTGTGACCCCACCAAAGCCATTCATTCTGGGGGGAGGGGGGGAGAAATACTTTTATTTTTAAATTCACAGCCGTAAAGAAGAAGAAAAAAACTGTGGTCATGCTCATGTGTCCTCGGTTATGGATTATGAAAAAGGCATGCAGTAGATTTAGCGTGAGTATGTGTGCATTTGTAGGAGAGGTGAACAGCTCCCCCCCAAGACTACACTCCTGCTATGATTTCACACTGCCATTACTGTAAATCAGCGGGCATTGAACAGCTAGTCGTTAACCTGTCATCGGGACGATATTGACTGCTGATGCGTTTCAGTGCTATGCTAACACTGTCCGGGATGGCCGAGAGGGAGCACGAGCAAAGATGAACACAGAATAGGCATCGGCAAGTCTACAACAATATTCTAAAAGTTGCTTTGCAAAAAAAGAAAAAAAAAAAAGCAGACGCCCAACTTTCATTTCATCTTTTTCTGCTCACATGTAGACGCACCGACCTGCAGAACCCCAACTCTATATTTGGTTGTGTTTTTTTTGTGCCATGTGTTTTGAGAGGGGCCAGTTCTCTGGGAATAACAGTTCGATAAGAGTTACTTGCTAATGGGCCTGAGGATTGTGTGACAGATGGGAAGACCACACAGCCAGGTACCGATGAGATCCTCGCGAACGTGAATAAGAAAAATGTCCAGGCAGGATTCCCTCTGGGGATTTATCACATAGCAATGCACTTACGCATACTGTTAAAACTGTCACTAAAACTTTAAAAGAAACCTGTATCTAATAAACACTGGAATGTGTGAAGATTCGACAGATGAAACACTCACTTCCATCAACATTAGCTTAGCCAACTGCTTGTGTGATGAATAATCTATACAATTGAATGTTTTGACAGACAAGCCAATAGAGTCCCCTGAGGAAAGTTCCAAAATGAAACTTAAGCTACAATTGATAAAATCATATGTGGCCAACTGAAAGATGAGATCAGATGAAACAAACACGCTGTGGTGCCAATCTAAATATAATCAGACACAAAATCAGCTGCTGTATGGAATACTGTAAACACCTGTCTCCGAGAGCATCCTGTCTGAAATTAATGCAGGGCTTTTTCCGATAGTGAAACCAATGAATATGTGCAGGCTGATTAGAAGAGTTAAACAACAGGGTGAACGTACAGCAGAGCTCTGCAGCATCTGGCTTTTAGCTTTTGAGTTATGAGTCTGGGAAAAAAAACAACAAGATTTTAAGCAAGCCCTATTCAGCTACAACATTTCAATTCATCCTAAAATACCTTTTCCCTCTTTAACCGGCTGAAGGAATTTATTCTTCTGTTTCTTAATAAGCACTTGTCCAGTCTGGAAAAAAGCCATCAAAGAGCTGCCGAGAAGGAGAGCAGCGAGTTCTTTTGGCTGTAGACAAAGTGGTGACAGGTAAAGAGGCAGAGGATTAACGGCCTTTTTTTGTTTTGTTTTGTTTTTAGAATCACAGCACAAAGGAAACTTCTCCCTGAACCGCTCTTGGTGCTGTCTTTTTTGTGTGTGTGTGTGTGTGTGTGTGCGTTTGTGTGTGTTTGTGTGTGTGTGTGCGTGAACAGACTTCATGCTAATCATAGAGAGCACCTGGCCCACAAACACGTGAGCCGAGATATTTCTAGTCAAAGCACAAAATATATTTCAACCTGCACGGGAACAGGTTCAATCTCCAAATACACGGACACAAACAAAATGAACGTCCTTTGTTATCATTCTGATGTCATAGCTACTCGCCGTTTGTTCTCATCCGACAGTACAAAGGTACTTCTGATGCAGTAAAGCCATCAAGAAACTCACTGTACAATGCAGTGAGAGTATGTGGCCGATATTAAACCGGAGGTTTTACGAGCACCATGAGAAACACATAACTAAATATTAAACAGAGGTAGCTAAAGTTGAATACACTGACATTTAAATATTAAAACAGGAGGTAGCTAAAGTTGAATACACTGACATTTAAATATTAAAACAGGAGGTAGCTAAAGTTGAATACACTGACATTTAAATATAGAAGTAGAAACTAGTGTTTATTATTGAGCACACCTGTGTACACCTGCATATGGGTTTTTCATTGTGTGTGTGTGTGTGTGTGTGTGTGTGTGTGTGTGTGTGTGTCTGTGTGTGTGTGTGTGTGTGCGCGCATATTTGTTAACCCCAGCTTCACTAACGCTGCCTTTTTTATTTCCCTATGTCCCGTAACAGGCGGCAGTAAAAACCCTCCTCAGCTTTCAGATATCAGAGTCAGGCGCTGCAGACGTGACAGGGTTAACTAAATGACACCACTGCACAAACACTGTTGCTTTAGTGGTCTGGCACAGGCTGCAAAAACCACAGGAATGGCTCTATATACTGTACCTTATGGGTACGCATGTGTGTTGAGTGACTCCAATCCTCTGACCGGCAGCGTGACAGAGGTTTCCTGTATGTGACAACACCCTCTACTGTACTCCAAAATGAACAGGTAATACAGCACACAGTCTACCTGATGCTGTTAGATAGCACGGAAACCTTGACAGATGTGTTGAAAATTGGAGTCTCCTGTAGAGTAACACATTTTTTTTTTTTTTTTTTAAATCACACGTTGAAAGAAAGAAAATAGTGTTCATACACCTTATGAACACTATTTGAATTACTGAATGTAGTTCCATATGTGAAGTCAGAATACATCTGCATTGTAATAAACTTGTCTTTAACTTTTTCCATAAATGGTGACACAATAACATGGAAAGCATAGAAAAATTAACAAAAAACTGCTAATTATTTTGGGTGGGGTCGGGTGCTTTATTTAACCATTCAGAGATGCAACTGAGCATATTAAAGACGGTGTAATAAATCAAATTTGTTGAAGCTATTTATTTCAATAAGCTATATTGAAAAGGGATTTACGGCATCGTTATAATTATAAAATGAAAAATAACTGTGTCATAACAACATTCTCTATTTTTCTTTGTTTTATAACCCATTAGTAGTAACAGAGCCCCGTAGTTAATCAGGACGGGGGATTTGGGTGGAGTTCGCTGCATGTGTTTTCACCATTATACTAGGTCTACTTACACACAAGCTTTTGATTCGTGCAGCACCACTGGAGACAACAAAATGAGTTACTGCAGGACTGACAGGCATCTCATGTGACACTCATGCATTTCATTGCCATTGACACCAGTATGTTCATGTTGGCTCAAGCAATAAGTTTGGTCTAATCTAGGGTACTGAATATAAACATCAATATGCACCGTGATGTGTATATGGTATTCACATTTTTGGCTCAGTTGCTTCTGGCGGAATGTCAGTTGCAAAAGTTAAAGAGAATGCTGACTGTGTGTATTACTTTGGACTGGAATGTAAGAGCACTCAAGGCATGCAACATGACGTTTGTAGGCCTGAAACAACTGATTATTATATCTTCGTAAATGTATCTATTGCACAATTTATAACCTATCATCATACTGTGTGTGCAAACGATGAACAGAGCAATTATCAATCCACAACACCCGTCCCATCCTCCTTTTCATTGGGGAAGATTACAACAATAAATCTTTTGGCGTGGCGGTAACAGTCCAAGTGTTTTATGTGCACCCATTGGCTTTACCTTTCTTCTGAAGCTGTGCCCTGTCCTTCTGCCGCAGGTCTATCTCTCTGCCAAGTGCCTTCCTCTGCCGCTGCAGCTCGCTACGCAGCACAGCTAAACGCAGCTGCATGCACTCTCGCTCTTTCTTCTGCTCAGAGCAAAACATAAGAGAACGATATGGAGAGAAAACAGAGAAAGAGGATTAAGCAACATATTTAGTGTGTGGGCACAGTATTTGTTTGTGTTTATTACTCTTTATAAATAGACCCCCTAACTTCCAACTAGCTCTCAGACTCAGAGTCATTCTCTCAGATTATTTCATCCAGAGCTGGTTCATACTGCTACTGAAGGCTAACGGCCAACACACAGACAACCATGGCACACGCAAACGTACAAATGTACACAAAGCCAAGAGAGAGACCACAATAAAGCCCATCAACTCCAGATGAGTGTCTGTCTCTGTCTCTGTGCCCACAACTCTCGACTGGCGTCTCTCTCACCACATGCTCTCTGACCAGCAGCGGCATCAGTGTGCAGTCATTAGTCAACACGCTGCCCTCTCTATAGGGTGTCCCTTCATCAGGCTTCATGGCTCTATCTGGTAGAAGGGGAGCCTGCAGTGGGCTTACCAGCTAATGGGTAACAGCACTAGGGATTCATGGACTGATGGATGTGGGTGTGGTATACGGTAGATGAAAGGGAGAGATTGGAAATGAACAGAAACAATGAAAAATGCTAAATTGGATGAACGGGTGACTTCAAAAAAAGGAAGATTTAAGAGGAGACATTTAGGGGACTATGTGCTGATGACAGAAAAATGTACATTGAGATTGGACAGAGAATGACATGGATAATGAAGAGTTGGGAAGGAGAGAGCGAGCTGGCAGCAAAACAGAGATTCAGCCTTGTTATTCATCCTGTAGTTTGCAAGCAGGGACTGTGGCATCACACACACACACACACACACACACACACACACACACACACACACAC
>CALSCE010000030.1:4781974-4832127 GCA_943593645.1 Bovichtus variegatus
CACACACACACACACACACACACACACACACACACACACACACACACTTCGATAGTGATCGTGGCCTGGATCAGAGGAAACACAGATATGCTTCTTCTTGAAGACTTCTGAGGGCTTTGTAGCGAAAACAGAGAGGGGCATCAGTCGCCGGGAGAGAGAAGACTGATAGAGCCTCCATCTCTCTAATGTGTTGCTCCCTGATGCTTGCATGTTAACAACCACGGGCTTTGGCACGAACCATGAGCCTCCTACACTTTCACTGAGCGACATAGTTGACAAGTGGGTCAGAGCCTTGGCAGTGTGTGAGTGTGTGTGTGTGTGTGTGAGAGAGAGACTGTAACCGACCACCAGGGCCTGTCTGACTCCTACTGCACATCAAACAGCAGTGGGTCAGCTGAGTAAATAGGCAGCAGGCGTGGGGGGGGCATGATATAACCCAGCAGATTAATGGCAGAGTGTGGGTGAAAGGGTGAAAGGGCCATGTGCTGGGGTTGGTGGCCTCCACTCTGTCCCCCTTTGATCTATGCTCACTATGACGCGCACAGAAGGATAGTACTGAGCTCTCCAAAGGCAAAGAGGGAAACCCTTAGAAGAGCCACACAATGCTCCACTCACTCTTGCCGGGTTTTTTTTTTTTTTTTTTGAACGGAAAGGTGGAGGACGAGGATTATGTGATTTATTAGCTGATGTGAGCTCTGAAAAGGGTTTCAAGGAATGTTTCACTGAGGGGGAAATATCAGAGACAAGTTTTTGAAAGGGGTCCTTTGTGGCAAAAGAATGGAGCCTCAATGTTTTTGCGGGAAGGCTTGACAAGGCTATAGCTACTTTAATAGGTAGGGTGAAGGTCTGGGGAAAGGGACAAAAAAAAAAAAGAAAAGAGCTATATCAAAAGCCAATGAGAGCATGATGGAAAGCAACAGCTGTAACAGCTGTCTAGGGCACTCTACAGAGGAACTACACCTTTAAATGTGGTATCTGTGCAAAAGGACTTATAGCATAAGCAGCACACACTCTGCTGAAGATTTGAAACACTGGGTGGACACAAAAACATCCCAGCTGCGCTTTTTCCAAAAGGCAAGTCTACCTGGAGGATAAAAACACCAAGTGTCACCGCCTGGGGCTTTTATAACAGCAGCAGAGACAGGATGCTTTTGAAGTGAATGTTTACAATAAACACAACGTCAAACCTGGGATCAGTGCGCCGTTTTCACAGCTGTGTGGCTGCCTATTCCAACAATGTTAAATATGCTTTCTTGCTTTTGTAGTAGATCCTAGTCGAGGATATGACAGGAGGTTGAAACATAAACAGTGGATTTTGGTCAAAGCTTTATCGTTTAGGCAGGGGGGGTTATTGCTCCACTTTTCATGTGCAGGTATCAAAACAAAAGGCTACAATAGCTGCCCAAAGCTGGAAATAGCTGTTTAGTGGCCTAAACACTGCTGCTGATTTAAAAAGGTAAGTTGCTGAGGAGTTGGAATGTGCTGCCGATGGTTCTGCTCACCCGCTCTGTGCAGGTTGCTGTCGTCCTTAGTTTTTCCTCGATCTCCTTCCCAATCTTCTGCACTGTCACTTGGGTCTGCTTGATGGCTCTCTGGGCCGTGTGAAGCCTGCAGGAGGAGAAGAAGACAAAGTCACTATCCAGATCATTGTTTGGAACCACACACTGCAACCGCATGTTGAAACTGTGCTTCCAAGAGGCCACTAAATTGCCTGGCTGCATCAGTGTTATGACTACACCCGCAATTACAGTGACTGTTTGGAGGGCATCTGAAGAATTATGATTGTCCCCATGTGGAAGAGTCATTGTGCAGCATGTTTGTTATCCCTCCTGGTTTCTATTTCTGATTTACTGGGGTTGATCTCCATTGGTCTGGCCCAACTGCTGAGTCTCCTGAACTGTAAAAGTTAATGACAAGTTTTGACATTAAACAAAAGGACAAAAACAATATTGAGTAAAGTAATAAAAGTCTACAGTTCATTTGACCAAACTGATCAAGTTCTTGAATCCCTCAAAACCACAAATATCACAACAAAAGTTGAATCACTAGTATTTTCTAATAATCTAACCACAATATGAGATCAAACGATGTCCTACAGACCTGAACTCATTAATTCCCAGGGAGCGAAGACAACCATCGAAAGGCCAAATAATTCATTGAAACCACAAAGATGGAGGCCTAAATTCTAAATGCAATGTCACTGTCATCACAGAAATATGGAACGGCAACATCAGTACACAAATGACAAGACAACGCATTATTTTAGACCATCAATCACTGGGGCAATTAACTTCCAAGCATGTTTTCTTCAAGTCCAGAGCCCGTAAAAAAAAAAGAAAAAAAAAAGAGAGAGACAAAACCCCCTCTACACAACCCAAGGGGACTCCAACAACACAGTTACAGACAACAATCCCACATGGTGGGAAGGAGTTACAGAGGACTGACAAAAGGAGGAACTGCCAATTAGCAAACCTACTGTCAGAGTGCCATTCGATCCACTGCTTGCTAAACATCTCAATGCCAATCATGTGCCATGAGAGTTGGATTGCACAGTAATTGTTACTTTTCATTTCTTGATTAATACAGAATGGCTCAGCTATCTGAATCCAGAATAAAGACGCGACGGGCTCTTCTTGTCAGCCTGTTTCTTTCTCTCCGAGCCCTAACCCTGTGGTCTGGGTCATGAGGGTGACGTGAAGGGTTTTCCTCGGGTATGCACTTGCTTTGAGTCTTCAAGACATTGCCTCTTGAGTGGGTTTAGTGTAAGAGCCGCTTTTTAAACCGGCTTCCAGCTTGGTGGGGGTCATTTTACAGATCTTAGGGGGCGTTTTTGTTATGAAACAAACAGTCATCTGGTGGATATTATTGCCTCTTCCTGGCAACCAACCCGGAAATAAAAAAAATGTCTAACTATGTAATTAGAGCGGTGTCCTACAAGGAAATTCATTGTCTATTTTCTGCCCACATTTTTTTATCTGTCTCAGGTGACAGCGATAGCAGTTGGAGATAGTCCTTTGGAACATCAGGGCAAATCTGTTTTGACAGCTTCATCTGTTTAGGTGATTGCGCTGGGAGAATCTGATATGGTCTTTTCCCCCGGGTGAGAATAGTTATCTCTCCTCTCCTTTTCACGCATGTCTGCCCCCTTATCATTCCCCAAGTCTGAGTCTAACACCTGCCCGACAGGGGACAGGGGGGTTCCCACCGCACGCCCACATTGGGCCAGCAGTTTAAATCACTGGGCAACTGTCCAGAAAATGCCTCATCACAAGCCATGACAACTTTCCTTTTTCGAGGCATTCGAGGTAACTTACAACTCTGCCACAGGGGATTGCAGGAAGTTATGACTGAGCGTGTGCACTCAACCCTTAATGCCGATAAACATCAGGAAAACAATAACATTTTCTCCTTTAACCGTGGTACTGGATCCTGCAGGGGTGTCAGGGGGAACGTGTGCTTGTTTAATTATGGTCTTGTAGGTATACTAAAAACACAAAGACAAATTGGTAAATGTTATGATTTACAATAAAGTAGATGAAAATAGATGAAACCGATGACCTTTTATCTTTCTTCTTCTTTTTTTTTTTTTTTTTTTTTTAACAGTCCTTTCAGTGCAGTTGGAGAACAGCAGCATTGACAGCCTCTCTGAGTCAGGTTCCTTGTTTTATGTTCATTTACCTTTCCTGATTATCTTGAAATAAATATTTGCTATGGTTTACACGCTGGGTTGTGGTGCAGCAGCCGCAATTTTGCAATCAGGGCTGAGAAAGAATTAGCAAAGGCAGATGTGTCATCTGGCTCACAAAGATAAGCCAGAGAAAGATCTGGGATGTGAAGAAGAAACTAGGGAGTGCTGTTGTTCTTTTGACAGAAACTAAGGGGGAAACATCAGCTCGGCTTTATGTAGCAGCTGTTCTGAGCAGGGATGTTTGAATATTCGGGTGCTAATTCACAACACTATGCAACAGCTTAAGTTGCTCACACCAAACCTTTCCGTCTCCCTTGGTTGCAGGGAAAGACTTTTCCAAACCCTCTGCAGAGCTTTTTTTTTTTCCCAAGGAAATACTTTGACTCCAAAACATTTTGTGTGCGATGGAGAAAAGGCAACAGGTAGGAGCTGGCAAACCAACCAGGCAATAATGCACATGTGATGACCTCCTATCAAGAATTTGCTATCGAATCAACTGGTTCAAACTCAGCAGACAAATACAATGGCTGATTTCCCTTACCAAAGTGGTATTATGAATGTATTGCCAGTCTTCCAGCTGTTCATCACATGCAAAGGTTGCCCAATGAACTGGGTCAGAAGAAAACAAGCCAAAAGGACTAAAAACTGCATTTCCAGAAACCACTTTTCAAACAGCACACGGTTAACAGGGCAGTTACAACTAATTAAGGATAATCACACGATCACACCTCTGCCGGGGACAAAAAAACAAACAAAAAAAAACCCAGCACCAGAGTAGCAGAATAACAAACAACCAAATTTCTAAATTCCGCCTGCCAAAGAATGTCAACACAGTTCAACACTTGTTATTCACCTCACGTCACTATTGTCTCCATTTTTCACGAAATGGAAGATAAGATTAGGGGAGTTTCTTTAGTGAGCCTGCATTATGCACTTCAATTGCTCCAGGCTTTTTGTGGGGATCTGCTGAGTTATAAGCCATGTTTACATGACAACTACAATAGAGTTTCAAAGAAGCCAAAGAGATCTGGAGAAAAGATATTTTTGGTCCTAAAAGAGTAAAAAAAAAAAAAGGGGTCACGCACTCATTCTAATTATAGAAGCTTCTTTCCCTTGTTTTACACTAAAAATCGCAAAATATTAGTGGTGGAATAAGCCAAATAATACCCAAAGAAAAGATCTCAGCAACAAATAGTTTTTTTTATGTACAAAAATCTCATATAGATTTATATTAAATCAAATCTTAATCTCAAGCCTTTTGTTTGGGAAGGCAGAAAACACAGAGGCTAAGGCTTAGTATTTTTTGAGTTTGGGTTTAATTTTAGAGGCGGGAGTAATGAACACTACATCAACAAGCTAAGATAACAACATACAGCAGTGCAAGGCAAGCACAAAAAAAAAGCTGCAACGCTGGAGAGAGGTTGAGGAAAATAAGAGAACAAGAAAGAATTGGGCAGGTAGTGAGAATGGAAGGCGGACAAACTGGGAAAAAATGCATGTCTGAGGTTTTAGCCTAGAGAGAATATAATCTCAGATTGAAAAAATGCGTAAAAAAAAAATATATATATATATTTTCTTGGGCAAATACTTGAAGGGGTATTGCAAGCCCACTGCCTCAACAAAAACCTTAAACCTCCTATTAAATTATGTAAATTGCAGTTGCTTTGACTCTGCGTAAGCCCCCTCCAGAGGTGTGAAATGAAAACAAAAAGCATTCATGTCCATTTCTCCACGGTGATTTAAAGCTCAGACAGTCCGTTTGTTTCTGTAGTGTGGTTGCTGCTGGTTGGGACCCCAGGGTCAGCAGAGACTCAGAGACACAGCTGCCTGGTTAACGCAGAACCACAACAACATCCCATGGCTGAGAGCTGCGGCCGCAGCGTCCAACCAGCAGGCGAGTAGGCCTAAGAGACTGCCTGCAGGAAAGCATTATCACCTCAGCAGCATCAGTGGCACGAGAGACCCCCCACAGAGTTCCACCATCGCTGCTTCTGTTGACACATACATACATACATACATACGTCCGTACGTACAGTACATGCATACTCCATATAGGAGCGTACAAAAGTAAATCAGGAAACACGACAACATATCATGGGGGGGGACTTTTCACCTTTAGGCTCAAGGAGTTTAAGACCTTAAATGTGCAATGTCACAGTGCTGAACTGTGAAAGTTGTGCCCCAAGAATGATGTTTACCATGTATCACATGGGCCACTGTTACAATAGAGCTGAACCTTCAACATTCAGCGTCTACAATGATTATATTGTCATTAAAAATAAAAACCATTTAAAAAAGGCACAATATGTCATTTTCTGCCACTAGCGGTCTCTCAGGCAAAACAATAACAAAAGGAGTTGGGTGGCGTGGCGAAGTAGCACGTCCTCGAAGAGCTACGATTCAACCGCCAACATCTGCTCAGCTTGTTTCTATGACAATTTAAGATCCAGACGTTCAGGAGGTTTTTTACCGTGAGCTGAATTATCACGAGAGGTCTCCTCCTCTCCAAAACAGACACACCCAGTTATTAAAACTGGTAAAAAAAATTTTAAAAAAGACAGAATACAGCAGTTTCACGTTAAAAAGGGGGACAGTGTATACGGCTTTGCCGGTATCTAGCATTGCGGTTGCAGATTACACCAAACAGAATATCCCTCCGCTCACCCTGCGGACTGCAGTAACCTGCCGCCAAGTGCAAAACCGCGGTAACGCCGTGGTATCTTTCAGGACCGTCGCCGCGCTCAGGGGCCATCCTTACCATAACACTACTTGAGAAGCAACGACATTCAAGCGACGACCGGCATAACCACAGTTTTACAAACGTGTGTCAAGAACTGGACTCAGTGAAAAAGGACCCTCTCCCTATGTAGATATGAAAGGCTCATTCTAAGTATATACAATAATTATAAATATTATATTCCATTTCTACAAATAGATCCAACTAAATGCAACACACTGGCCCTTTAAAAATCAGTGTTTCTCCGTCTCTGTTCGTTTGCTCAGCTTGTTTCTCTGATAACTTAAGAATCAGATGTCCGATGACTAAAAATCCTTCATCCTGTTAAAATATATTGCTAAAAACGAAGAACGTCTAAGAAAAAAAAAAAAGGCTATTTTAAAAATGTGGCTTGAAACTGGGTAAAAAAAAGTCATTTAATGAGCACCATTACAGACAACCAAATGAAATAGGCCGCTATATGGATTTCTCTAGGTTTGAATATTGTTCGAAACATTTGGGATAATGTAATTACACAACAAAATATATAACATAGGTCTATTTTTATTGCGGAAATGTTACATATCATACCTTTAACATCATAAATGAACTGTTTGCTTTCAGAGCGCTGCGAGTAAAAACCGAGGGGCCACCCAAAGTACTTCCTATTACACACCTTTAAATGTGACGTTCAAGAGCATATTAGGCCATAAAAGATGGCCTCTAACCATTATAAACTGCAACAGTAAACCACTCGTCCAGCCTCTTCTTTTTATTATTATCCAACTAAACCAATAAGCAGATCCCAGCAGTCCCATCAGGTCTTTCTTCCTCTGTTGCTGCTCAAACATCACACCTTTCCCTGGTAAGACAGAGGAGTGTACGTAAGAGGTCGAGGAAAGTATTAATAAAAAAAAAAACCTTGTTGAACAGCTGGATCATCTTCGTCACCGTCTCATTTTCTATCTCAGCCTGGAAGGCTCTCTGGAAGAGACTAAACTTTGCTGATTGATGGTCTGTACTCTCCCTGTTCATCTCTCCATCGGAGACGTGTTGTGTTTGCTAGACCACATCTCCATGTTACTCACACAGACGATGGGTCTTGTCAACCAGAGCTGGGCTGAAAAGCAGACTGTGAATCTGCTGACAAAGTACCTTCATTACTCAAGACCAGTGGATTCTTAGCAAAGCGGCTCTCATCTTTTTCCATTAAAGAGTGGGAGAGAGTTGGGTGAGAATATCTCTATGTGGGTGTCCCCTGTGGACATGCATCAAAAACAGACTCTGTTTTCTCTCATATAATAATTCAAATTAGACTACCAAAGGAGAGCAATATGTTTCGCCCGATTAAACGATGAAAAATGATCAAAACATGCAACCATGTAGGTAAGCCAATAACAAACGCAGGGATTTCAACATGAAGCACGGTTCCATGAACAGCACTCCACCTGAATGCTTGAGAAAGTTAATGCACTTTGAAACAGGCAGCGCTCTGGAGGACAGAAACCGATATATATATACCGATGTATATGGTTATGTACTATGGGGGGGTGGGAGGATAATCCCTGATGGAGTGTACAGTATCTGATGAATCATTATACAGTACATAATCATAAACTATGTGCATTGTGCCTATAAGTGCACCAAACCTAGGAACAACTCTGACAGGGGTGAGGAGCTGCAGGCAGAGCAGTGTGTGGGAAGAGGGGGATCAATGTAACTGTGTTAAACTCCGCAGAGTCCCACTGGGTGCAGACAGAAGAAGAGGATGTGGAAGAAAGCTGCAATAATAAAAGAAGCAAGAGCAGAGGTCATAAAAGTTATGATTCAAACTGGGACTGTTTAAGTTCAGCCGGCTTTGGCAAAAGTCCTTTTTCTGGATACTGCAAAGGCCTGTGATGCATTTATGTCCCCTTATTTAATTCTTACAGTAGGAAAATGTCAGCGGAAAGCCTCATAATGCTCATAAAGAACCAGATCTTCATCTTATTTTAGAAACGTCAAGTTCAAAACTTCCAGATATACATTTATTCAGTTAAAATTGGCCATAATTATGCTGTTAAGTGATCAGGGTATGATCACAGGGCGTCCCTCCAGGGAAGCCCCAGTGATGTTAAAAGTAGCATTTACATTCTACCACATTTAAATGTGAATGTGGAACAACACAGCCATGTTTGTCAACAGATGTCAGAGGTGCATTGTGTCGTCTGAAGTTCTTAATTACTGCACAAGGGTTGCCCTTCTGAAGAGCAACTTTCTCAGCAAATCTATGTCTCCCTCTTGTGGTGTAAAGTTGTATTGCGATGCTTTCTCACAGTCAACAGTCTGTACTTTAATTCTAATCACAATCCCAAATCTGAGGCTGGCCTAATGATAAGGTGGCTTCACTGGCATAGACTGTTCCTGTTGTAAAATGTTCCATATATATTCAAAGACAGAGTGGACTCCAGGCTTTGTGATTTTAAATAAAGTTGAAGGCCATAAGAGCTTTCCTCACCATGAGTCAAAATGTAGGCTTTCCTGTGGCACCACCTGCTGGAATACAAATGCTAGAGACAAATACGCAACCCACATAATAGGAGGAAGTCTAAATCACATGACCAATTATGCAAAAAAAACTAAAAAGACGATCCATTAAAATAAATGTAAGACATTCTTTGTCAGCAGTTGAAATCCAGTGCACATGGGAGAAAAGGTTGCTGCACTGTAATAACCCAAAACATGTGATGAAAGTGGAGTCCTAATGATATGATAATGGGATGGAATACTGCCGCATGGCATGAATCTTACCTGAGCAGAGAGAAAACGCTGTAGGAGTTTCTGACTGAACTCTGGTCGACCTGAAGCAGGCTGTTTTTCTTCCGCTCCGACTGATCCTGCAACAGCCACACGTGTGATTTTCAGTGCAGAGAACAAACAGCGTCCCAATCAAGCTACCAACATTGGGACTGGCTATTCCATTATGATGCAAAAGCTGCGGAAAATTGACAAAAGGCTGTACCTTATGATCGAAGTCAGCTGCATAGTAGCCATCATTCAATCCAAATATGATCTCATTTGGATTCCTGGATCGAATCTGTGGACAAAGCGAGGCAGTAGAGGCTCATTGCAGGGAGAGAACAAAGGACAGCGGGCATCTTGCTGTGCATGAGACTGTGCTATCCGTTTACACGCTTTGAAACTAGTCTCAGCGTGAAAGAATGACAGCAACATTGAGTTATTTCGCCGTCGTTTGCAATTGCTGAAAAACTCTTCATCTGAATTGCAAATACGACTTGGAACTTGTTCAGTCCTCCCCATACGGACACCTCACACTAGCACAAGTTGCAGTGCTTATAACTAAACGTAGCGATCACTGAGTCAGTGCAACATGCAAACATTTTCTTCTCGCTCTAACATCATTACCCTGGTGAGCAGTATTGCAACGTACAGCAGTTGCGAATTACTTCACCCCCTCTGCCATACACTTTAAATGTACGGGCGGAAAAGGAAGAAGATATTTTGATTACTGTGAAAATGTTGCTTTGTATTAAGTGTCTGTTACAGTGGTAGAAATAGTTGTGTACGGCAATGTTCTACATTTACCCACATATCAGCTTAATGTATTTCAGTGATTGAAACACTTGGTGGTTGATGTAGAGAAGCACGGACAACATCATCACTTTGCCTTGTGACGATATAGGATTTACTGAAGTGTAAAAACTCTAGACTGCATCACATGACAGCAAAACAGCATATTCCATCAATAAAATGTATCTTTTTAAAAGTTATTCTTACTCTACCATATTTCAAATACTGACTCCTGTATAAATTGCATCTTTTTTTCTAATTGCCATTCGTATAATCTTCAGGAAATTAATTGCACCCTTTTTTACAATTATTCAAATGTTAGTGATAAACATATACAATGTTGCAATGCTCTGATGAACTCACTGCGTGACGTATTACCTAATTTGGTATGTTAGATTCCAAGGCCGAAAATTAGGAGAATATCATTTTGTGTTAATGTTTTGCAAACTGAAACTTTGTTGTCAAAACTGAACTAAATCAGTTGTAAAATATTCTAAAACACATGTAAAAAGGACTAAAAACTAGTTTTGCACAGTAAAAACAACTGCTTGTGCACACTCCACCTGCCTTGTAGACCATGTGTACAACATGTCAGCTGTGTTCATAGGTGTGCTCTCACCACTGATTGTATATTTACCTTTGCAGCCTGTGCAGAGTTCCTACCATACAGCGATCCTTGTGACAAAATGGAATACAATACACATAAAGTTTACTTTGATCATTTTCATTTGTTTGGTTGCTGACCTGCTGTCCTGTGTATCTGAGGCCATCCAGATTGACCTTCCATTCTATGAGGAGCTGGTACTGTTCCTCCTGTCCTCCCCAGATCCTCACCATGAAGCAGGAGACCGACGTGTCCAGAAGGTCCGGTAGCATGCCGAAGTCCAGGCTCCGCCAAGTTGGATTCTGCCAAACACACACGTGCACGTGAGGATTCGCGGACAGTAAACTTAAACTGAAGTTAACATTTCTGCTAGACGAGTAAAGACGATACAAGCATGAGAGTGTTCTTTTCTTTTTTTTGTGCATGGTGAAGAGTTTGGATCAAAATCTGAAATCAAAAGTGTGTGTGTGTGTACCTCTGTCAAACTCAATGTTCTTAAGTGATCCCCATACATTGTTAAGTAAGGAAATCCTCCTGTTCTACATTAACCTTAAAACCTGATCCCAACTACAGTTAGTTCTCTGTCCTTGAACTTCCAGACTGACAGCACTGGCTCTACAAAGCACTGTAGCCATTTACATCATTCAATTATGTACCATTTCCCTCCATCAGAGACTAAATCTCTTGCTCCTCGGGTCACTTTCAAGGACAGGCTGGAGAGGAATGTCAAAAGCAGAAGCACAATCCACATGATGGTGGTGGTGGGGTGGGGGGTGGTGGTGGGGGGCAGCAGAGGGAAATAGCAGTTAGAATAAAAACAGGAAGGCGGGAAGTGATGACGGGAAGGAGACAGAATGTCAGCAAGGATGTTAACTTCAACAGGAGGAAGCTGGGCTGAGAGATGAGAGGAGTCATGCCTCCTGCAGCACATTATACAGTCGTATAGTAAAGGATGCCTGGAAAGCAGCTTAGGTCAGCTCATGACTCGGCAGCAAGACCCGACATTAACGGCTCGCTCTGCCTGGCTGCTGTGCAGAACTGCATCGCCACGCAAATTAGAGTAGGAACAGCCAAAGAAGCGTGGGTCATTACACAACTTACAGACCAAGAGACAAAGTTGCGTAAGGGAACAGCACATATCACATTCAAATTTATGTTGCTGCAAGTCTCACATTTAACTTAACGAAGCATGTTTCACAGCATGTCACTGCACTGAGGTTTGAAAGGCAGTTTAAGTAAGGTAATAGTGAAACAACAAGGCCAGAGGTGAATAAATGTGTGACTGGCTGATGGCAGCAGGTATAAATGCCAGGCTTGGCATCAGTAAGATACAGGAAGCTCGTCTTCCATCATTGTGGCACTGCGCATGATGACCAGGCTGCAGGTAATAACGACATCCTGATCCTATCCCAGGGGGCAGACATGAATAGTTTGAAGGTTTAAGTAAGTATACTCACCAGCGAGTCTCGTATGACCTCACTCTTGTAAAAATCTGAAAAGACATCAAAGAATGTCGATTAAAAGAAGGTAGAAAGAAAACTCTCGTGCACAACCAACTGGGTTAAATGTACCCTAAAATTACAAATTCAGCTCAGCTTTCATTTGTGAATCTAAACTGCTGGATATCCGAAACAGAAGGCTTTAGTGATAATGTCATCTATAGTCAAAACACAGTGAGGTCAACACAGTGACTTTATGGGATCATGTTCTGATTTACGTCTGAGAGCCATACATTTAAAAAAGAAAAAAAAAGAAATCTGATTGGATAATCTTTAAATAAATACTCCCACCGAATAGAGTCGTTCACACCGACATTGGCTTGAGATGCTTACTGAATTACTCAATCATCCCAAACCATATGGCAAATTGAAGAAATTTGGATTTTCCTGTGTCACGACCACCTTAGCTATTTTGACCATACAGTAGCTACATTATTTCAAATTCGGTGGAAAGGGATTATCTTTTATTGGAGATATTGTGTGCATATTAAAGTGTACATGTACTACATGTGAGCTTGTAGAAAACAGACCAAACAGAGTTACCTACGGTCAGCTCTCGCACAGAGGAGTGACAGGGTGGAAGGTGTTAACACTGACCTCTAGATATGCGATCTCCTATACAGAGATGAAGGGTGAAGTAAGTGTCCAGCAGTGGGGAACCATTCTTGTTGACAATGTTTCTGGCCGCTATGCTCCGGAGATGACGCAATCGTCTCTGTTGGTGTGGGGGGGGGAGATAGAAAGAGATGGCAAGAGAGAGCGAGGAGAGATTGAGAACAAAAACAACAGATATCAGGGCGGTTGCATTTAGTTTCATTCTGATCACGTGATGATTGTTGGCAAATACTATCTCTGCTGTTGGGTAGACACAGAACCCTGACTGGGTCACAGGACAAGTGAAAAGAGGTGCCTATAGAGGTCAATGAAGTACCACATTGTCCATCCTAGAAATAATCAGTTTAAAATAGCAGTTATTTGTCATGCACAGCAGCACCACCAGCTGTGACGGGATGCTAGATGTCAGCAGTTCAAATATTAGAGGCATGACATGTTCACGGCACAATTAAGTAGCCAGTTCATTCGGCACACATGGTTAGTCACGAGAGTCCTATGAGAAGTGTATCAACATGTTTTGCTATGAAATTATTTTATCAGAGAATCTACAAATCGGAACGAGACAACGACCGCAAAACCCTCCACAGACACTTTCCACA
Organism: Bovichtus variegatus; assembly: GCA_943593645.1. Taxonomy (NCBI): domain Eukaryota; kingdom Metazoa; phylum Chordata; class Actinopteri; order Perciformes; family Bovichtidae; genus Bovichtus; species Bovichtus variegatus. Next base: position 4,795,266 of record CALSCE010000030.1, read on the forward strand.
CAAAGCAAAAGTCAGTTTATCTTGGAGCCATCATACCAGTGATGCACAGTTAAGGCGAGTAAAGACTTTAAAAAGATAAAATATCTACATGACTCATTGAAACACAAGAGGCACAGATATGCCATTTGGCAAGTTCCCGCTTCAGGCAAACGCGTCACCACAACACAAATTCTCTCCTGACCAGCAGGCCGGCCCACTCTCCTGCGGCCATACTAAACCTAAGTCATGGGATTCCCTATAAGATTAAGGGTCTCAACAACAGGAACACCGATTGTTCTGCAAGGGACTTTTAAACCCCCCTTAGAAATGTGAGTGCAAACTTCTTAATAGCTAATGTGGACCACAGGCAGAGAGAAATGGTTTGCAAATACACTTGTGCAATATGAAACTACTTGTGGGCTCTCCAAAATAAACTACACAGATATCAGAGCCCATACTATCGTCTAAAGATCCCTGTTCGTTCACCACATGTCGTAAAGTGATCAAAAAAGTCTGATGATGGTATGCGACAGAGTGATTGTGACAAAAGGATTAGCTGGTCACAATCCTTCTGCTGAACATACAGACATCACATTTACAGGGCAATGTAAACCAAAGCTATTTCTTAAAACAGCTGTATATGAAAAGAATACACCAACACAGAATACTAGACACTCAGCTAACTAGAACTAATGAACTTTAATAAATCCACATTCTTCCTGAAGGTTACAATGTTAAGGTTTGTTGAAACTGTATTAGAGGGGTGTTGATTCAACTTCCTGGTCTGTAGTCTGCAGGCTGTAGTTTGTGGTGCTGTGGGTAGGTGTTTAATATTTAGTCATTGATATATTATTGTTTCAGCCGGGCTGTACTCACAAACTGGAAACTGAGTGTATGATACTGCGATCACCATATATAAAAGTATGTGTACAGTCACGCCTCTCCAACAGCTAGAACAAGTCTTTTTATCAAATTTGGCAGAGTATCAAAAAAAGAGTATCTTGGTTGGGCAAAGTACAACATCAAAAAATAGTTTACTAGCAAACTGACCAAGCAAGATTTTTGCAACTGTGGGTCACAATTTCATGGCTGCCTTGGGTAAACACATAGTAATAAAGAACTGTATGTTACATAGTCTTTTGGGTTATAGACAAATTCAATAGAAAAGCACAAAAATAGATTATATCACGAGTAGTAGTGAAATATTTGGTTGTGTAATCCCTCCATTATTGCAGTATGATGGGGGTACCTAATCCTGGGTAATTTGACCAAAAATCATGACTAGTTTAATCAATATTCAAAATCACATTTGCATACTGCATACCATTGATTACGACGTCAATGTATTTTTTGGGAATAAAAGGACAGACAACAAACCTAATTTTCACATTGCACAAACAGCTAATTAAACTTTACAGTAGACGTTAGTCCACATTTTAAAATCAAAAGATACTTTCACTTTATTCACAAAGATATACGAACACAGCGTAATAATTATACAATAAATATTAATGTCTGCATAGAATTTATTTATACAGTATAACACCAACAATTTTTCCTGAGCAAGATCAAAATGTACATGTTCTGTCTTCTGAAAACACCGACTCTTATACCAAAACAGAGTAACTTTACAGTACAATTCTATTACTTTGATAAATATATATAGGCTAAAAGTATTTGGTCAACAATGCTGTGATATTTATTTTTTTTATTTTTTACCACATAGCCCTAATAGCCCTAAACAAGAGCAAGCACTCTCAATGCACAATGTTTGCATTTTGTTGAGCGTTGGTGATATGTATTGCTGCAGCTTTACAAGGTTTGGCTTCAAGTTGTTTTTAATGAACACTCAGTTTGCATACCAGGTATGTAAAGAAACCACAAGCCCCCTGTAACAACTCCCATTATTGATCTCCCCTGAGTTCAGCTCTCAGTATATATTCTGCTACTGTGAGCGAGTGGGCCAGTAGGACAACGTTTTATTATGGAGCTAGAGAAGGGTGAATAAATACACAATCAAATTCAAATCAATAAAATCTGCAAGGTTTTTCATCTATATTTAAGAATTTGGGTGATGTGTGCATCCACTGCAATTTCCGATTAGTGCAGCTTTTAAATTTGATCTAGTGCTGCTTGTATCACCTAAATGTACATGCCAACAGTAATATGAAGTGCCTTGGTCAGAGCCCCACTTATTTGGGTGAACTGATCCTTTTAAAAGCAAGCGGGGTTGGAATGTTGCAAGATTTATTTTCTTCAGTTAATGCTACAATCCTGTCTCCACACTAAATACAGCATGTCAGATCTTCAAACATTATCCCTTGAAAAATAGGTGCATATATGTTAACGCCGTTTATTGAACTGAACACCCAATTAATAATTAATTAACACCCACACTAACCCTGTTATCTTAATGTCTAATGCAAACTTTTATTTGTACACATGTGCTGTGACTGTAGAGTAACATACTATAAAGGTTCTCTACTGTAATGTATATGAATTAGATTATTGATGTGTACTAAAGAGGTTTGATGGAGGTTAGTCCAGTAGCTGAAACAGTCCAAGGAACCATTGCTGCATATAGATGTTTGACTCACTGGATGATGATCTTGGCTTGCAAAATATTCTTATAAAAGATAAAAATCCAACAATGTGGATAGCCCATTTCTAACTACAATCAATATGTAACTACAACTGGAATAGTTGTGTGTGCCTGTGTCCTGTGAGGAGCCAATTATACAGTCTGAGGTACGTAGCCCTAATGAATGAATTGTCAACTGACAACTTTTTACATGTTTCCAAATGAATGAATGAATGAATGGATGAATGAATGAATGAATGAATGGATGAATGAATGAATGGATGGATGGATGGATGATTCATTTTCGAGGCTTCCAAAGAAGCAACAATTAAATTAGTTCATGGTCCAACTTGTTTTTCAAATCCCAATACAATAACTGTATGAGACAATATAACATGACAGTAATGACATATGTCACAGTTTCCTTTAACCGAGCTTTCACCTGCGTGCTGACAAGTTAAATTGCCATTAGCCGAAGCATACTAGCTTCGTGCACAATTAAACGTGTAGAATGGCGTATGCCCTCAAATAGTGCAACACGTTAAGAAAGCCGGGGTCAAAAATGCCTTACACCTTTCTAACTAGTGTTGGCGAGCCTGGGCTGTCAGTCCAGTTCCATTAATTTCTAGTAAACTGGCGAACTGCAAGCTAGCCGTTGCTAGCTCACTAGCTAGCCTGACAGGCCTGCCGTGCTTGTCCAGGCAGCAGTTGTAACTGACGTTGTGAACTAGTATATAACACATAACTCAAAGATTCCCGGTGCCATTTTAAGCAGTTCGTATTACCATGACCTCAGAGGCTTTGCATTTACCTGCTGGGATGTGAGCTCTACGTGTAAGGCTCGAGAGGATGAAGCTCCAGAGTTGGTGACAGAGGCGGCGGGGATGGCAAGAACCCGACCGGTGATGGAGTTCATCCTCCTGTCGGCACCTAGCGGGTCGCCCTCATTCAACGAAACATTCCATCCACGACATCCAAAACACTCGGTTTAAAGTTTACGAAGCTCCAGGCAACCACCAAAGACATGCAGACACGATTGTTTGTGAGAGAAGAGCGCTACAACAGCTGTCAGCTAACCGACGGGACGTAAACAAAGTACAGGCTATTTTGCTACACTTGGTTCGGAAATCCGTCTTTGGTTGGGAGGCGCAACATCTAGGCTGCTGATTGGCTCAAACACACGTCCGTCATGTAAAGGCGGTGCCTGCTACTGAAAACTCGCGTTACTATTGGTTGTATTATCTGTTCATCTTCCAGGAGGAGTCGGCTGTTCGTTGAAATCTGTCAAAACTACAAATAAGGAAATTGCACAGCACAGCGTGATATGCAGGTGACAGTTAAATGGTGGCATTTCTCATCTCTAATCTAGATTAGAGCTGGTACAAAAAGGTGACGAAAACTATTCAAATGTATGTTATACTGGCTATCCCAGGGGCTCTCGTCCACTTTATATCACTGATCTCCAAGTACACAAACATAAGGCCATGTAGCGGATGAAAGGGGGCACCTTCAGTGACATTAGTGAGTGTGCAACATCTGATGAATAATGACGGGATTGTGTTCTCTACTTTGAATATTGTCTGTGCACTAGATCACTGTTATATAAAAGTATTCCACATCTAGCAGCTGGGGAAAGAAGACCTCAGGAGGCCCAGTGATACAGGAAGTACTGAGACTTAAGTAAAAGTAGAACGACCACAGGGTAAAACAAGTAAAAGTCCTCTACTTAAAATTATGCTAAAGTAAAAGTTCAAGAGTATTATCAGCAAATCGTACTTGAAGTATCAATAAATTCTCTCAACGCAAAATGGCACATTTCACAGTGTTATACGGCTTTGTTGAATTACTGAATTATTATTATTATTATTATTATTATTATTAATAAAATGCGTTAATTTATAAGCAGAATTGTCGTGTAGCTAATGTTGCACTCGATGTGGTGCTAATTATGCAATGGCCACATACTGTTGGAAAAGTTAAATCTGTTACAACGTTTTATATTTTATAAACTGATTTCACGGATGTCAGATAAATGTAGTGTAGTAAAATCATCTTTCTGAAATGTAGTAGATTGTATAAGTATTGAATAATATAATGTGAAGATAATGTGTACTTTACTTTCCACCACTGCTGTTTTCCCAACTTCTACTACTCCACCAGGCTATTTGAATGATTTATGTAAACCTCGATCCTCCTGATTGCAGAATATTAAGCAACCACTCGGGGGCAGCATCAGACACTTCGAGGAGTTCTGTTTAACACAAGGTCATTGGACTTTACAAACACTATTGATTGCTTTCTGCTTTTAGGAATGCTCCGTTTTGTGCATTTGAAACGGACCCTGCATGCTTTGGTAGATTGGCTTGTTGGTGTACAAAATAAGATTTAAAAAAAATTAATGCTGAAATTAAATAGGCTTAACGTTGTTTAGAGTCAACATTTGTTTATCGGCATTGGCCAGTTTCCAGCACTTTTTAGTATTCACATTTTCTACGGCTTCATATTTATGCTCCACCACATTTAAAATATTGTAAAAGACACTACATGTTTTTACATCTATGGTAACTAGTTACTTTGAAAATTAAGATTTTTCATCCAAGACATTATCAGTTTATAAAATGTGATGCGTTGTTGGAGATGAAACTACCCATCACAGTCAAAAACTACAAAAGCAAAATGCTGTTGACATGTTAATGCATTGAATGTATGATACAAAACAAAATAATGTAATATAATACTTTGAAAGGGGCCATTCTCTAGTACTATAACTTTAATACTTAAAGCACATTTCATTAATAATACTTCTGTGTTTTTAAGTAAAATATCCAATGCTAGACTTGTGTTTTACACTCTGGGTGTGTCTTCCACCACTGCCTGTTTCACTATTAATGTCAAACCTTGGTCACCTGCTAGTGAACGAGTCAGTAAAAACGCTGTGCACCTACATACTGTATATATGGTTCTGTCAGATAGTGTGATTTGAGCCTTACAGCTTTAAGGGGGCATTTGTATGTTTAGGGCTTAATCTAGACGATTAGGTATCCAATGTTGCATATACCTGAACATGTCCCACAGTGGCCTCAAATAGGTCAAAATCAAATAACAGATATCGTGTGAGGTTCCTTATGAGAAACTGATGTAGCATTATAAATGTATCCAAGCGATGGGGAAACGTTTCCAAAAACAAGACACACAAACACACACCTCTCCTTCTGAAAACATACAAACGTTTAATTTAAATATCAGCAGACAGATGATGCCATTCATCATATTGACAGGTCTCTCTGTTAATTTCTTGCACATTTTCTTGCGCTTGGATTACACTGCTCTTTATAAGAAGGCACAATGGTGAAACCAGAGCAAACTACTCTTCAAATTACAATCTTATCATTTACTGCCCATCGTCATGTCCATCAACATGACACAAGCTTGCTTACTTAGATAATTCCCAGCATATATTCCATACTCTTATTTTACAAAAGTACTAGTGGCACCCTCGAACATGACATAATACCAGTATTAAAACCGGTATAATCCCTTTCTGTTCAGTTATTACCCATGGCACAGTTACAAAGAGATCCACTGTACACTTGGGTCACCAAACACGCAGGATTTTCACCCGCAAAACCTTCACTTGAAGATACAAAACATCTAGACCTGGACACCAGTAGGACAAAAAAAAGGGAAATCAAGTCAAGCAGCACACTGACTGTCTTGGAAAATTCTCATATCAAAGGCACAAAAACCTCAGAAGGTAATCAGCAATACAAAAAGTGCATCAGAAATATCCATTGAGGGACAAACACTAAAGTTCTTCCTCTCTACAGAATACAATTAATACTTAATGGCATTATACAATCACGCATGTACTGTGCATTCACAATATAAATCCACCCTGTAGAATTCCTTCACTTGTGGCTTTCATACATTACAAATACATGCATGTGTGGGGACAACAGAGGTCTTTGGCTCAATTAAACTTTGGGCTTATTATCCCAATAATGAAGTGGTATCTTCCATTTGCATTGGTTGTGCGTTTAGCATATTATAGGATCTTAAAGAGCTTAGGGAGAATTATATGGCAGCATGAGTGAAAGACAACAAAGGCATTTACACTTCTCTCAAGTCCTGCGTGTTACCTTCCAGCTCCATCTAGTGGAACTCGCCCCACTCTGCACTGATGAGAAAGACCAAACTTGATGCCTTTATTTCGAAATGGAAATAGAAACAACAATGGCACACTTTTGGATGTGAGATTTGGTATAACTGTGTCCGACCGAGATGGTTTCACCTGATTACAGCAGCAAGGTGAGGTGACTATCCTTTAAACCTGCCATTTCCTGAGAAGGAACTATGCCTATGTGTGTGTGAAACCATGCAGAGAGCAAAGGTTTTGTTAGCAGACGTGCTCCTGTGTAGAGTTTGCAGTTCAGAGATAATCCAAACCAGGCACTAAGATTGGACTGGGACGGGGTGGGGAAGGGGGCGGAGGGATCCGAAGATGCTGGTACAGTTCATAGCTTCAACAGGGCCCCCTCGTCCTTTCACTGGATGTACAGGATGTCACTCTCTTTCAGGCCGAAGCGGGTCTTGTACTTGTCAAAAAGGCACTGGAGGGACTTGATGTACATTGCATGGTACAGTTCTACCATTTCATCAGTTGGATCCTCAATTTTTGGCACTGTGATTGGCTCTCCAACTATAACAGAACAAGAGAGGATTAAAACAATGAGCAAACAAACTTCAGTTGAAATTCTTAGAAGCATCGATGTTAACCATTAATACACCCTTGAAGTTGGATGAAGCAAATACTGACTTTGTCCGTTCTGTTAATCTGTCAACAGTAATGAACTGTACTGAAATAGCAAAGTATTGTTGCCATTTTTAAAGATAACCCTAATCTGTACTTTGAGTCACTGTGAAATCTCCAAATCACTTTCATTAGCAGACAAACTTGCCTATGGTAGTGATAGGCTTGCCGTAAGGCACAATGCCCCAGGAGTCGCCAAAGATCAGGCCACATCCATGGAAGAGGCACGGGGCAAAGCCTAAGATCTTCTGTAACTTTCTTTGGAGATATCTCCAGTAGGTCCCCTCCTCAAAGATCACCTGCTTGTAGACATCGTTCTCTCCAAAGGAATACACTGGAACCAGGTCCGACCTGAGGAAACACAGAGGAGGACTCAACAACTGCCCCCTAATGCCATGATGTATATCTGTGATAACCATCAGAATTGAATGATTTATATTGAATATGCGTCTCTGCCTCACTATCAGGCCCACTTCAGTTGCCAGACAAGAACAAAAACATCCAAAAAGGAACTTTTGTTGTTGTGGTTTTATTCATGCAATGTGATCATCACCATGAATCAGTAGGTCCTGATAATACATAAATACATAATAAGCATGTCAGCAGACTGTTGTAGTTTACAGTTGCAAAATCCCAGACCTTTGTCATTATATTCAGTGTTGTTGTTGGTGAACTGCTAAGTGTTTGTCTTGCTAGGTATAGCAGTAACGCGAGGGTTAATGTAATCAGGAAACTTTCTGAGCTGATATTAAATCTACCTAGATCTGTAGCGGAGCCTAAAATGTATCATCTGACCAGTGGCACAAGCATTTCCAGAGAAGCTTTTGGAACTCGAAAACTTTTGGAAGTCCTAATTTCATTACTGCTCAATGTCAATATTTGTGGATGTTTTTCATATTTTTGTCATTAACCAATCATTGCATGGTGCCAATTCTATAAACAGTAGTTCCCAAACTGTATGGTTTGTGACCCTTTAAAAAAAAAAATGCAAAGTCAACTCATGGCCCCTCATCAAAGGTTACATATTCCTGCGAGCTGCGTGCACATCAAAGAGTGATTTTTACCTTCTCGCACTGTTTCATTTGAATATGTATTCAAGGCATACAACTAATCCGCATTTCACAAGCAATAAGAAAAAATCCTTTGTGGTGCAGAAAATAGATTTATAGCAACTAGAACATTCACTATACTGTAAACATATCTACTTTGCTGTTTTGTGCTTTTTGATCAATTTGAGGTTATAAACCTTAAAATTGCCCTTTTTACTTAATTGTCCTTATAAATCAACTCGAGTCTCATTATTCAACTGGTTTCAACATAATCTCGGTTCTATAAGCAACAAAACCAAGAAGTAAAAGTTCCAGAAAGTGAACCCAGAGTAAACCTCAATTCACAGCCCCGGCTTATTCCAGCTGGAATGCTAACTTAGCTGTTATGAATAAAATCCTGCAGGACTGCATGTCTCCTCTGGCAAGCTCAAAGCTTCTTTGGACAAGGTGCCCCCCTGTGATAAGCCAGCTATATAATCAGGCTTTTTGGGTTCACAAGACAAACCGGGTCCACTTGCCTTCACGATACATTTTGTTACACTTATTAATGCACGGTTGAGCCCAATGCTAGCTCACGCAGTCTGACCTGTATGCCGCAAACAGCTCCAAGCTTTGCGAGGGACAACCCTGCACATTCATAAAAGATTTGTTGATGTTCTCTGTGGGGTCATTTCAACCTTTTCTGTGAGTAATAATCTTATAAATTAGAAATCAATTAGACAGCACAGCCCTGGGAACGCCGAAATGTTTACATTCAAATCGGATTTAGTCAAGGCTGTGTTTAGTCGCTTAAACTGCACATGTCCTTGTCTGTCTGTGAGTGTTGTGCAGCCAGCTCACCCTTTCTGTAGGGCCAGCCTCACAAAGCCTTTACGGTTCTTCAGGGTGACAGAGTTCTTGCCTGGTGCACACTGCAGAGACTCCGCTGCTCCTCCAACAACGATGACCACGGCATTTCCTGTCCCGTTACGTGACAGCAGGTAGTCGATAGAGTTCTTGTTCACCGGACAGATACCTGAGAGGGACAAAAAGACATGGAAAGATGATTAGCATTGCACAAGAGGCAAATACACCGACATGTTAAGTCTGTTTACAACATCCTATTTCTATTAGGTCAGGTCAAAAAATGAAATCCAAAAATTGTAATCCTCAGTCTTTTAAGACTTTAGCTTTATTGTACTTAATGCACTGCTCCGTCTAGCACGAGGGGTGTCACGATAACCCAGTATTGACGGTAAACCGACATTGAAAATATGATTATCCAGCGCCTCCTAAATCATTTCTGCTTCTTTCCGTTCTCACTTTGTCTCCCTCCCCAAATGCCCACACACACACACACACACACACATTCATATTTTGAGTGTCATCATCTGCAAAACAACAGACAAAATGCACAGTAAACAAAGGTAAAGATGAATTTGACTGATAGCGTTATTCTTTTTTATATTGTTATTGTGAATTCTTTTGGCCATGATAATAGTGCAGTGAGAATCAGATAGTGTGACAGCCCTATGGAGAACCTAAGTAGAATGAAACAAATGATGTTCAAAATCTGACCGACTGCAGCTGAAAATATAAAAAAATTCTACGAGGGCTATTTTCCAAAGAAGCGTTTTGAACAGTGTACAACGACATATAGTAACCTCAGAGAATATGTACAGTATCTATGGGTAAAGCTGAACAGCAAACAGCCCTTCAGAACAGAACAGTTAAAGCTCTATCAATCCGTGAAATCACATCCAAGTAAACAGAAGCCGTTTCAGCTGTGCAATAGGACAAAGGTCCACTCTCCTACAGATACAGTTATCAGTGTCAGACTTTTCAAGAACTCAAGCGAGACTCCATGGATTCTCAAATCATCTCACCTCCAGACATCAGGTAGTCGCGAAGGACGGGCAAGCGGAAGTTTCCTGCCAGGGTTGCCAAGGAGGGCCTGATGCCCGGGAATTTCTTGGAGAAGCCTGTAGCCTCTGTCCCAAAGTTGCAGAAAGCACCGAAGCAAAAGATGCCGTGGGGATGGTAGCCAAAGATGTAGTTCCGGCTGGGCAGCAGGTTGTGGGTTTTAATTAGCTGGAGAAGAATAGCACAAAGAGGAGCAGTGTGAGGCTGATTTCCACACTGATAGACCAGGAACATCTGACAGGAAAAACGTCATTTTAGTGACCAATATGGCTAAAAGGCTTGAGAGCGGAAACTGTGTGCGATTCCATACTTATCATCTATTATACACAACAGAAACTACAGTATATTCTAATCTCAGGTTTGATGTTTTACCCCTTACTTGCCTGGTTGATTTTATTCCTTATTTATCATTATTTGTGTTTGTTTTGTGTAAAGCTCTTTGTAACATTGTTTTGCAGATGTACCTTACAAATAAACTGTATTATTATTATTGTTATAAAAAAATTAAAATTAAAATTAAAATTAAAATAATAAATCACCATACTTTACCATTATATACCAATAAACCCATTATCAATACCGGTGCCAATCAATCATCTGCTGGTTGTCTAATTGATATTTCCACTAGTAACGAGTAATTGTCCGTGACAGTAAAATGTTGTTTTCCATAAATTAAATAATTATTATTCATTATGTTTTGAGTTATTCCTTGACATGATTCACCACCATCCACTGTAACTTTCACTTTTCTCTTCTCTGATGTCGTTAGGTTTAGCACGGTATCATATAATGCACAACGGACACTTTCTTTCTGAAATGTTCCATCCATGCATAATGTAACTGCATCTTTACCTATACATGTGAGTGTAACTATACGTGTTTGATAGTAGGGTTGTCACGGTATCAGATTTTCAGGGTAAAATAACCCCCTCAGAAAATTATTATTAGTTACAAGGACCCTTAAAATAATGAGGAAATAATAATATTAAACAGAAATATAAACCCTATAATATGATATATAACTAAAGCACGTTAGTTTACATGTAAGCAGCACTACAGTGCGTTAAATTAAAAACTAACTTAAAAATAACATCAGCTGTGAGCTTTTAAAATAATGTTCTATGATTATTAATAATTAACATATACTGTAGGTTAATGAGAGCGCAGCCAGACTGCTCCTGTCTGTACCTTTAACTAACACACACTCACTTATGTCCGGTTTCAGCAACTTTCATACACACAATATCAGTACACAGTTAACCCTGAGATGCTTAGAAAAAAAACATGTAGTATGAATTTGATACACAACGTATGTTTTAGTAGAACTAATACATCCTCATCAGCTCGGACCCAATACGACTCTCCTCTGTCTGCTACGGTACGGTCATAAAACATTGACCCACCATACATGTTGTACTTATATATTGTATTGGCAGCAATAAAGTACAACTCTAAACATTCAGCATTATTTTAACCTCTTGGTTTCATGTTGAACTTCTCAAATTGCAGAACCGGTTAAGAAAACTGTAACTGTGATGTTCACTGTAGACTTGGATTCATCACAATGTGTACACAAAGCTCCCTTCGTAGCTAGTCAAACATTGCATAAGCACATTAGCAAAAGAGATCACATTCAAGATCTCCATAGTACCGCAGGTCCCCACCTGGCTGCTTCGGCAGAAGTAAAGAGATTACAACAGGACAAAGGGAGATTTGCACAGCATTTAACACCTTATATAAAGAGATGGAGGCGAGATTCACTGGTTACTTCATGAAAGCACTAATATTACAGAAGTGTCTTTGTGTCCAGTGTTCATGTAACAGTCACACTGCAGACTTCTCACAGTCCTCACTTGGATTTTAAAGCTGCTTTGGACTTTGACAGTATGGCTTCCAGCTCACATATAAGTCATACGTTTATGGCAGATTGAGAACACTACAATCAATTGATGCCTGTGCCGATATAATCTGCTGCTTTGTTTTTAGCTATGTTGCAAGATTCATGTGTATGTTTTCTCTTAAATTCAATTGTTCTTCTTTTTTTATATTCTTTTAGAGAGTTCTAAGGTTACATAAGGGTTACCTACGTTTATTAGCATCATTGAGTAGATTTGTATTATTCAAATCTGACATACGTGATTTGAGTAAGTTCAAGGTCAACCCAATTTCTAGTCCTCTCATTGGATGATTGGTTGATCGACCACAGCTCCTCTGTGTGTTTATGGAAGGGTCCTGTTGCTGCTCAAATACCTGATGATTAATAAATATTTAAGCAGTAAGCAGACTACTTTCAACTACAGACATTTTACAAAAAGCTAAAAGGATTTTACACAACAGCAAACAATGTATGCATTGCAGCGACATTGAGATTAAAATTGAGAAAATGTGAGGGTAAACTGGCATCAAGTAAAGGATCTCATCAATCGCAGAGACAAATAGCTTCATAGAACACACTGTGCTGATCAATGAGATGAACAAAGTTCAGCTGCAAAGAGTAGGGCTTCACATTCCTCCCCCTGGAGTAATACAGCCCACTTTTCTTTTCACACTCAAAAGAAATGTCTCCTCCGAGATAAGCTCATCAACACCTGTGGCCAGGAAGGGATTTCATATAGTGAAACGTAGTCAGTAGTTTGTGCTTTCTTTGGTATCATCGTTAACACATTAAGTACGGAAATGATGGAATCAAACAAGCTATGTGAAAGTCTGTGTTTCATTCACATTCTGAGGTGCGAGGAGCAAACAAAAGCTAACTTCAGATTTTTAACAAACTTTTCTTTTTTTAAATGGATCGGCTTTGTTTTACATGATAGCGCTTAAAATATGTGAGAGCGATTTCGCAAGCACAGTATCTGTCTGTACTAGGGCTGCAACTAACAATGAATCGATCAATTGTGTTGTCTATAAAACGCCACAATATATTGAAAAATGTCCATCACATCATCCCCGTGTCCTGGGAGACACTATCGAATGTAACAACCATTAAAACCCCACAGATACTGAGTTTCTGATGATATAAAACGGAAAAGCAGCAAATCCTCTCATTGGAGTCGCTGGAACCGGAGAATAATTGGTGCTTTTAATTAGAAAATTATTCAAAATGATAAATCAACAAATAAAATAGTTGCAGATTCATTTTGTGGTAACCCACTAATAGATGAATCAACTAATTGTTGCAGCTCTAGTCTGTACAAAAGTGATGATTCATAAAAATCCCATGACAACTAACTGAATCGTGTGGGACACGCATCCTCCGATAAAAAACACGCTCCACCCATGACTTCCTGTTCTTCAGTTCTTCACTTGAGTCATGCGCAGCTCCAGTGCGGTGCCTCCCCCTTCATGCACTACGTGTGTAGATGTGCGAGTGGCTAAAGATGCAGTGGGACATACCTGAGGGCAAAACAAGCGTAGCACTGCTCCTGAGCCTATCAGTTGGGACAAAGTCTAAAACTCCCAACCAACGTCAAGCAGTCATCATAATCAACACAGGACATGGAACGGCATGGAGCCGACAGCTGATACCCGATCCACCCCGATAAGCTTATCTATAAATGTCAAACCTGTGCATGAGTTGAAATTGATGAACTGGCTAAACACTGACTATCCTAAACAAGAGTGAGAAGAACTTTTTGTGTGACAGCACAAAATACGGAAATGTTTTCAGGGTTAATTTCCTTACTGGTTGCAATCCTGACACCTTCATACCTCTAGTGTTCTCGAGTTTTCAAGGTTGGCGTTTGATAAATTAGCAATGGTACACCGATGAACTGACAAAGTCACCTACCCTGACTGGGAAGTAATCTCGGAAATATGTCCACACCGTCCAGTTTCTCACCCAAGAGGACCTCCTGCCACCTGAGGGGATCATTACAGAGTAGAAATCACTTAACTGCAGCTGCAACTAACAATTGTCCTCATTAGCAATGGCTCTGTTTTCTTAATCTGCATTAATTAATGAATATTTAGTTTAGAAGATGTCAGAAAAGAAATGTAAATGGCCAAACAGAGCCCAGGTAAGCTCTTCAGAGTGTTGAGTTTCCATTTTATTAACAACATAACACTAATCCTCACCCTTCAGAAGATGACTATAAGTTGTATAATGGAATAATAGCTTAACAATGAATGCCATTTTTTGCTTGATAAATTAATTAAGCCATTACTCAAATATCAAACTTTAGGCTAAATGCTCACGTCAGCATGGTAACATAGTAATGTTTGACAGTCATGTTTCCCATGTTCACCATCTTAGTTTGGCTTGTTAGCATTTAAATATTTGCCAATTGGCACCAAACACAAAGTACAGTTCGTTCATGTGCTGCCACACTATTCTTTTTTAACCGTTTATCGATCTATGTAATATTTTTGAAGCAAAAATGCATCATCCAAAGAAATCTTTTCATCATACTCATCATTATCATCACCCACAGACAAGTATTTTTTCCTCACTTAAAATTGGACTATTATGCAACAGTGATTTTTGATGGACAACTTTAATGTCTTGCCTTGTTTCGGGGTGTTCCAGTCAACGATGAGCCAGGCGGTGTAAATGGCAGCAATAAGCCAGCAGTCAGTGCAGAACATGTAGATCAGCAGCACAGTGCAGGCAGCACCTAGAGGGAGAGAGCAGAGATTTCAAAAGGAATGTAATTTTTACAAATAACCTAAGGATTATAGGCTGAACTAAAGGCTAAAATATTCTGGTTAAGGCTGGGAGGATAATCAGGAGTCAGAAACAAGCCTCCTTATCATGAGACTCATGAGGCTACAAGCTAAATCTTTTAGGTTTTCTTTGCTTTCCTACGGCTTAAGTGAAATGCGCCCATATACAAACACACTCAACTCACCCATGGCTAAGAAGCTAAAGACCCACTGCAGCACAGAGATGACCTGCAGATGTTTTTCCATCTTGGATCTGCAGGGCCAAAAAGCCACGGACAGGTCCTGCAGGGCAGAGAGGATGCTGGAGCCAGTGCCTGGAGAAGAAGGATGAGACCATAAAAAATAGAGTTTTATTAAAACTGCCAAACATCCATGTGGGTGGATTAACGAAGACCCAGTTACAGAAGAAGAGACAGGTGAGGACGAGAAGCATCGAAAAGGCGGTAAATACGCTCCGAGCAGCAATACTTTTCCAGTCCGACAGTGGACGTCATAAAAAAACAAAGGCATTTGTTATTTCCTCAAAGACTGTGTCAAACAACCAAGCAGCCCCACATCAACACACATTTACTACTCACCAACTCTTTTCAGTCACCAGCCCATGCAAGTGAAGCCATGCAGCTATATATGCGTGTGTGTGTGCAAGGATGGAGCATAAAGTAACGGACACATTAAGAGTGTCTGAGGCTAGTCAAGCGCTCACTACTGAGAGCCAATAAGAAGAAGATTTCCCCTCCAGGAAAACACGGTTGTCTAATCCCATCTGTGAACACTGAAAATAACCCAGCACTGGGCTGCTGCTGGTAATACCTGTAAACTATGATGCTTTGACGGCTTAGAGGCTATCACTGCCTGAGCATTGGCAAGTGGCCGATGGGGAGAGACAGGGAATCTGTCAGGATACAATTAGTGACCAGGTCATGGCTGAATTAGTGTGTGTGCTCTGTGAGCCCCGCTGTGAGCCAGATCAAACTGGTCACCAGACAGAGGTACACAAACACTGGCATGTCCGGCATCTACAGCTGCAGATGCGACTTAAAGGAAAAGTTCACATTGTTCAAAGTCTGTCTTCTAACAATCCTGACGAACCCATAAGTACATTGAGAGTCGTTTGTTGCTGTAATTGTTTCAAAGTGCAGAGAAAGCCATGTCAATGTAAGTGATCGGGGACAAAATCCAAAAGTCTTTACAGTTAGAACTTCATCCAAAAAAATCCCTTAGTCAAATGTTGGACATCCAAAAAAAATTCCTGAATTTGGCCTACATTTTTTAAATATTTAAACTGCAGAGAAATGCAAAAAACGGGTTGCACATAAAACCTTTGCATTTGTTGGTACCTGACTTCATAGCAATGGCATTAACAGCCACAAAGCACAAATCAGCATAATGAACATACATACAACATATATTCTAATAGTCAGTAGTCATTTCCTTCAGTATCTCCTCTACATGCAGCGTCTTTGTAACTACATGACAGTGAGCAAATTACTTTTTTTTTTGTGTGTGGTGTGTGTCATGTCCCTCTGACCCCTTCCAGGAACGACCCCTCTGTTTGCTTGCTCGCCGTAGCCCGTTACACTTCTCAAAACCAGAAAGGGTTTCTTACCTTTGAGGACGCCAGAGTACGCAGCAAGAATGGTCTTCATAGCTCAGGCTTCTAGGATGGAGAAGGGTGCCCGAAAGAGAAAAACTCAGATGTTTGCTTGCTGGCTGTCAGGATGACAGAAGTCCAACCCTACAGCTCCTCGGACACGGCTGCCTTCAACTGCAGCACACTGGAGCGCGGAGCCGGCATTTAATCAGTGCGGGGAGGAGCCACGGAGACGCAGACAAGAGAGGAAAGTGTATTAATAATAATAATAATAATAATAATAATGTGCCAAATCCTTGACGTGAGACGTCCTCCCTGTACTGCAACACGTAGGCCTACAAGTGGGGAGCAGTGTTGCTGCTGTGTCTCTCTCTCTGTATTTATTGGGGCAGTCACGTGGGTCAAGTGTAGAAAACATCGAGCGTGTTGTGACCATTGATCCTGCCTCACCTCTTCACAGGTGACAGATGTGTGGGGTTTTTTTAAATATGGAAACAAGTGTTTCCATATTTAATGTATGTGACATTAGGAATACTGCACGTGTCCTACTCTGTAAAACTGTATTTGCTACGAGAACAATATAACATCATTGATTTACCCATGAGGATGTGGTTATTTGGATTGCCATTATTTTTATTGTGATCTGATGTAAAAAAAAAAAATATATATATATATTTACAACAAATGCAATACTGTTATAACTTTCCTATTCTTTTCAATAGGGAATTATTTTATTTTATTTTTTTACTGTTCAATTAATAATATTCTATGCTATTTCAATTTTTACAGTACAGATTGCAGCATTTGTATAGCCTTGCACAATTCAAGACACAGCTGCTGACCTGATGGACTCAGATTGCACACGTTCAGTGCCAATGTAACAAATGACTCTCTCTTCTGTGTTGGTCCGGCTACTGTATATCAAAGCAACACTATTCGATCGGTGCATCTCTTACTAAACAATTTGCATTGCCCTCATATAACATTGGAGGGATGTTGCATTTGTTCCACTGAGCGTTTTTAGTCGTGCCCTCGTGACTTCAGTATGGGCAGCTGAGGGTTGAATTGTGAAAGTCTAAAGTTTTCCTGAAACTCACCAAACCAGGACCTGCTGAAGGTGGAGAGAGAACTAATGTGCGGCTGCTGGCAAATGGCTGAAGATGTTTTCAAGAGGTATTGTCAGTGGTGGAAGAAGTACTCAGACTTAAGCAAAAGTACAGTATAATATAATGGCTGTAGATGGCACTCGGCTTGTGGTGTTTAAAGCAGCAAAACAATTCATTTGAAAAACTCAAAAGCAATGTCTCTTTCCGGAAATCATGACCCAGTTATTCAAGTTTTTTGCGACTTGTTTCATGTAGGAACTGTTTTCTTTCTACCGAACTACACCCGCCAACTGTATCACCGCGCAGAAGGAGGCGTGCATAACATAACAACTCAGCTAGCTAACATTACAGCTCGCATTGTCATGAGCACGAGCCTCTTGCCCATGAGTAGATGCAAGCATCCTTCTGAGAGGTGATACGGTAAAGAAAATAGTTCCTACACGAAACTGCTCACAACAAGGTCTGTGGATTGTCTCGAGTAACCGGGTCATTCATTCTGTAAAGAGACATTGCTTTTGGGTTTTTTCAAATGTATTTTTCTGGTGCTTTGTGCACCACAAGCCCAGTGCCATCTAGTTCCATTATATTGGAGAGAAGGCAGACATCTCTCTACGGCCGATATCTCCAACACTCTGCAACTCAAACAACAACAACCAATAAATACGTAGCACTACAGGTAAAAGGAAAAATGTGTATTTTTCATTTGCGGTGAACTGTCCCTTTAAGTATCAAAAGAAGTTTTGTGAAATATTGGATTACTATTTAAATAAAAAACATCTTGACTTGATGGAATAACTCATAGTCTGAACTATGACAAAGCCACTGCTTTTTAGTAATCTACAGAAATACAAGTCATGCTGACTCAAAAAGTAGTACCAATTTAACTTCCCCAATACGTTCCCTAGTCCGGGTCCTCGCCCACTATCACTTTATAAAATTCAATATTATACCCAGTCTTTACTGGAGAAATCTTTGCACTTTGTATCGAATGAAGTTCATCCAAAAAAGGTTGAACTGATAGCACATATCTAGTGGGACCAGGCCCAAGAATCATAACTGCTTTTGGCTAAAATCAATCATACGGTCCTTGACATGAGCTGATATTGAGAAATTTCACCATCTAAGCATTTGGGACTTTAGTTATATAATCATGCAATTTACATTACAGTCTCAGCAATCCACCTCTAATATTCCTAATGCTATGTCGAGCTCTAATGGCTACGTTGGAATTGATTGTTCTTTATGGTCCAATTTTATTATGATGTAATGAGTCTAGTTTTAGTTTAGTTTAGTCCCGGCACATACATCATTTTGTGTTATGCAATACCTGAAATAATGTCCCCTGTTTACACATGTTGTTTTTGTGTTCCATGTTCTTATATAACCCATGCAGTGTATAGCACACTGTATCCGAAGAACAGATACCAAATCATCTATAGATATGACTTTATTACCCTACAAGCTTCCTTTCTGTATTTGTTCTACTTACAGACTTAATAAGCAGTCTTTTTTTGTCGTAATACAACTTTTCATTTGTTTAACCTCTGTGATTTAAAAAGAAAAAACATCCAGCCACTGTTGTGTATAGATGTTTTATATATGTATATATTCTAATGACTTGGGGGAGCGGAACTCCATTTATGTTTTGTTTTTCTTGAGGAAGAAAAAGCCAAGATAAGATATGACCCAAAGGACTCTGTGAACACAAGCCTTTGATTATTTTGTACCTTGAACACTGTCTTCAAAATAAGTCAATAATGTTAATAACATGAGCTCACTCACTCCACCCCGAGAGGAATCTGAGACCAAACAATTATCAACTGTGGAGCAGTTTTGTCCAAACCGCAGACACATGCAATGTGACACATGAATAGAAACCCCATCATGATGACGCTCTTACAGTAATGTCAATTACATCTGTCTTTAAAACACAAATCCTACTCCATTGATCATTGTGTTTTTTTAGTTTATTTTTCATTATGAACATTGTTTTTTTTTTGTGTGTCACTGTGTATTACGTTGTTGGTTGTTTGTTAATATATATATATATATATATATATATATATGTATATATATATATATTCATATATACATATATATATATATGTATATATATATATATGAAGTTCATCCAAAAAAAGTTGAACTGATAGCACATATCTAGTGGGACCAGGCCCAAGAATCATAACTGCTTTTGGCTAAAATCAATCATACGGTCCTTGACATGAGCTGATATTGAGAAATTTCACCATCTAAGCATTTGGGACTTTAGTTATATAATCATGCAATTTACATTACAGTCTCAGCAATCCACCTCTAATATTCCTAATGCTATACAGACACATACACGCACGCGCACACACACACACACACACACACACACACACACACACACACACACACACACACACACACACACACACACACACACACACACACACACACACACAACCCTCGACCAGACTGTGTTGAAAGGAACGGGGCATTGTCCAATCTGCCAGTCAATTCATTTGGAAATATCAGAACCGTGCCATCTGATATAAAAAATGCCAAAAGTTCTGCCAAAGTTCACAGACAGTCTTATCATTTGGGAACCTGAACCAAGACCAGGCACTCATCTATAAATGTGGAATTTAGAACTAATAAAACAATAAATGAGACACGTATTCATGTTCATTGAGCAGGTTTGAGGTGATAATGCCGTGCAGCAGACTCAATGCATGTCAAGTTTGATAGGGATGCACATCTTAGCCAGTGCTAAACATACATTTAAGAATTTTAAGATCAATAATAAATTATAAAATTAAATGTAATAATTAATTAAATAATGAAAGGAATAGCTCAACATTTTGTAAAATGCACTTGCAGAGAGTTGAGGCAGGAGATGCTTAGCTTAGTTTACCATCAAAAACAGGAAGCCTGGTTCTGTCCAAACGTTAATCTGTTGATCAGAACCTCTGAAGCTCTCAAACTGGCAAATTATGTCTTGTTCGTTTAATCTATACGACAATGTAAAAATGACAAGCTGTGGTTTTTACGGTGAGTTTTGTGCCAGACCTCTCCCAGGCCAGTTCCAGGTTCTGCTACCCACATTTATGTTCATTTTTTGGGCTTTTCTCTAATCTTTGTGTCCCTTATGAAATACTGAATAATTTGACCCATTTTGGCCATAGTTATTGAAATGAAAACCATGAGAGAAGTTTAGAGAGGAAATATCTCTTTAATGGAACTGCGAACAACTCATAGATGTGTGAAATGTGACAAGGGACCCCAGATGTTTTCTGTAAGGGGTGACAAGCTCAAAATGCTGGGGAGCACAATAAAAAGTACAATATTTGCCTCTGAAATGTTGTGGAGAACAAGTATAAAGTAACAGAAAATGGAAATACTCAAGTTAAGTACAAGTATCTGGAAATTGTACTTAAGAACAGTACTTGTACAGTACTTGTAAATGTACTTAGTTACTTGCCAACACTGAAATGTGGAACTATTCCTTTAATGTTTCACAAGGCACATTATAGAAACAAACAAACAAAAAGTCAGTAGAGTGGTGTATAAAAGATGTTTATTTTCCCTGTTTATAGCATTTGGGTACATAGCAAATCCTGAAATTATTGCTGTTTTATGAGTGTCTCTAAATAATGTTGCAACCCAAATTCACCCTCTGACTCTGTTTGAGAAAGTGTCAGGTCTTGCACAAAATCCAGAACCCCAGACAAATGCCACCACTGGGAGATGGTGAGGAAAACTGTTCCCTCTGAACCATTTCCCACACAGCCCTGAACAGCGACAGCTGTTTGAATGAACAGCCAGGCCTCAGTTATGGATACATAAGCATTTCTATTTTGCTGTTCTCTCACGGGGTCCTTGAGTCCTCTCTTGTACAAACGGATAGAGCAGTGTGTCTTGTTGCAGAACCAACAACAGTTCATTTATCTTTACTTAACAGGACAGTTGAGAGCAAAGCCAGGTTTACAGAGCCCATCAATTACCTCAGCCTGCAGCACCAGATCTTTACAAATAAATATGCATTTAAATCCACTCCATTATCAGTGCAGTTCAGACAAAGTTCAGCTGTGTGTCCTTGTCCACACCGTAGTTGCCTTTGTGCTCCTCAAACAGATTGCTGAGTTCGTCCATGTAGAGCTGGTGGAGGGCATCAAGTTCCTCGGACGTTGGCTTCTCATTCCTCTCCACCCGAATTGGCCTTCCAACTGCAGGTAGGTGACAAGGTGAAGTACAAAACACAAAGAGTCAGTGTACAATGTGCAATGTGGTCTGTCTGGTGCTAGTTGAGGACTGATTAAAACGTGATGGCTTTAAGGCTGCAAGCCAACCAGTTCAATCTGAATTCTATTACTCACGTTTACTCAAACTCTCTTTGTCAACTCAGTGACATTAGACGCTTCTGCCAAAATCAACTGCTGGTTGGGAAATACATTGACCCCATAGTTGAGGTTTTTGCCTGCCAGACAAAGCCTAATGCAATGCATTCTTTATTTAAAGGGTAACTTCTGTATGTTTAAACCTAGTTCCTATTTCCACATGTGTTTGTGTCTAAGTGACTAATGGGGACAACCATTTTTCAAATTTGTCCAGTATTGAGGTGGGCGCTGCAGCCGGAAGTCACTTAACGGGCTGCAACGTAATCGCTCTGGGAAAAAAGTATTATGTTTTCGCAACTGACTGGCTCGGATTGTTATTATCTGACAACATTAGGGAAGAAGCGTATACAGGAATAACATATTTTCTTTACATTTCACTTGATACGGTCTGTTGGTTATTTTGTCACGTTACTTGTTCCCAGAAGACAACCATTGAAACGTGAGTGAGAGTTAGAAAGAGGAATGCCGCTCAGAGCTGGTTGAGTTGGAATACAGAAAGCGTAGTTTAGTCCTGTTTTAATGACACGGCTGAATGTTTATCTGATTTCACCAATGTGGATTTGACGCTGGATTTCAGAACGAGACTTCTCCGAGCGAGGCTAACAGACTGTAACATCCCGTCATGTTTGTTCATTTATTTGTGTCATGTTAAGTTATTTATCAGGTTTATATGTTTCATGTTTAGTTTATAATTTAGATTCATGTTTAGTCAGGTCTCATTGTTCACAAGTTACAGTCACTCATGTCTAGTCTGTCATTGCACTTCCTGTTATATTTTGTACTTACCTTTCCCTCTCATTTCAGAGCCCTTCCTGCCATTGTGTGTTTTCCCGCTTGTCAGATTGTCAGCTCCTCTCTTGATTGTTCCCACCTGTGTCCCATCACCTCTGGTATATGTAGTCCTGTCTCTGTTTGTCCTGTGCCAGTTCTTCTTGTGTCTTATGTCGTCAAGAGAGGTTTCCAGCATCCCCTTAGTCAAGTTTAGGTTATGTTTTGCTGTTTGCTTTTTCTACGTTTTTCCTCTGAGAGTGATTTTTTGTTGTACTTTGTGGTTCTTTAGTAAAGACCTTTTTGGGATTTTGAAACCTTGTCCTGAGTCGTGCATTTGAGTTCCCGCATTTGTGTCACGTCCCTAACACAGACATAACCTAGCGAAAGGTAAGGAAAAATGTTTTGTTTATCTGTAGGATCCTTTCCATAATGATTTCAGCCACTTGCGTATAATAACAATCTGAGTCGGTGGCAAAAACAAGCACTTTTAGTGTCAGTACCTTGACAGTGTGCAATTGCCCGATATGATTACATTGCAGCCCGTTTTGCAGCCGCCTGCTGCAGCGTTAATGCTCAATACTGGACCAAACTTTGTTGTCCCCATTCGTCACTTCAACATAAAAACCATGTGGAAATAGGGTCCAGGTTGAAAAAAACATACTGCAGGTGATGTCTGCAGGAATTGACACAATTGCACAAAATCTATAGATTTCAGCAATCAGTACAGAAGGAAGCTAACTGCTTACTGTAACCTGCTGCATGTACTGCACCAACCTGCAAAGTCAACTCACCGACTGTATTGATGGGTCTTCTGTAGGGTATGAGACCAAAGGAGTACTGGAAAATGCCACGTGCATGGAAGAGGGGCAGGGAGATGCCCATGATGCTTTGCAGCCGCTCCTGTGTCCATCGCAGCCAAGTTCCTCTTTGGTTTTCCACTTGATCAAACAATTCATTTTCTCCAAAGGAGAAGACTGGCACCAGATGAGCACTAAAAAAAGATTTTTAATGAAAAGGTTGTATAATTGATCTAATCTTGTCCAGTGTTTTACTTGTTGTACTAAATCTATGATTTTATAAAGGCCTATGTACTTTTCCAGGAAATTCCATGTGAGGGGCTTGAATAAGCCTCTGTTTTAAAAGGCCACGCTCAAGCAGCAAGAAACCTAAAATGAATAGCTGGAGACAATCCTCTCACAAGCCATAAGACCTCAGAAAATTAGCTCTATTAAACAGAAAGCTTGCCTCACTCCCCCAGGGCTCTCTGCTCTTACCCGTGCTCCATCGCCATTTTGATGAAGCCTTTCTTCTCAGCCAATAGTACATTGTAGGTCCCAGGGTGGGCATCAAGGGCCTCTGGGGCACCACCAACTGCTATCACAACCGCATTGCCACCACCTCTTTTGCAGAGAGGATAGCTGGCACTCTCTTTGTCCGAAGGAATAAGACCTGCAGTGTTGTAACAGATGATAAGAAGTGATCAAAATAAGTCAGATCCTACCATGAATGCTGTAAAATATCTTCATGTATAATAAACACAAACTCTGTCTGTATACTCAGTTGAATTTAAGAGACGCTTAAATGAGAAATCTGATTGAGTATGACTCTTGTGCCTCTGGCCCTCACCAGCACACATGATGTAGTCTCTGAAGAATGGGGATCTGAACCAAAGGGGCAACATGAGCAGGTAGCTGGTGATGCCAGGAAACAGCTGCCTGAAGCCTGTAGCGTAGGTGCAGAAGTTGGTGAAGGCTCCTGCCACCAGCACGCCATGTGGGTGGAAGCCCAGGATGTAGTTGTGGCTGGGATCCAGATCAGCTGTCTTCACCAACTGGGCGAAGAAAAGACAAAAATGCTGTGAAATAAAAGCATGAATGTCGCCCCATTTCTGTACCTAAAGATTGATAATTAAAACTTAATTCCATTCATTTGTTGCGCCTGCACAATAAAAAAAGAAAAAAAAAGAAAAGAAGCAGAACTCCACTGATTTAGTGTTAAACTACTATAATATTGTTGGGCTGATGATCAACAGCTTGTTGTTTTTTTAAGTATCGAAATCAGTGCAGTAGAACCAGAGATATCATCTTTTTTGTTGCATACATTCTTCTTCCTTGTCAAAACCTGGTGCCTACATTACCCACAATACAACTCGACCACCTTCAGTTAAATGCTAGTTAATGTAGCCTCGAGCCGCTGGCCTGCAGCAGAGATGAGCAGCCTGTTACAGAGGTCTGTTTTTTTTTTTTTTTTCATTTTAAAATTTGTAGTCTTCAGCCCTTGCTGAGGCTGACTCGAGTGACATCACTTGAGGACACGTATCAGATTTCACACAGAAGGCTCTATACAACTTTCGGTGGATTTCCCCTTAAATATTTTATACATTTTGTAGTTTTTGATTCGGCAATTGTTGATTTGGAGAGTCATTTGTTCACCTTTAGAGATGGTAAGTCTTAAGATAAGAAATGAACTCTGACTTTCTAACACCCTGGAATAGTACCATACTCACTGTGTTTGGATCTCCAAAGAGATGCTTGAATGGTTAGGATATTTTTATTTGGCAGGTAAAGTGTTGGACAACCCTTCAGGAGTGTTATTGAGTAATATTTCTCTGTATTGTCAGAAGTGGTGGTTCTTGATCATCCACTGTGAAAGATAAGATATCTCACCTGTGGAGCGTTTGTTTGCGTGCCTCTACTAGTCCAGAGTGGATAGGGAGGCGATAGCGAGAGGCACTAAAGGTCACTGTCAAGAGTCGTGTGCTGTCGTTTGTTTTGCAGCAAGTATTGTGCTCACTCGTAAAAAAAAAATACAAAAACAAACCTGCTTTCCTCACTGTTTGCGTCTGTTTGTGACATTAGTGTTTCAAGGCCCCGCTGTTCTTCTGGCAACATTCACAGCCGTTATCAGGAGCCATGCTGTCTTCTGAGGCTGCTTCGCATAATGGATTTCATACTCTTTGATTCTATTTTTACTTTTCTTTCTTGTGATCTTTTCTTTATTTTCCCTCCTTTCAATGATATTATAATTATAATAATAATAATAATAATATAAAATCACCCAGCACTAACATAGTAGTAGAGTGTTGTTGCAGCTGATCACATGTAGAACGTAAAAGATCAGATTAAACATGTTTGTACTGTGAGGCAAGTCGTGATGTCGGACCTTCACAAAGCTGCGGTGTTGTTTTGTATCCACCTTGTTTGCATTGTGGGTACCCGCTGCTGGATGGCAGAACTAAAAAAGGGAGTTTATAGTTTGTCCACCAAACTGTCCACTCACGACCAATCACGGAGCAGTCCGACAAGGTTGTCACCATCACGTGTGCTGCTACTATCCCTGTCAAGGACTTCGAGTCAGGAAAACTTGGAGCAAAAGGACAAAGAACAAGTCACTACTTTTTGCTGTAGATTTGGATCTAGACTCTCAGCTCGAACAAAAACGCAATTTTAAAAAAGTTGTTTAACATTTCGGGAAAATAGGCTTATTTGCTATTTTGCAGAGAGATTTCGATGAGGAAATTGATACCACTCTCTTTTTGGCAGACCTATGGGCCCCGTTTGTCCTTTTAGTTATGAGTACATCCTGTCTAAATGTGTTGTGTCATTCTCACATCAGCTGGTGAGCAGTTAGCCTGAGCTGATGATGGTGTCATTAGAGACGGTGGGTGAAGACACACCAATGAAACTAATTAAAGGACACTGCTTCTCTTTACCCTTACATTGACTTCTTGTTTCAGACTTAATGTGGCATACAGTCAGATGACGCATGATTCACTTAGAGCTGGATAAGTGAGATTGTGGGCAAACCAACCATTCTCAATCTTAGGAAATACTTTTTCTGCTTATGTTTACAGACAGAAAAAGGTAGAAACTACTTTATTTTGTCTGATATAGTATATTCACACAAGATATCTCACCTTAGTTGCCAAAATACAGAACCGGATTAGTGCCTTTATTTACAGCGTTATAAAGCATGTAAAAAGGAGGACTTTTATTTGCATGTCATCCCAATTCTCTCCTCTCAAAATGTGCAGTATTCTGTAAACCATCTAAAGGGGGGAAGAAAATTATAAAAGTATCATAATGTAATACGGTTTGTCCACTTCAGACATCATGGGACTACTTCAGAGCCTGAATTTCACGATGACATACAGGGTGCAGGGGTGGACAGAATATCATGAACAGTTGCACCCATCTAATGCAATTCAATACAAATGTTCGACAAAAAGCTTACAATGCTTTATTTGAATCAATCAAATCAAGATTATGTCAGAAAGGTGCAGATGTTCCTCCTTTGCAGTTTGCAGTGTGTTGCATTATAATCTTCAGTTGTGCCTACTGTTTTTTTCTAGTTCACCATTTCTATGTCTATTTCATATCTTCAATATGTTTTCTTTAAACTTTGAGACACTACAGGCAAAAATACCATATTTTCTGGCACTGGTCAACTTTGTCTTAATGCAAGTAATCAACTGGGAAAGTTTCATGGTAATACATATTATTTGAAAATGTTTATCCTATTCACTTTTATTGTTTTACAAAATGTTTGGAATTTTACACTACATGTGTTTAAAGGCAGTTTTCCTAAAATGTTTAGTTTTTTTCTCATACTGCCAGAAAACACTTCAGAAGCACTTACACACACCAAACTTTCCAGTTTAATTCCTATCTATATTCTAAAAGAATTAGACAGGGGTTTGTTCATATATCATTCATAGCCTGATTTATATAACATTATACTCTTCAAAGACATTTTTTTTTTTTTTTAATAGAGATCTGAAATTCGCTTTGTAAAATCCTTTTTCTCTTATATGTCAACAAAATGAAACAAGAATGTTGAACCTGCATTTATCCAATGTTCACATTTCTGTTCTGGAATTTTATGCAAATTAGCACATATTTAATAAGTAAATGTCTGCATAAGGCATTTAAGAAAACATGCCTCAATTTAAGCAATCAACTGGTTATTATTAATTTCACTAATTTTATTGTTTATGTTTTTATAGTATTATCTCTTCTGTACCGGTCTTCTCCTGACTTTTATTATTATATGGTGATGTGTTTATGGTGCTCACTGCTGTAACTGCCGTATCATACCTTGTCTTGGCTTTTATTATTATACATTTTTAACGTTTTATTGCTCATATATTCCCCCCCCATTGTCGTTTTTTCCCGATGAAGATGGAATAATTGACTATAAAGCCATTATTTAAACATTTATATAAATAAAGTAGCCTACGACAATGATGATAGTAGTAGTAGTAGTAGTAGTAGTAGTGGTAGTAGTGGTAGTAGTAGTACTACTGGTAGTAGTAGTAGTAGTACTACTGGTAGTAGTAGTAGTAGTACTACTGGTAGTAGTAGTAGTAGTAGTAGTAGTGGTAGTAGTAGTACTACTGGTAGTGGTAGTAGTAGTGGTAGTAGTGGTAGTAGTGGTAATAGCAATAATACTACTAGTGGTAGTAGTAGTAGCATTAATATTTTTGTATTTAAAATTGATTACATTCCTGTATCATCTATATTTTAAAATTGGGGTCTTCTGATCTCAGACGTTCCCATTCTTTTACTGGATTTTATAATGAATGATATAGATGAACAGGATGTGATTAGGTGAGTTCAACTAAACGGGACAATATGGATCACTGTGTTATCATTTATGGCTGTAACATGGACATGACCTACTTAATACTTAGAGATACAAGTTTTAGTTAAGTCTGAATATCTCGTGGAGTACATTGCATTTAGGACTCTGGACTTTCTTTTAAAAGCAAATTATGAACTCACGTTTCCTGTTCCTAAAAAATAAACGAAATCTGCCGTTGAACGTATGTTGTTGTTGTTGTACTCTGTGTAATCAGCACAGTCCAAAGTATAAGTTGTGCCTATACAGTAGGCATGTAATGTGGTGGATGTTGTCCACAGCAGTTCTGTTCTCTGTGAATTCTACACATGACATGCTCTCCAGTTCATCCAACACTACCTTTGATTTTTATATAAAATACTGGGCTTTCATGATTAAAAGCTAGTGATGAAATGTCTTTCAAATCATACGTATGCGATACTCATGTGTGACCACAAGAGGGACACAACAGGCTGCAAGAGAGAAGAGTGTATCAGTCAAGGCCTGGTGGGGTCATATTGAAACTACTGGTAACTTTACTGAAACTGAAGTAAGCCAACTTGTCTCTCCGTGCAAGCACATTTCCAAAACCAATCCAACAAAGTAAGTAAGTTATGAAGAAACCTGTGCAGCATTAATAATCAATTCTCTACCCTGGATCAATGTGTGCCTGTGTAACCAGTAGTAACCAGCTTCTGGCAGACATTTCATGTTCACGTGATTAATATGATTTCTTTTAATTTTGAGGCTGGCGTGGATGTTTTTTCAGCGTTTTACAGACACGGATGTAAGAAACTGATTATCCATTTGCAGCTTTCTTTATTTCAAATATCAAAGTCTATGAACTCGGAAATATTTCTGGTTTGCAGCGGCCTCTGGCGAGCAGCACAGAGTAAATCTGTTTTTTTTTCAAAATCACTAGAATGGTACGGATCTTCAACAAGATTAAAGGAATAGTTTGGCATTTTGGGAAATGCACTTATTTGCTCTCTTGCTGAGCGTTAGATGGGATCAAGGTGAATCAATTCCTTAGCTTAGCTTAAAAACTGGAAACGGGGAGAAACAGCTAGCCTGGCTCTGTCCAAAGGTGACAAAATGTGCCCGCAAACACCCCTAAAGCTTGCTCATTAACACACTATATCTTGTTTGTTTAGAAAGGCAACAAACAAAACAAGTTGTGGTTTTGCGAGGGGTTAAGTGCTGCACTGTTTCTTTGCCAAAAGCAGTGACTTCTTAGAGTTGTCTTTGCACCCTGACGTTAAAAGGCAACTCCAGAATACTGCACAGCCAAAACATAGTCCAGCACATAACCCCTGTAAAACTGTAACGACTGTAACAGAGCCACGCTAGCTGCTTTCACTGCTTCTAGTCTTTATGCTAAGCTTAGCTAAGCACCACATTTAACAGACAGATATAGGAGTGGCATCAATCTACTCATCTAACTATAAGCACGAAAGCAAATGAAGTGTCAAAGTATTCTTTATAGTGACCAGCGAAGTATATGTTTTTTATGAAAAGCATCACACTGAACATCATCTGGCTAATAGTATGCACCCTAACCCTGTCCTTTAGTACAGTATGTCAGAGTCCATTCGTCCGGTATTGACAGTGTCTCTCAGTAACTAGTCAAATGCACATAGACATGGCCTGCAGTACTGTGTTGAATCAGACAACAGGTTTACTTCTTTGGGGAGGCTATGTGTACATATACAGGAGGCTACATGACTATAGAGAGCACAGGGGCCTCATCTAGCACTGGTTCATTTGCTGCCAAGGACAGAGATAAGAGCTGTCGTATGTAGCTGGAGATCAAAGATTAGATAAAGTGAACTGGCAGAGCGAAATGTTCCGATGTCCTATTCTCTGACCTGCAGAGGTAAAGCACAGCCCCCCTTTGGGGGGGGGGGGGGGGGGTATGTGCATATACAGTATGCGTGATTGAAATGCAGGCCTTGTACAACCCCATGTCTAAAAGCTGTCTCTCACCTTGATGGGGAAGTAATCCCTCATGTATTTCCACATTTTGAGGCCACACAAGAAGGGCACCCTGTGGCCCCCACGTGCTGGAGTGTCATAGTCAAAGAACCACCAGACGGCGTACAGCACGCTGATCAGCCAGAAGCGAGTGAAGAGCAGGTACACGAAGAGGAAGATGCAGGTGGGTGCTGAGGAGAGAGGAGAGGAGGGGCAGGAGCGGCAGCCATAACGTGCAGTACTGTAAGTGCATTGTATGTGTAACACGCTGTATAAATGGTTAAGATCATGTGTTTTATGAATCTTCATTTTTTTTGAATAGCTGATGTCTGCTCTGCATCAATAGCATTCAGCTCTGCTCGAGACAATATCATAAGTGGTCTTGGTGGTTACTGATAGGAGAGCCATGCTGTGCCAGAATGTACTAATATTTTACTATGATGTAACTTTTTTTCATGTATGTCTCTGGTTTCTCTGGACACGCACAGTCAACAGTGCTCAGTTGCCAAACACCTTTTCGACAACATCTACACCTTTAAATGATCACTCGGGTCAGGGAACGGTCTGGATACCAGTTATGAGATTTGATTTGTTAAAAATAAAAAGTCTGTGCTTGAATTAGACGGTCGAGCCCCGCCCCCCCACCCCCTCTGAGGATCTTTTGCCCGCAGAACTAAAATATTGCAAAAGTTGCTCTCTCTTCGTGAATTCAAGTCACTGTAACACCTGAACACCACCTGCTGGATCACTACGTCTTGTATGAAAAGAAATATAATCCACTTTTATGTAGTTAATAGTGGCTTTACCAATCAATTCCAATGAAAACATTTTGAACATGACAGGGCTGTGGGGGTATTTCAGTAAAATGGTAGATATTCAACATCTTTCTTCACATCTAGGTAGTAATTTCGATGCAGACGTATGAAATAGCAACTGTTTTGAACAATATACAATGTGACCTGAGAGGGCAAACTAGCTCTCTTCTGGCTACGCAGCAGGTCACGTCACATGTGACAGCAGTTCTCTAACACTCATATTAACCTATACTAACACGCAGCTGTACCAACATGTTTGAACACTTACTGTAAAGAAACAAAAGCCTAACTGTAGATGTGCACTTCAACAGTGGCATCCCATCAGTATCACTTCCTGATGATTCCAGTAGACACACATACAAACATGCACACTCACCCAGGGCAATGAAGGAGAAGACCCACTGCAGCACCGCAGCCGTCTGCAGTCTCCTCTGCAGGGGCATTTTCACGGGGGCAAAATCAATCTTCATGTTTTACAATAGAGAAGACGGACAAACCGAGGAGCTGCAGCCGGTGAAGAAGAAGACCAGCGAGTGAAGTGGGTCCAAAGTCTGCCCTTCTCACCCCTCCGCCATCAACATATTGACAGCCTTATCTCAGAAACTCAAAATAGGGTTTGATTTGTCAATCCATATCGTTATCTGACTTTTGACCCATGTAAGGAAAGCGCTGCGACAACACAGGACAGCATTCAAACACACGAAATAACCATAACTGAGTGGAAGAGGGGTATCTCAAAGGCCCTTTATTATGTTGCTCATACGGATTCATGTTTTTACTTCCTGCAATGCATGTAAGGCAGCCAATGGTTAGCATGACTGTGTAATATATTGGTCCACGTATGGTTGTGAAGGCAGCCCCATCTGGTTGAGCAATCATGTAACTGAATCTCATGGTGCGGATATAGATAAAGATAACACATAACTTGTCACATAACGTAATGGTGAATTATTTGAATATTGTTTTATAGTGGGTGTGCACTTGTAGTTTGGTAAAGCACCATAACCATAATAAGGTGTGTGTGTGGTGTGTGTGTGTGTGTGACACTGTGGCTGAAAGGTTATGCAAGGTGTTGATGAGGCTCACAGGAGATAGTGGAGGAGCCACCCATGCCTTGCATCGCCAATCAACACACAACACTAAAACAGACGCTCAGATGAATGTAAAAAATGTACATATTCTTCTTTATGCTCATTTATCTGTTTCCCTCTCTAGTCTTTATCAAATTGACATAGGTATGATTGTCATTCCATTTCGTTTTGCCCTTTGGTTGCAAAAGACCCCAGCTCCTCACAGGAACCTCATCTCATTTGCGTCTCTTAATACATCACGCTGTGGCTTTGTGTCTCTTTGTGGTCTTTTTGTGTTTCTTAGTAGTTATTTTGTGTCTCTTTGTGGTCATGTCGTGTCTCTTTGTAGCCATTGTGTGTCTCTTTGTAGCAATTTTGTGTCTCTTTGTGGTCTTTTGTGTCTCTTTGTTTTTTTTTTGTGTCTCTTTGTGGTCTTTTTTGTGTCTCTGTAATCATTTTGTGTTTCTTTGTAGTCATTTTGTGTCTCTTTGTGATAATGTTGTGTGTCCTTGTGGTCTTTCTGTGTCTCTTTTTTTAGCCATTTTGTGTCTCTTTGTGGTAATTTTCTGTCTCTTTGTAGCTTTTGGCCCATTTTAGCCATTTTGTGTCTCTTTGTAGTCATTTTCTGTTTCTTTGCAGTCATTTTCTGTCTCTTCCTGGTTGGTACGTCCTACATGTCTGTGTGCCCGGGAGGCCTGTTCAGTAATCCATCATTGCATACTAACAGACTACAGAGCAGCTCCTTTCTTCAGGCTGTAAGACTCCTCAACTCATCCTCCTTACTCCATCATAAAAATTGTTTTGTTTAGTTTTCTTGTGCAGCATAAAGGGACTACAACAGCATTTCGTTGTGCAACCCTGTGTTGACAATAAATGAACCTTGAGCGATCAGTCGTGCAGTTATTGTTTTAACTGCACCCGTGGAACAAAAAAGTGAAGGCAGTTAAATTAAAGAAAACATCATGCCTTAAAGCACAAAAGTGATTATTGCTTGTAAAAAATTAGCTGTCAGCCTTTGTTATAAAACCCTCTATTTCGATCATGTGCTTGTCTGTCAGATGTCTTAAAAATTGTAGTCCAATGTGAAACAGGCCCTCAGGGTGTGTAATGAGTCGGCATTATTCATGTGTTCTATTTAATGGCACAGTCTGCCAGCAATGTCTTTGTCACAAAGGAAATTTTGCATGAGTCAGTAGCTTACATTTAACAGTATAGACCTTTTTTTAATAGCTTTGAAGAGCTTAATTTAAAATAAGATTACTATTATACTTCATGAATTCCTTCCATCTAAAAAAATACTTGATAACAATTATCAGCCCAATTATATTAAGTCCAATAGTGTATGCCAATGTTACCCTACTTTTAACCCATTCATCTGATATTTCTTTATTCTAGGTAATCATTTTATATTTCCTCCTAAGATATTTCGTTTATTTGTATTTAGGTTACATCAAGCAAGAATGCTTCTCATTTCTGAGCCCTCATTTTCTCATTGTGTTTTATCAAATGTTAACACATCGCAACGTTGACACAAGCAGAAGTAAAGTGATGGATGGACCAAACGTCGTTCCTCCTCTAAACACCTCGTTACGTCAAGCTCACCATGTTCATCAGATTTACATCGGAAATGAATGTTCAAAAACCAAAGCAAGTGTTTATGGCAACAGAATATGCGACGTAAAGAGAATTTGGCTATAACGTAATAGCCTATAGCCCACATCTCTAATTTATTTTGTTTCTTTTGTGCTTTCTGTAATTACGCTATTTCAAAAGAGCGTCATTACCGATTTTAAGCTGCAGGTTAAGCCGGAAGTTCTTTCATATTCTCTCTGACTTGACTTTTATTTTCCTCCTCGGCGTCTCCTCCACTTCTGTCTCCGGGATGCTGAGCAGGAGGGCGGGGCTGTTTTCCGTTGCAGTGCCCTGCCGGGGAGTGATGTAGCAAGACGTAGCCTACAGGACAGAGCGGCCGCAGAAGGAAGCAGAGTAAACGTCAGGGGGCTCCGCTTGTTTTTGTAGTAAAATCGTTCAAATCGGCCTACTTTAGATGCATAATGGATTTACTGAATAACCTCATCTAACGTCAACGGTGTAGGAGCCATCCGTGCAGCCTGACACACGGACATCTTGTTTCTCTCAGATCAGGATCCCGGAGTAGAGACATATTTTTCTTCATTTTGGACCCGCTGCACATTGTATTGTAGTGGAGCTCTCTACAGCCCACCATGGCGTGGCCCTGTATCAGCAGGGCGTGCTGCATGGCCCGCTTCTGGAACCAGCTGGACAAGGCTGACATTGCGGTGCCTTTGGTCTTCACCAAGTACACGGACGTCTCTGAGATGCAGCACATCCAGCTGCAGCCGCAGCTCCACCAGGCCCGGGTCGCCATAGAAACGCAGCCGTCTCGCGCAGAAACCCGCACCAAGACAGCGGCTCGGCCACCGAGAAGGTGCGTCTCCGAGGAGCGCGTGTGCAGCTCGGTGATGCGCGAGGACTTTAAGCACTGGAAAGTGCGACCCGAACCGAGCTGTAAACCCAAGAACGAGTACCACGAACCGGAAACACCGTTCAACAGCGAGACCCAGTACCAGAAGGACTACAAACCCTGGCCCATCCCAAAAAGGTACGACCACCCCTGGATATCTAAACAGCCTCCCTCCGCCGGCGAAGAGCGGGTTCCGGACAGGTCCAGGCCCGCGAAACAGCTCGCGGATGCGGACAGCGGTGTGGAGAAGAGCGCTATTGCCGACAAGGTGCAGGAGAAAGACGTCCTGCAGGGGCAAGAGAGGAAAAAGAAGTCCAGTAAACAGGAGGGGCAGAAGAAAGTTGTCCTGAAGGTGGAAGGAGATGGCAGAGGGAGGGCGGCGGCGGATGCTGTGAACAGGCAGATCAAAGAGGAGATTACAGGCGACAGCTCGTACACGTGAGTTTATCCGCTGTCCACGAAGGGTCATGAAGGTCAACATTTGTATTATAGTGTAGAAATCATATTTTTATTTGTTCACTTAATTGTCAGAAAGGCCATTATAATATGAGGTTTTGCATACTATAAATGCTTATCTACAGAAGACACAGCTATTCGTCGGTCAGGTGAAATGTTTGGGGATTATTTTTCATTTAAATAAATAAATAAAGCCCTCTTCAACATTAGTAATATTTTCTTTGGATCTTCTCCTTAACTAAGAGAAAAATTGAAACAACCTCAACACAGTTTTTAGAGTAAATAATACTATGAAATATAATGTTGTCATTAATAAATAAAATAACTTTAAGGTGTGTTTACTCCAAAAAAAAACCTGAATTTGTTATTGAAATAATACTGCGGTAACACATTATAAACATACTTATAATGCGTTAAAATATGCTATTAGCACTTTAATGAAATTCCCGGGATATAGGTAGATATAATACATTAAAAGCTGCTTATAAGTCACTGTAAGTGCTCATTGTTTGCTTTCAGTAAAGTCTTTTTTTTTAAATACTATTAAATCAAAAATGTCAGTGAGTGATCCCGTTTTCCCCAAATCATTTTCATATAGTCCCTTATTAATTGGAGGACAAACCTTTAATAAATGAGGGGCCATGCCTGCAATAAATCTAAACTAAAATCTTCAGAAAATGAAAAGTTACATTGCTGGCCTGAGAAAAGTGAATTGTTCTATAATACAGAACAAAATTGTGGGTGACTTAATTGCCACTTAACATTAGAATTACAGTTATTCACAAACTAATTGAAAGCTTGCTTTTCTGAAACAAGCATACAGCAGCGTGAGACAAAACATTAGAGATCAGTCAACTATTATTTTCTCCACAGAAGGTAATTAAGAGAATTGGAAAGGTCAAGGTGGAATTGACTTTTGGTGTTTTGGTCCACGAGGGTAATCTCTGTGCTATTATGCAATGTTCCAGAGGATGAGGAGGACTGGTGGATGGATGAACATCAAGTCATGCATGTCGCAGTCACTGTACGCATGTCTCCTGAAGCTCTTATCATTTATGTCCTGAGAAGGCTGTTGGTTATGTGTGAGATGATGCCATATATATTCACACTTGAGCCTTGATTGTATTATTATTATTTAAAAAAATTTTTTTTACTGCTGCTGTGATCTGGTTTTGTGTTTTTAGGGGTTTCAGAGCGTTCAATTTTTATTTGTCTCACCTCAACAGAGTCATATCTCAGCATTTATATTTCATCACTATAATCATCTTATTTGATTTACAATGTCCTCAAAAAAAGAGTATGCACATTATTACATGTTGACTCAGTGTTGTCACAGAGTTCAGATTTAGATACAGAAACCCTGGCTAAAGTGTGATTGGGCTGGCAGAGGTGAGCAGCGCCATGTGAGATCAGTGAGTGATCTCAGCTCTTTGGTGCCTGTATTGTTGAGCAGTCAGCAGGGTGCTGCCCAAGGCACTTTCCCCCCACATGGCATTAAATAGCTGCACCGTGACAAGCAGAAGCCAGTCAACCCGCTGTCTTACTCTGCCAGAGGAGACTCAAAGCAGGTCAGCTGTGGGTTAATGTTGTATATATATATATATATA
>CALSCE010000030.1:4838152-4855935 GCA_943593645.1 Bovichtus variegatus
AATTGAAATGAAAAGTTGCGTGGGAGCCACCCTTTGTGACCCAATGAATTTTTTACGTTTTCCTGAATAACTTTTGTGCAAAGAAGATAACAGAGAAGATTGTTTACCGTAACCATCACCTTATAACATTGGCATATATTTGACATCATTTTGCATGCAGAATAGGTTTTGCTAGATGGTAGTATGTATTATTTGAATTAAATAGGCAAATATACTTTTCATTGCCATTTAGTTGATGGTTTACCATTTACAATGTGTGCTTCCATTGTTGTGTGGTGTCAGACAATTCCTTCTTTATGAATTCTGGGTAAATGGATTTTTGCCCCGAGTTTACAAGAAGGAACTCCAACTTTGGGTTCCGAGTTGTCTGGAAGTTTAAGTTTTACAAGTACAGCTTCACAGAGACACTAGCATGGCTGTAGACTCTTATATATATATATATATATATTTACCAGTGGCACGACGGTGAATGAATAGGTATGACTAAAGACAACAACCACACAATAAGCTGCTGAGAAAATGATGAGCACAATGAGCCTCATAGATCCTGTTGTTGTTTATTGTTTCACTCCCACACGCTGTCCCACCACAACATTTGAGGTGAGAGCCCAGCTTTCACTGTGATGCAGAACAACTCAGCTACATTCTCATAACCCCCTTCTCAAAGTAATACATTAACAGATGTTAAATCAATTCATCTGCTCCTGAAACATGCATTGCATTAAACAGGGTCACACACATTCTCCAAGGCTGTTTAGCTGCCAGTTATTGATGTGATGTCTTTCTGTATGACTTGGGCTTGCAGATTGTGCTAATGAGGCTCTCGTACAGCAGCCTGGCCTTGTCGGCTCTACTAATGTTGCCACAGGGAGACTTTTCGCTGAACCTTGGCTACGACTGCTTGATGCTGAATTGTGCTGCGTTGAGGGGAGTTCTTGTGTTTGCGACCGCATCGGAGACACAGGGGAGACCTGATAGGTGTCATCTGACCGGCCTGAAACACAGCGCTGTCTGTTTTCCTTTGTAACAGCATCACGGCATCATATTGCAGGAGAAGCAAGACACCATAAAAAGTATTTTAATGTTTTGGATGAGGGCACTCTGGCCAAAGTTTGCGATGTGTATACAGAAGGAGCACATACTCCCTTTGCTTTAACATTGATGTTACACTTAGATAGGTCATTTGGGGATACACACATACATTTCCATTGTTTTCTTTTATAGAGTTGTAGATTGGTGCAAATACAGCTCTATCATAAGAGCCAATGTATGTGCTTTGTTTCTGGCTGTAAAAAACAAAGTCAACCAAAGTAAATCCAAGGTTCATACAAATGTAAGCTTACAGTCATAACCAGCCAGAGAGCCAGGTATTCTGGGAAGTGAATTGTAGGATTTCTGGATTTCTGTGAGCAGAATTGCAGAAGTGTTCTTCTTTTACAACAATAATACAAGAAATTGCTCAAACGAAAAGTGGATCGACAGACAGAAAAATAATCAACAACTATTGTAAAGGTTGTGATCCGTCGTATAGGCTTGTCCATTGTGAGGCTTTTTTACTGTTATGCCTTTTTTGGGAACAAACGAATAATCAATTAATTGAGAAAATAATCAGCATACTAATCAATAATGAAAATAATGTTTAGTTGCAGCCCTCATACAGTGGAAATACTGCAGATTAATGCAGTTTCTTTAGCTGTAATATATGTAAGTTTGCTTCAAATGAATGGCTGATGTGGGAATACAGTACACTGCAGAGAATAAATATATATATATGTGTAAGAGAGGAAGAGAGAGTGATGCAGTGTGAAGTAAATTATTTGAATATGCACCTGGTATTAAGCTGCTGTGGTTGTCCTCTGTGGTGGTGCAGTTATCCATATATCTAAAAATGTGTGGAGACTGATATAGAACACATGCTGCAGGCCAGCCTGCTCGGTGTGAATGCCATACTGCTGACCTTCTTCAGAAGTGCTATGTG
Organism: Bovichtus variegatus; assembly: GCA_943593645.1. Classification (NCBI taxonomy): domain Eukaryota; kingdom Metazoa; phylum Chordata; class Actinopteri; order Perciformes; family Bovichtidae; genus Bovichtus; species Bovichtus variegatus. The sequence goes on from CALSCE010000030.1 coordinate 4,840,131, forward strand.
AGGACTACAGGATATCACAGCATCAGGCTGTGGTGCACACCCCCACCCACCTACACTACCTCTGACATACTCTGCTCTACAGTAGAAATGCACCACTTCACCTCACGTCTTTCCTCTAGACAGGGAAAACAAAATCAGTGTCATGCTGTCTGCAATAAAATCTATTTTTATGGAGATTTTCTTTCATGATGTTAAAGAGAAAATGTTCAGTCACCAACAAAATACAGTAATATGCACACCAGAGGCAAAACAATCACTATTTTTCATGGGGATCATAATACCAGAGATATCAGCCACAAAACAGATACAAAATATAGTATATATAAAATATACAAAATATTCAAAAGGTATAATGAGCCAGCATAATAGTGGTAGTCTAGCTAGATTTTTTACATTTTTTAAAGCATATTCGCTTTCTTTCCGTGAGTCCAATGAGAAGATGTTTGCTACTCTCATGTCTGTACCCGGAATATGAAGCTAGAGCTAGCAGCTGGTTAGCTTAGCTTAGCATAACATCTGGGAGCTTTGAGGAAAAGCTAGCCTGGCTGTATCTCAGGGTCACTAATTAACATGTTATATTTGTTTATTTTGTTTTGTCGTTTAATTGTTAAAATCAAAAGTTGTTGTTTTATGGGTGCTTATGTACTGGACTATTCCTTAGAGACCTCATGGAGCCTTGTGTCACCACCCAGTAGAGACTTCAGTATTAATCTTCTTATCTAACTCTCTGCTAGGCAGCAAAATGTCAAACTATTCCTTTAACATGAGACCTTTTTGGCCAAAAGTATCGTAGTTATAGGCCCCAAACGTTTTCTGTTTCTCAGAAACAAATTACCCAGAAGGTAACTTGTGACTCTCACCTGTGCACCGTCATGACTCTTCATTAATAAGTACATTTTCTTATGATACCTGACTTCCCTTTTGTACACAGAACTGAGTACAAGGCTTACAGAGATGTGAAGCCGACAAAGATGATCCGGGCCCGGTCTCAGTACCTGCCACCAGATGAGAGGACCAGCCTAGAGACGAGCTACAATGCCACCTACAAGGGCCAAGCCCCGCTGCGGCCTGCTGACAACAAGGCCCTGGAGAGGAGGAGGATACGCAGTTTGTACAGCGAGCCTTACATAGACCCCATCAAACAGGTGAGAACACACCTTTCTGACTGTAAGGGCATGGTTTCAAATGAATTTAGGGAGGGGAAATCTTTAGATTACTGTAATGTAAAATTCTTGCCATGCTCATCTCATTGCACAACACAGTTTTAGAATTGATTAGCCATAAATGAAGTATTTCAGCTGAGGAATCTCATTTCCGCTATCCGACATCCTTAGGTTGACAGGTATAGTGCCCTTCGCACTAAACCCAAAAGGCCTGGAGCCGCAGTGGCAGGCCAGGGCAAGCCAGTGAAGAAAGCCAAAGATAAGCAGAGTGCCGCTCTGAGGGGCTCCAAGAAGACGACCTCGGAGAGCCAGCCCGAGAACCGGCCCGCGGTGGGGGACAAGGAGAAAAGTAAAGAGATGAACAACAAACTGGCTGAGGCAAAAGAGTAAAAATCCTTTAGCACTACTTCTCCTTTTATTTCTTTTTTTTTTTTTTTTTTTTTGTGGGAAACAAACACAGAGGCTGCAAAATTAATTAAGGTTCTCATCTTTATTCTCATCTTTCCCTTCTTTCCCCCTGTTTCCCCCTACCGTCTCTTTCTTCTTCTCTTCTTTGTTCAGTCTCTCACTCGTTCTTCTTCTCTGTTCTCTTTCACTACCTCTTGGCTACGTTTGTACAATAATAATAAGATAAGATGTTGGGGTTTAGACATGACATGCCATTTCTCCTCCCACCTCACGCTGTATTAGATCACTATAGTAACGAGTGGGCGGAAGCATCCTCTTCCTCCTCCATTTGATGCCACCCACCACCCCCACTCTGCTCGCCTCCATCTCCACGTTGCCATGGCTACTGGCTGTCTGGCAAGTCAACGGATGGCTCTCGTTGCATGGGCCCACCGACAAGCAATTGCGAAGGGTTGGCTTTGATCACCTGAGCAGATTGCTTTGTTGAGTTTATCAAGGATTCTTCTTTTGACTTTTTTGTAGAAAAGATAATTGGCACTTTGAATATGGTTTTCTAAATTCCCAACAAATCTGAAAATCTTTGATAAATGTCCCGCTTGGTTAGTCATGAGAGTCTGATCCGCGGCTTGGTTTGTACCTGCTCTGTCATCTCTGCTTCTGTTCTCTGTTCATGGTGGAGCTCACAGGGCTCCAGTATCACAACGCTTTGTTCAATGTGATTTTGTGATCCATGTCTCATTTTGAACTGTTGTAGGCTTCACTAAATTGTTTTCAATTCATGTGGAGAACTACACCCCGCTCTCCCATTCAGCATTTGCTCTTTCATGTGAAGCCCATTCATACAGTTATATTTTAGTTCACTCAACGCTATTTTGTAACACCCAATTTGTTGCCAAGGAACCATCTGGGTCACACTATACTGATTATGCATTACAACACCAGTCATTTGCATAGATGAGTACTGAATTGGATAATACTGTGGTGCAGTCATAGTGACATTTAACATTAGAGTAACAACAGTTCTCAGAATCAGAGAGGGATGAGTTCAGTGGAACTGGAAAACGTTGCGTTGGGTGGTTCAGGTTGTATCCTGTCTGCCAGGCACACAGCGTGCAGAGCTGCCAGTCTCAAAGCCAAAACTCAGTGTAATCACCTATAATATAGTCTTTATTTACAAGATTGATCCCTCTGCAGAGCTTCACAGCAGTTGTGCAATCGCAGTAGCATGCACACAAACACACACCTCCTTTTGGCTTTTTTTTTTTCAAATGCACTCTGCCGAGGGTGACCGTAACTAATATGATTAGATTGCCATGGGATGGCAGCAGAAAGCTCATATTGCTGCTTAATGGCACTTTTACATAACCTTTAAAGAGTGAGCTGTAAAGATAAAGCACAGACTCACATTCTTAATAGATCATAAACAATTCACTGCCATTTGTTTACAAGGATAAGAAGTTTAACCGCATTTTCTTTATAAGTAATAAGTTGTATCTGGTAATCCCATCTTTTATTTTCACACACCCCAGTAAGGGCACAGTGATGTGATGATGAGTGTAACTGCTTCTGTTTTGGACTCCGATGTTCGTCACTCTCTGTTTCTGAATCCATGTTGTTCTACTTGTTTTGCCCAAATTCCAAAAGTATAAAAGTATGTTGGTTTAGTTCATTTAACTTAACTGGATTTATTTTTCTTATCTAGCAAAACATACCAAAACAAGCTGTAAAACCTCCATTTATAAATTCTGGTTTAATCCAAATGTCCTCAGTGAGATGCGTTGAAGAAAAGGGGAACATGAAGTAAGTTGTATTGTAACTGTTTATCTGTTAAGACTAATTATAACCTCTCTTGTGTTTATATATATATATATATATTTATATATATATATATATTATAGCAGGGCTAAATGTTGGCTGAGTCTGCACTTGGTCCAAAGCATCAAGCTGCTTTCACTAAGTCATTTTTTCTTTGTTTTTGGATTAGAAGAGCACTGTTAGTCTTGTCCTGGGTCAACCCATCCTTGTGCTCCACCCCCCACACACCTCACTGTTAGCTTTGCTTCTCAGCATCCTTCCCTCCATTGTGAGCGGACGACTGCACCATCTCTATATTCTGTGCTGTTTGAGACAGCCACCATCACCACTACCACCATGTCTATCCAAGCTGAGCACAGGCCCCATCAGGGATGAGGGCCTGACTCATTAGCATTTTGCAGCCTTTGGTTGGGGGACGCTTTGTCATGTAACACAAGGGAGGGGGCTTGTAGGGGCAGTAAATGTAAACAGTTGTTAGCACACCACACACCCTGTGCTATCGTTGTGATTATTAGGCAAATAAGGATAGAAAGTATGGTAAAGAAAGTTATTGTCTTGGGCAAAAAAAAAAAAAAAATGACTGTGACGTGCTTGTGTTTCTATCTGCTTGCTCATATTTAATGCAACATTACAAATAAATGCAAAAAGCAGAAAAAGCAGTGTCTTCTTGCTTCTTTTTTTGTTTTGTTAAGAAGAATGGTGAAAGATTAGCGGTTGCAGGTATCTGTCAGTGTTTCTCCTGTCCCAGTCTTTGTCTTTGTGAGACAGACAACATTAAATAAATCCACATGGAAGAGAATTTTTGCTCTCACAACTTCTTTCTATGCTTATCCAAGATTGCGCCACATTCTGGCATGAGCTCTGACATCCTCCCCCGGCCCTGCATGTTGTCCCCATGTGAGAACTGAAGAATATATTATTTTTGCATCATGTCTCTAATATATTCCAAGAACTCATCCGATTTATAGAGCAACAAGCATGTCAAAGGATGTCCAGAAACTTATTCCAGAATAAGATGTCATGTGTTTCTTAGGCTTAATGTACAAATGATGCTCTTTTATGCAAGAAAAAAAAAAAAGAAGAAAAACACCCACAAATGTGTGATATTACATTTGCTGAGATCATATTGTTCTTTCTCATACGTATGCTGTGTCCAGTTTGTCGTGTGCTAATGAGTGACATTCTGATTCATTTGAAGGGTTGTGCTAAAACAGTACCACTACATACAACTCTGCCAGCCAATCCGAGATATTGGCTGGGTGCAGACTCTAAAGCAACACCTGTGGGGCTGTGCACTACCCAATCCAAGGTAATCAACCGCGAGAGACACAAACGGAAATAGACCACGAGCCACAAATGCCACTCATTCCCATTCATACATGCTCATGGAGTTGTGATTTACTTTTGTTTTCTATTACAGTGGCACAGTTTTGTTTCACCACATTATCTCTGGTGTACTCCTCTGGACATAGCACTTCTGTATATTTCTCTTCCATATGGACCCCAGATAGGGGAGGGTGAATGGGGCTGTCTGACTGCCTGCTGTCACATCGTACATGTAAGGTTCCTTAAGGTGCCTATTCTTAAGGAGGCCCCAGGTTTAGTCCAGACCTCTCCAACCATATTTGAACTGCTGAACCTGCTGTAACGCATCCACTCTTCACGGTTAAAACAAACTGCATGGCTGTTGAATTATCCACCCAGGCAGGAAAGTGGAGGTCACTATTCCATTCACTTATGAGTTGGGCTGTACTGTATAGTTTGAAGGTTCATTCATAACGTTGACGTTCAAATTTGAAATCAACATTCGAATTCTGTGCGGCTTTCTTTTTTTTTTTTTTTTATTAATTCGTGCTCAAAATTTAATTCTGTTAAAAGCAAGTATTTGTGCACAGTTGCAGATAAATATTTGGCTACACTAATATTAGTGGTATTATACTATTTGTAGAATTGTTTTTTATTTTTTTGGGTTGATGACATCATAAAATATGGTGAGACATTTGAAGCTACATTTGTAAAACCTCAAATGCTTAAAATGTAAAAAAAATAAAAAATAAAATAAGAATGACATTCGGTACAGCCCTAATTATGAGGCAGGTCACCCCTGCAGTCACATGTTTTAAACTGTAGCACTTTGCATGTTGTCACCGGGTAAAAGTTTCATTCTATGTTTCACATTATAATGATTCCTTTTTTTCTTTATTCCAAACCTGTCTCTAAAGCATGCTGCCAATGTTTTCTGTTGGACCTGCAATCTGATTTCGTCTTTAATAATTTGGTCTAGACTTTGAGTGTTAGCTTGGATGTAAGGTGAAGGGTAAGTATGAATGGAATGAGGGAAGCGGCTCTGCTTTGGAAACACACAGTTCACAGGAAATTGTAAGTGCATGTTAATGATTTTCTCTCCAATTTTCAATGCTAATTTATTTCCACTCAAATGTGATTTGGAATTTTCCATAATTGTACTGCCTCTTGTAGCTATTATTTCACAGAACACCCCGAGACCCTCATTGCACTATTGGCATCCTGTAGTTCATAATGTCACTGTGACTAATTGACTGGGTCAAAGTATAGATTTAAACCAAGTATTGATCTAAATGCAAAGCTGTCCAAAGCATGATTAGAAGTAGAGCAAACCCTACTTTACATGTGTATTCCCACACAATAGCTTCGATAGTCAATTTTTTAAAGTTATATCATTTGAAAGTCACTTGGTTTCTATCAAGATTGCCTTGAAGCATTTTTATGTAATGTTGGTGATAAACAAACAGGCCCTAGAGTGATGTTGAAGCCTGATACTGTCCTCTGAAATGAGCGGTCACAGGGTGCTCGGCCCAATGACTTGTTGTTGTTCGCCAGAGAGAAAGGCCTCATCGTGTGTCTCTTTCTGTCTCCTTCTTCTCTGGTACCTTAACCATGTGCTGCCTCCTAGAGATGCTAAGGACGAGTTACTCCGACCCAGTCATCATCATTCCCAGGGTGCTGCTGGAGGAGAACCACCACCACCGCTGGAGAGACCCGAACCTCGGAGGAGCAGCGGAGTCGTACGCTTTGACCTAGATGTGAACCAGACGGAGTAGATCTGCCTGTCAGGCCGGAGGCAGATACACCTCATACAGACTGATCCTCTGTACTGTAAATATCTAGTATTCGAAACTAAATTGGATTAGGAAAAGAGGTGAATCCCAAAAAAAAACTAAGAACTTCCGCTTTCCACCCATTTGAAACACGCATGTTTGAGACAGCTAAGATCACAACTGCTTGACCCATGGCATTATTGCAAAGGTGCTATATAATTTTTCTGGTTTCATGCTATTTATTTTAAAAGAAAATGTCAAATATCATTAGAAATACCACACCATAAAGTGCTTATGCAACGACTACAAAATAAACTGTACTGTATATTGATCGGTTTTAGTGTAAATAAATAATAATAACTTGCAGATTAACATACTGTATTGTTGTTTTTGTTGTATGGTCAGTCATTTTCAAATAGATTTACATGTGTCATTTAGCAGACGGCCTTATCCAGAGCGACTAACAGCGAACTAACCACTAGACCACCACCATCATTAAAAAGGGATAGTGCATAATGAGGAAATGTGGGCTTGGCATTTGAAAGAAAATCAATGTTACCTAAGTATTTGGTATCTTTTCAAATCATAGTTTTTTCGATTCAAAACACCCTTATTTAATTACCAAAATAAGACACGTTTTTTTTACTTTAAAGTCCCCCTCAACTTTTTCCTCCCTTTGCAGAATGATGGATGTGCAGAGTTTCCACATTCATCTACTGATGGGGGAAAGTGTCTCTGTGCTCACTTTGAATCTGCACTTAACATATAACACATAACATGTGTGACATAATAACCCGTTTGGAACCAATCGTGGTTACCTATGCACCTAAAGCCAGGCTCACACAACAGAAGTTTTGAAATCCTAACCCATTTTGAAATCGGGTTGCATCGCGAACGTGAGGAGAAACTTCACAGATGTTCTTCTCTCTAGTCTAAAACATGGACGGCTTAAATCGACCCAAAACTAATGTAGTCTGAGTTTGGCTTTGCACATGTGTGATGCGGAAGGATCCAGTAAACATACACTGAGAATGGACTTTATTGTGAAGTAAGAAACGTAATTTAACCTTTTTTTGGGAAACTATTTATTATTATTTAGAGCAGGGTATTTCTATATTTCTTAAAGGGGAGCTCAAAGGATTTTACACAAAGTCTGTTGACAGGTCTTGAAAAAAGTTGAATAAAGAAAGATACTATGAAGAAGTGCTGTGGTGACCTCTGTAGCCCGCTCCTCATATCTGCTTGAGGGTAGCAGCTCAAGGCTACATTAGCCGCTACTAGCATAAAACACTCAAATCACTGACTGAACAGTTGGTGGTCGAGTTGCATTGAGGGTAATGTAGGATTTGACAAGGAAGAGTGCATAGAATAAAAAAGAGGATATGTCTGCTGTTCTGCTCCATTGATTTTGATCCTTTTCGTTTTAATCCGGGCATCATGAGTCTGACAATGTTAGTATCTTTTGAAACACGTCTGGAGGGGCTCTTTAAATGACGTCTAAAAACAAGCAGCTAAACAAGACCTTGAATGAAATAGTCAAAAATGTAACCTCAACTATCTGACCAACGAATACGCAAACAAGGTTATGAATCTGACCAGACATTCAATGCCAGCTTTTAGTACTTGACAGTCGGCCATTACCAAAAAAACGTATTGAGGTTCAAAAAAACTAGGACAGAACCTGTTACCATGCACTCCTGCCTGCACGCCACGTCAACAACAAAAAGGAAAGAGCTTTCCTTGAAAAGTACAAGCAATATTTTTGGAAGCGATTTTTAGCAAGCTTCTTGAGTGCTTCTTCACAGCAGGCAGGTACTCATATTTCATTTATGGCTTACAGTCCAGCATGTACGGGGAAAAGAGATTAGGAAACAAAACAAGAAACAAGACTAAGTAGCTGGTTTGAGGTTTTTGGTGAAGAGAAGCTGTTTCCCTGTCGAAGCTCATATTGCTCCTCACTAGCCTGGTTTTCCTTCATTACTGCTGTTAGCTTCAGCACAAACTGGAAATGACAATTTATATGATTATGCTAAAATGCCCTCAAATGCACACAGACATAACACAATGTGCACGTACAGCAGAGTTGAGCCTGAGCTTCAGATATGGTGTCTTGTCACTACTTGCATTAGTGCTGCAGATGTCTGGGATTAATGCAATTTTTCATGGAGGGACTGTTGTCTTTATAGAAGCACTGGGGGAGGGGAAGTCTCACTCAGACTGTCAGTCTTAATCAGCCAGTCAGCCATCTTGATTTAATACACACAAATAATTGGCAACCCAAAGAGGACTGTGCGAAGGGAGTGGACTGTTGTGTTATATTGTTTATAGCCTACTTGCTGGCAGTAAGAGAAAGACCAGAGAAAGGTTTATTCCAAAATATATAGCGTTTATGTCACTATTAATGCAGATGCAGCAGTTAGGACCACCAAACCACTACTTGCAACCAATCCTCAGATGTAAAACTTCAGGTCTTCCCTGCATCCATGGTGGAGGAAGTATTCATATTCTTCACTTAGGTAAAAGAAGCGAGACTACTGCACTGCAAAAAATATTCCATTACAAGTGAAAGTCATGGATTATTGGAAGTAAAAGTATGCAAGTATTAACAACAAAAACACTGACCCAAGGATTGTTACACTATGCTAATAGATTGTTACTGCTGATGCATTAATGTAAAGGAAGCACGTTACTGTGGTAGTTGATTGATTTGTAGCTCATTTAGTGACACTATACAGGTCCCATAACCTCTTGTTAAAGGTTCAACGTGTGAGATATGCCAGAATTTTAACTTAAAACATCAAAACAATGAACTGACATTATCAACAGAGTGTGAAGAGGTAACAGTGTTGACTTTATGTCAAAGATGTCTGTGTGTTGTGTTGCAGAGAGATCTACTGAAGTTAGCAGCTAACTGACCAGCGCCGACCCGTCTGGTCTAGGAGGTGATAGTGAGTCAGTGTAGCTCCACTCTGCCCTCAGTCCAGAGGGAGAAGAAGTGCAGCTGCCTGACTCAGGCAGACTCAGGGCTTGTCAACATCACATCCATGATCCCTGCACGTTTTGAGTAAATCCAAAGTAGCAGAAACGAGAAAACTACTCGCAGCATGGCCCTGTCCTCACCGCTGCTGGGAGTAGAGTGTGCGAGAGAGGCGGGAGACGAACAGATCTTAGGTTAGCAGTGAGCAGATGGCGCTGATTCAGCCGACTCCCCGCCATCAAACTTTCTGTTGCTGCCGTTACACAGGTTGGACCCAGCGCTCCGTCAGCCCGCCAGCCGTATCCGAGCCTCCTGAGCCGCTTGCTGCATGCTCCCCTACCGGGAAGCAATGCTATTTTGTTGGAGCAATAAACAAAAACACCATTTGTTCGCTCGTCCCTGCCGCCCGGACCCAAGCCAACTGACTGACAGACTGACACAGGAGTGAAGAAATACACAGTAAATATATCAACACTAGAAGAGAGAGACATGTATAGCTGTAGAATACAATACACAATATACAGAATACATTAGAATACTTTAAAACTTAGAATACAATAAATATGACAAACTACTACAACTGAACTATAAATAGGTTAACATAAAATATAATAAAAAATAAATAAAAAACACATTTTGTAACAATTAAAGGGAAAATGGACACAATGTTCAATTTTTACCTTTATACTTCCTCAGCAAATCGACAACTCTGTATATACCCAACACAACTAACTCATCACAAATAACTGTCTATGCTTCACCTATAATTTGCACTTAATGATATATAGATCTTTCCAGGAAGTTCTGATTTTATTATCAGGAAATAACAGGACCTATAAAATAAAGTCTTACCACTAATTTTAACTACGTTGTAATACTGTTGGTTAGTTGAATCTAGGACTGTCATAATATCAGATTTTCACTACACGACTGTCGTGGCCAAAATAATGACATTATACAAAATTTGAAAAAAACTAATAATAATTCTATCCATGAACTTCATCTTTAACTTTTTGTCTCTTTTCTCGCAAATAAATTACACTCAGGGTGGGGAAATAGTCTGTAACCATGATAACGTCTGTAACTAATGATTAAATGATTTTTTTTTTTTTAAAAAGTAGTATTGTAGTGGAGTACAAGTACCTGAGATTTTATAAGAGTCCCTCGACTGCTCAGTCACACTGCTCACATTTAAAGATTACAATCCATTACACTGCCCAGGTGCCTGGAGGAAGGGCCTGAGCTGCACTATAAAAAAAAAACACAATAAGGATGTTTAATTAGTAATGACCTGTCTGAGTGAAAGCCTGCACACACATGCACACACACACACACACACACACACACACACACACACACACACAGAGTGTAAAGCATGAAGAATGAGCCGCCCTGACCTGGATGAGCTGAGAGAGAGAGACGGATGTGAGGAAGAGAGGGAGGAAAGAGGAGGGACTGTGGAGACAGATCATGTTGCAGCTATTATGTGCCAGGATGTGGCTCTGCTGCTTTCCGGAATATAGACAGACAGAGTGGAGTAAATACTTTCTCCTCCAGAGCACCTCCCAGTTCCCAACGCCCCATTTATGTACAGTATGTAGTATATGGAATCACTCCCTAGTCACTTGTTTCGTGTATTTAACAATGTTGGACTGTTGCTAGCTGTGGCCACTGTGATGTGTGTGTGTGTGTGTGTGTGTGCGTGCGTGCGTGTGAAAGTTATAAATTATCAAACATTGCTGTTTTTACAATCCAAGGCCATCTAAAGTAGATTAACTGCAAAACACTACACAACATAGAATTTCAGAAAACTTGTCAATACAAAACAATAATTGGGGAAGTTTCATCTATTAGTTACCTGTAGTGTCTTGCAAAATGTATAAAAAATGTACAATCTTTAAGGTCGTTTTCTCAAAATGAGTTTTTTTCTCAAACTCAGAAATCAGCAGCACTGAACCAAACTTCCCAGTTTCATTACTATCTATATTCTGACGGTTACTTCTGAAGGGGTTGTTCATATATCATTCATAACCTTATTTATACAACATTTTATTTCTAAAACCATGGCGAAAAAATATTTTTGTATGGCTGACGACAGTATTTTCACCTGTAGTGTCTCCCCTTAAAAAAGGCAGCAGAAACCAGAATTATGAATCACAACTTCTGAATCCAGTAATTGTTTTAAATCAGTACTAAAGGCACATTTCATGCTTTTAAACTGAAATGATTCCCCGCTCTTTCTCTCCCCTGATCGCTGTGGCTCTCCCTCCCTCACTCCCTCCATCCCAGCACTGGGCTGTTGCCATAGAGACGGGTTGCCAGGTCTCAGACGGTGAGGCTGAATGGGTTAATTAGGAGGCGGAGCATTTGCAGCCCTGCAGATGGTTAAGGCCTCCTTCACCACAGGTCTCCAGGGACGGCCTCTCAAGAGAAAGCCTCTCCTGTTTAATATTCAGCCCCTCACTGTTGATCCAGGAGCTGTGTTTTTGACCCTGTAGTCAACAATGTGGGATTATTGGACGTGTGGGGAAAAGCTGGATCCTCCTTTTCAGCTCTGCTCAACTGAGAAAGTGCTTACTCAATGTTTCCTAAGCTCTGATCTGAACAAAGGAGGGAAATGACACACTCCACCACCCCCATACAATCCAAAAAAGATGAAAAATGTGGGCCATAACAGGATTTTTTTTAGAATGTTATACCTTTTGTTGTCCTCTGTAAACAGTGTTTACATGTTATATTTATGCATGCAGGAAGCCATCTTGCCTTGTTTCTGTAGAGCTGAAGAACTGTGACAGCAGCTCCCCCAAGTGTCTACATTCAGACAGGACATGTTTATTGTTACACCACTTACAGCACAAGAGAAGAGTTCGTATAAGTGAGAACAAAATGAATATTTCAGATGTGTAACACACAGTACAAATACAAAAAGAGTAACTGTAGAAAAATAGCAGCTGAAAGAAAATAAAGTGATAACTGTGCTAGACTGTGCTTATTGCAGGTGGTATATTTTAAGCATATTTGAAGACATGAACAGGATAATTCATACAAAGATTTGCGATACAATCTAGTTTTCGTGCAAAGTCATTACATTACAACTTTTCATGTGAACCATGGAGTGAAATGTTTTCCATACTCAGTGGGTATTTTCAATATTCTGAATTTACACTTCCTTTTATTATCATCATGTCTCATGCTTCTGGAACATTTTTGTCTCAGCTGCAGGCAAAATGTAGCTTAAAACGCTCAAGAGAGAAACTTTTACCGTTTAAGATGTGTAACAAGTGTGTACATATTTATTCTTCAATATTAAACATTCATGAAATATATATAGTCTCTATAATAGACATTGATTCACATGCAACTATTCTATCATTTTAATATCTCAAATATATGTGATGGGGAGGTGAAATATAAATATAACTAATCTGTACTTCATTCACTGTTCAATGTGCAAAGATGTGGATGTTGGGTGAGAACTAATATGTGAATGGTGCAACAGTGCCACTCAGTGGCAGCTGTACTCTGACAGCCTACCAAATGTGTTTAAGTTTTATAATTCTGTGGCTTTAGTCGTGGGTGCTGCTGCAGGCCTAGGTGTTAAACACAAGGTAGGTAAAGTTCTCCTGCTTGGGTTTGACGCTGAAGTTGTAGTGTCCAATGCGGTTCCTCTGGTAGTAGAAAAGGCAGAGAAAACCAATGATGAAGAAGAGTGTCAGGCCGATTCCTAGACAGGAGAGTCCAACTAAGTGAAGATTGTTATAATCCTCCTCCAAGGACTCTGCAAGAATATGTGTCGAAGCATTAAAAAAATCATTAAGCATACAGTGAAAAGGAAACAAAAAGAGGATTCCTTGAAAAAGCACTACTTTAAATAACAAAATGGTGAAGAGATCATATGAAATAATGTGACTTTTATCCGGCTCTTATAGTAGCACAATTCCAAAAAAGCAGAAATTTTCAATTCAACTCATGAGTCCATCATGAAAATAAATATTTCATTCTAAATGAAGATACCTATCAACTTCAGGGCTTTTGAAATGTGTGTTTTCCATCAATCTACTTAAACCTTTCTCTCCAGCATCGCTGATGAAAGAGACAGCAGCCCAACTGCCATAATTCAACAGCTCGATGGTCTATTCAAGTTTGAGAATGAAGAGACACTCAAGTTTATAATGGATATTGAAGACCTCGATAGCTACTCTACTTTTAAAACTGGTCAGCTCGGCAGTAGCAGAGTAGCAGCTGGAGTGTCTTTGTTACCTCAACTTCAAATGAATCCCATTTTTGACTTAAATTCAACAGAGGCTTGCAGCTGCAAAAATATTTATTTTCTAACAGAACCACCATTGTTGTTCTGTGTAAAAGTACTGACCTTCATCTGACCTCAGCAGAGGCCCGGAAGAACCTAAAGCTGTTCCAATTGTGTTTGAAGACCGAGCTGCTCTCTGTTGACAGTCCTGCGGGAAAACACAAGCAAAGATGACAGAATTCTAATCTCTCCTTCTTACATTCAAACAGCGAAATGCTTCAGTCAGAGTGGGGATTGGTTATTTTAGATTCCTCCACTCTGTTGTAACTGACAGGATGTACTCACAGGCACACATGAATTGGATCCAATCTGCACACAGATCTGGACCTGGCAGTGCAGATAGATCACATCCAGGTTGACGACGGAGAATATCTGTACAGACACACGCGATGTGCTGGAGTTCCCGTTCATCAACACTTTGGTGTATGTGTTCAAGGAACAGCTGTGGAGACAGACAACGAGCTGCAGCAAATTATTTAAATAAATAAAAAGTCTGCGTATGATATGCATGTGAGTCCAAACAGATTATTACATGATGATTACTTTTTTTACATAGAAACACATTATTCACAATTACATATAACATTATGTTTTATTGTATTTCTCTCTCAAATGTGAGGAAAGTGAGATAAGTATTAAAAAAATATATTGTAACCGGATTTACACATTCATCGCCCCATCGTTCTTGGATCGAAAATATTAACAATGGACATTTTTTAAATCAAACATCAATTTATAAATGTTAGAAATCTGCTCATCAAGTGATAGCTGTAATTAAGTGAGAGAAAGAGTCGGCTGCGTGTAGCTAGCTGAAATACTAATAGAAATAGTGATAATGCTGTAGGTAGAAGCAGACCTGTTCTCCAGGAAGGTGTAGCTGTCGGTGTCAACAGGGTTTTGGGTGGGAGTGGCCCAGCATTTGTTGATGACTACGTTAATCTGCTCTGATGAGGTGTTGAGGCTGACCTCCACCACCACGGCGTCCTCAGAGGACAAGCTGTAGTTGTGGGGTAGAGGCATTGTACCGTTCATCAGCTGCACTGTCACCTGGAACGACCCAGAGCCTGTGATGAGGATATCTTTGATCAAGTCATACCTGGAGATGGGTGAGGGAAAACATATATATATAGACCTACAGCCATAAATATAACAGGAACACACTAAAACAAAGTTCAAAAAAAAAAAAATGAAAGCATGCTGAGGTATAAATAATGACAGCAAGTGAAGTGTACCCCATGGAGCCGAAGTCAGCAGAGATGAGCATGTTCTTCATGAAGGTGCACATGATGGGAACCTCCAGCTGTATCCTGGGTACCTCTACTGTTCCACTGGGTGATGTGTACATTTCCAGGGTGTTGAACAGGGTTACAGACGCCGTGTAGTAAGTTTCATTCTGAAATATCAGATGTCACAAGCAGTTCGGGTTATTTTATGGAGTTATTGCACTTCAGTTTTACAGACAAAATACTGGCAAGCATAGTGTCTACGAAACATGTAAGACAAGAGGAAAATACAATAGCTTCACAAATGGAACACCTTTTTCAAAACTCACGTGCACAAGACTGGTGCCGCATTCATTCCAAGCCACCGTCAGCTGGGCATGGATGGCATTGCCTCCATTGACGCCACATTCCGGCAAGCCCAAGTATAGGTTGCTCTCCCTGATCTTGTTGCTCAGAAGAAAATCCCTGGAAACTGTCACAGTGATGGCAGCAACCCTACACTGGACTGAGATGGCCCCGAGCATATAGGCATGGGTGGCATTTCTCAGTGCAGTAGCAGTGGTTCTAGACGCTGTAATGGTGGTAGTGGGGTTGGTTGTAGGGGTAGAAGTCATGGATAGCATTGCAGCGGTGCTGGTGGTTGGGGCACTAACTGTGATTGTTGGGGTAGTAAGGATTGTTGTTGGGGCAGCAGTGGTTGTTGTAGGGTCAGTGGTGGTGGTTATTGGGGCAGAAATGGAGATTACAGGGGCAATAATGGTGGTTGTTTGGGCAGTAGTGTAAGTTGTTGGAGCAGTAGAGGTGATTAGATTGGCAGTAATGGTGGTTGTTGG
>CALSCE010000030.1:4855945-4878961 GCA_943593645.1 Bovichtus variegatus
GTTGGAGCAGTAGAGGTGATTAGATTGGCAGTAATGGTGGTTGTTGGTGCAGTTGTTGGGGCAGTAGTGATGGTTGATGGGGCAGTAGTGATGGTTGTAGGGGCAGTAGTGGCCATTGTTGGGGCAACAATTGTGGTTGTTGGGGCAGTTATGGTTGTTGTAGGGGCAGTAGTGGTGGTTGTTGGGGCAACTGTGGTGGTTGTTGGGGCAGTGATTGCTGTTGTAGGGGCAAAGGTAATGGTGGTTGTTGGAACAGTAGTGGTGGTTGTGATTGCTGCACAAGGTTACAAAATGCAAAGTATTCTGTTATCATTTAGTTCATATAATCTGTGTAAAATGAAACTTTCCTACTACCACACTGTGAGAATGTACCTTGACAGGCTCGTCCAGGCCTTTCTGAGTTGTTGTCTATAAATCCCTCCAGGCAAACACATGAGTATGAGGCCCAGATGTTAATACATGTAGACCACTGGGAACAGTCATTTTCCCCTGAAGCACATTCATCAAAATCTACAAAAAACAAAAATATTTGGCTCAAAATGCGAGGCTTTATGTTGTTCTTTAGTATTGTATTATAGGTCCCTGGCTTGAGGATTGTTTCTACTTGATAACCTGACATGCATTACATTTTAGTTTGTCTGACACTTGTTTTAATATGTTGTCTTTAAAGGTTCAATGTGTAATTCCGAGCCGCCTGCTCCAAAGAAACAGGGGGCAATATTTCACCTCTACTACTGAGTCCATACAATCTAAATGAATCAATCGTCAAAACCATCAGTTATTAAAAGCCAACTATAGTATGTTAACCTGTTTATAGTTTAGTTGTAGTAGTTTGTCATATTTATTGTATTCTAATGTATTCTTTATATTGTGTATTGTACTCTACAGCTATATCTTTCTCTTTTAGTGAGGAGGTTAGATATCTGTGTGTTTACTGTGGCACTGGGGGCTGTACGGTCTCTGTAAAGTTACGTTTTGATAAGTTTGTATGTTGGCTTGGATCTGGGTGGAAGAGAAAAAGAAATGACTTGTGTTATTGTTTCCTCCTCCGCGCTGACATAGTAGGCCTACAGCTTGCCGCGGCGGCTCGGATACGGCCGGCGAATATCCCAAAAGCAGGAGTAACAGCAGGCTGATGGAGCGCTGGGTCTAACCTGTGTAACGGCAGCAACAGAAAAGTGCTATCTGCTGACTGCTAACAGAAGATCTCTCCGTCTCCCAGCCACCGCACACTCTACTTCCAGCAAACCAGCCTCCCACCGACGGTGAGGACAAGGCGTTTCTGCCACTTTTAATCAAAACAAACTATCAAAACGTTCAGGGATCATGGATGTAATATTGACAAGCCCTGAGTCTGCCTGAGTCAGGCATCTGTACGTGGCCTTTCTCACTGTGCCAAGGGCAGACTGGTGCTACAGTGACTCACTATCACCTCTAGAGGAATAAGTGGTATTACAGACTGGGCGGAGCGGCGCTAGTCAGTTAGCATGCTAACTTCAGTAGATATCTCTATAACACAACACATAGACGTCTTTGACATAACGTCAACACTGTTACCTCTCCACATTCTGTTGATAATGTTAGTCCATTTTTTTTTTTTTTTTTATGTTTTAAGTTTAAAGTCTGACATATCTTACACATTGAACCTTTAAGGCCCTGTTATGGGTCAGGATTAAAAAAAAAAGCTGCATTCTACAATTTCCACAATGCATCTCCATAACATAATTTGGTATATGGCTCCTTGCCTCGTAAATGCCTTTGTCTTTCAAACTTCTATCCCCAGTTTGTAACAAAGGCTTTCTGATAAGAATTGCACGTCTGCAAGCCGGACATCAACAGGGTCATTTTCAGACTTTGGGAAGCTCTTGTCAGAGCCACATAATATATTATTAAACTGTTTTCATAGTAGTACTAACCTCGAGTAACTAATCTAAAATAATCTTCATGTGTAAAATCAAACTTTGACCTTGCTGAAAGTGTTAGCATAATAAGACTATTCTTTAAGGCACTCCCTAGTTGTATACCTTCCATTGTTAGAAAAGAGAATACAAAGAGACATACCGTTTGTGCTTGTGTTGTTCATATCCACAGTGTATTTGATGCTGTTCATCAGGGAGTGCAGCAGAGCTGTGGACACATTACTGATGTCTTGGCTTTGACTGGGGGCGTAGGTAAAGGTGAAGTTGACCACCACACTCCCCAGGGAAAAACTTCTGATCTCAATTCTCACCTGGCCTGAATCCACCATGGCCTTCATCTCTGGAGACAGAGACTGGTATATCTGTTGGTAACAAAAGCGACAGCCTCAGAATAATGATGGTAAGTCGACAAAAAGTTGTTAATTCATTAAAATGGACACGTTTACGGTGTGTCCAATTCTATTCAAAGTGTGCATGCCGTCACTGGATAATCCTAGTAACACACACCTACCTCCTCTGTAATACTCTCTGTGAGGTTTTCGAAGGCGTGGCTGCTGGTGTTCTGCAGGTCAGCAGTAAACTGGATGTTGGTCAGTCTTGCTGTGGCGTCAAGAGTCTGAGCATCTACAAAGAAAAGACTAACTTGGTAAACACACATTTTCCACAATTAAATGTCAGCCTTCTTACCAGCCCTGGACCTAATGCTTAAAAATGTCTTCTCTTTTCTTCATCACACATTAGTCATTACGGGGCAATTGTATTGCGTTACTTACTGTATTACTCCCAGGTTAGTAATCAGTGGTTGCATCTAAGCTGTGAACTCACGTCACACAGCTATTCTATGCACAAACTGCAGCTTCATGACACTACTGTATATGATTTTTTTTATTTTTTAAAGTACTGGAACTATCATCTTCCTTTTTGTGCACAGTTCTTACCAGTCTTGACTGATATATGAAGGGCGACTCCTTGGCTCCCGCAGGAACGAGGAGTGACACTCACAGTGTAGAGCACTCCAGGATGCAGTTCCCTCACCTCCATCATGGACTGACTGGTGACCCCCGAGTGAATGACCTCTGACCTTTTGCTAAGAACAACCTGGTAAGTCTGGTTTGTCTGAAACTGGCTGGACCAATAGACACAAAACGAGGTTCCAGTGACGTTAGTCGACCATACGCTGGTGATGCTGGGAGGAGCTGGAAGGTGGTGGTTGGGGAGGGACATTCATCGTTATCACTCATTCATTGTGGTTAAAGGAATAGTTTTGACATGTATTGGGAAATATGCTTCTTTCCTTTTTGCTAAGAGTTAAATGTTACTTCTCATTTAACTCACAGAAAGAAAGCAAATAAGCATGTTCACCAAAATGTCAAAGGATTCCTTTAAAGACATCGGCTGGAGGATGAATCTGATCAAAAGATGTGAAATAATGGCATGCACCACATTTAACTGAATGTCCACAGAGCTTATCAGCACATTTGAAATGAAATGCTTTTGACTAAAGAAAATAAATCCTGGTAACTTCCCATTTTAACATAACACATGCTACTTTGACTTGTAAATCAAGACGAAGGGGATTTTAAGCAGCCTTGAAATGAAAAGATAAGATATTTCTTACAGCACGTGGTTGTCAGCAGCGGTGACTCCACAGTTGAGCTGCTATAAGTTGCAGAACTTGTCCACTGCGAGGCATTTGATGAATTATAAGCGACGGTACTTGTATTACTCAGGGCTGTAGTCATGCTGGCCTCAGTGGAGCTGAAGATGCCCACGGTGTTGTTGCCCGGACCGTCCTGCGTGCTGTTGAGAGCAGAGGTGTAGGTAGTGTTCATTGGTGGAAAGGAAGTAAGCGGGGGCTCTATGGTGGTCTCCAACCTGACATCAGCTGGGAAGAAAGAATACAAGACAATGTTGAAATCTAAGCTCCTGATGCACATTTGAATGTGTCACAGAGCGAGCGCTCAGCAGAGAATACAGCTTGCTTGTATGGACTGGCTGACTTCACGGTGAGATAAAGGAGTCAAGTTTTAGCATCTCTGTGTCTACATTTATAAGAAATCTAGTCTTCACCTATCTTCCAGGTGAGGTTTGTGGTGGTGACAGAATGCTGTCACATTCAATCTAATTTCCCTGGTTCAGCAGCTTCCTTTGGCTTGAGGAACTACTTTGGCACATGTTGTGTCCTCTGATTGTGTATCTTCATTTCAAGATGGGGGTTTGTTCCCTACAGGTTTGTTTGTGCTGAACATAGTCTTATCATTCTACACTACCACAGGGTTTCTATGTTTGTGTTTGATAAGACGTTTCTTGTGGGGATTTCTTACACACCAGTCAGTGGGGGATGAACTTTTCCCAGCGGTGTTTTAAGCCTTGTTTCTTGAGTTTTTACTTTTCAGCATGTGACTCTGATAAGCATATGAAGGTAGACTCTTGTAAACAACACTGTATAAAGATCTTGCTCAATCATCTACAGCAATTAATTAGCAAAGAATATGGAAATATATCACACTGCCTTCACCAGCGGTATAACTTCTACTGGGGATGAGGAGGTGCGAATCTGAGGCTTCAGTTATTGCTGTTGAGGTTGTTTCTCTAACTCCTCAGCATTTTTTACTTTATTTACAGATGATTCTCCTGAAGACATTGAAACCGATCATCAATCCAAGAATAATGCTGTAAAAGACAATGCTCGTTGCAGTAGGGATGGAAATAAAACATTATTTATTGTGTTTAAAGGTTAATTTTTGACTTTGGAAATGGCAGTTTGAATGTTTTATTTAGCCTAACTTTATACTAATATTTATCAAAAATCAGGTCTCTAACAAGGAAATGGCAGGTGATTATTTTTGCTTTTGTACTTTTTTGTATAATTTTTATCGAAAGAATTACAGACAATTTAATCACAATTCATTAGCCTATTTGCTAGATTATATTCATTTGTATAAATTAAGAAAAGAACATTATATTGGATTTAGTTTTTTTGCTGTTCAAATATATTTGTTAATGGTTGATCTTAATATATTATCTGTACCATGTTTGGTTATATCATGAGTGGGTGCGTGTACATGCATGTACTACATATGTGTGTATATGCATACATATATACATATATATATATATATATACATATATATTTGCACCATATGCACACAAAGTCTAACCTGTGCAATGGGCTCCAGGGTTGCTGGGGTCAACATCTATATATCCTTGGTGGCAGGCACAATGGTAGGAGCCCATCGTGTTGTTACAGTCTGCCTGAGGGGAGCACTGACGGAGAGCAGACTGTGAACACTCATCTACATCTGCAATTGCAAAAACAGACATATGAAGAGGTTACACTTCAGTAACAATTACATGTGTATGCTGCATTATGCCAGAATGACATGACGTAATGGGAACATGTAAAAATAAATGGAATTAAATAAACGACAACCCAAAAACATAATTGTGAAATTATATATATATATATATTTTGTTTTAGACAACCTACTGTAAAGGTTTCATGTAAGAATACTGTTACTTTTAATACAATACTTGTCTTCTTGTATCTTTTGTATGTGATGGTGTGATGGCAAGCTTGCGGCTGTGTCTTTTGTGCAAATGTAACAAGTATAATTGATTCATTAAAAATGCGCGCGCTTGTGTGTGTGTGTGTGTGTCTGTGTGTCTGTGTGTGTGTGCGTGTGCGTAGGTGGGTGTGTGTGTGTGTGTGCTTGTGCACATGTGTGTATGCACTCGCTCTAGTGTTATTTTCCCCTATTGCAGGAAACATCCCACAGATGACTGTCACTCAAATGGAAGTGGTGGGAGAAGGAAACTGTGGTGCGACTGAGTCATTCTTTCCTGAACACCATGTTCTCTGCAACATGAATCACTCTCACAACTCAAAGAAAAAGCCCAGAGTAGCTCCACTGAGATGTGACTGCTGCTGTCTCCTCACCCTCCACGGTTACAGATGACACCTCCTGTATGTGTTTGAGGAGAAGATGCAGCTTTGACGTGACATTGTACAGTGAAAGAGTAAAGTTGCAGTAGATCAGTAGTGAAGTGGCAGTTCTGAAGGGATGCACAGGCTGTGAGCTGAGGTAATAAACTGAAACATCAGACTGCAGAGCTCCAGTCACCTATTAGTGATCGAGACACAAAGAATAATCAGAAAAAATGCCTTGGTATATCTTTTAGTCATTTTCATTTTCTAATAAACAGAATTACCAGAGCAAGTATTGGCAGTAGAAGCAGTATTAGAAGCAGTAGTATTACCATTGCCTGTAGCATTCGTGTGTGATTCAGATGTCCTCTATCACTGGACATCAGTTGCTGGTAATCTGTCTTCACTGTCACTGTGGCATTATAACGGTATCCTCCATTCTCAGAATAATTTGCTGAGCCTGAAAGTCAAGTTAAAAGGGTCAGTTCACACAAATCACAAAGAAAACATATTTTCTCATGTTTTAAACTGTGAGGTTTAAAACCCTCTTACTCCACTAATCATTTGAGTACAGTCCCTAAATGCAGTAACATTTATATGTATCTGCCCTGGTTTTAAGATAAAAGTATGGGTGGGGGGGTAGAAAACTCTGTTAAGTAACAGTCAAGTTACTTTCCAGTTAATAAACCACAGACCTGACTCTCAACAGGTTTGACTGGGACTATTTATTCAGTAGAAATTGTCCATATGAAAACGGTATACACTGATTATGCCCAAATAACTAAGGACATACACACTTGACGTTTTATAAAGTGAGACCATGTAATAAAAACACATTCCTCATATTAGAAATGAAAAACATGAATGTGTAAGCGATAAAACAAACCCATTAAAGCATACTTTAAAATGAAAAACAAAAAAAAAAACTATCAGATCAACTAACTTGCAGGATCACTGCAGACGTAGCAACCCGATCTCCGACAGCATTTTTGCCAGCCTGGGCAGTCACTGTCCCACTCACAGTCCTCAGATCTGGTATACAATCCATCTGCAGTTGGACAGGATCCTGGCTTGGCAGTGAACTCATCACTCCTGTTTGCAGCTTCATTCAAAGGAAATAACATGTTACAGGCCATATATTAGCAGCCAGATATTTGGAGCACTGCAGTTTCTGTGCTTCCATCTGGCGTCTTGCACACAGCACCACGCGCTGAAAGGTCATGCTGATTACTTGTCTGTCTACAGAGTGTGATGCTATATTATCACGTTTTATAAACACTTGTATGAAGACACATGAAATCTAAGAGCAATCCGAACAATTTGTGCTCTTCTATAATCGGATATGATGCACGGTACTCACGCAGGGCACAATAGTGACCGACTTGTACATAGCCAGTGCAGCATCTGGTCACCTGCTCCATCACTGTCTTGTACTCAGTCTGATGGGTCATCCTGTAAAGTGTGACTGTACATGTATTCCAGTGGAGCCAGCCGCCACAAGGCTTCGTCACAGTATAAGGGACCGTATGCATCACCAGGAAACTCACATTCCTTGTCTCATTGTGAATACATAGACGATAGCCAGACGCAGACAGGCTATTTCCTAGAATAAAATATGCCTTGTAAATTTTACTGTTGATCTTCCGTGGTAGTTATTCTGCACAATAAACATCAGATTTTACATTTTGAATTAGTCGTTTACAATGCTCCTCGATTTTGACTTGCTCATAAAGTATAACACACGCCTATCATCTATGACATTAAAATGTTAAAAACAAATGAAAACAGGCTAAACAATCCAAAGTGTAAATCCTCAGAAATGCCATCTTCTGTTGTGGCAACACATCAATTTCAAGTTAATCCGTCATCTGCGTATAGAGGCCTACCTTCATGCACAGTGTTTTGTCCCCTACAGAGAGCCAGCAGGGCCGTCGCCACGCAGATGGAGAGCATCCAACTCATTTTTCACAGATCAAAATCTCAACCATGTATTTAACGACCACATTGTACGTGCATGTTTCTCTTTGAGATGATGCTAACTCACTGTTCAGGGCGTTCTCAAAGACTCAATCCTCTGTGTCTCTGTGTTTCTCCTCCCCTCGGTGCACCATCAGTCCCTAATGGACCACAAAATCATGACAGCCAGCAGGTAAGTTTTACATTTATGAGAATATTTGGAGTTACACTTGTCAGTGCATTAAAATAATAATCTTTGCAAGAAAATCACAATATTCAGATAATTTGATACCTGGCATTGCCATGACATATGGCAGCATGACAAGCTAGTGAGTCAGTAAATGACAAAGAGAAAAGCCTTTGGTTCACAGGATTTTCACAAAGGAAGCTCAGGCCTCACTTTTAGTTTTGTAGCATAAATAAGTTGTCATGTTATTCATTCTTTGGTGGTGTCAGTAAACATGTTTATGATAGCAGGCAGAGAGACGTGGGATGGGAGGAGTCAAAGTCCCTGATGACTTGGTTTCCACACAGGTAGCCATGGCAGTGCTTGCTTTTGCTGCTGGCATTAACAGCCTGTGTCAGCCATTAATGTCAGGTGAAGAGGAGTGAGAAACTTCCCTGCCATTTTCCCACATGTCTCCTTTCTCATTATATGAAGGAACAGCGGGATGCTTCGGCTCTCAAATATATGTTCTAAAAAAAGGACGACATCACGATTCTGTCATCACTTTCACTTTATGTGAATAAACATTTGCGTCTGATGAAAGAACATTTTCTCTGTATTCAGCTTTTCATGCATACTTTTGCAATTCTTTGTAAACGTAGTGCTTAATGTAATGGTTATCCTTTTATAGTAATGAGGTGTGAAAATGTGCTTGATTAAACCTCCTTCAGTCATTAAGTGATAATGAATGGGTACATGCTGACGGCTGGAACATGCGGATGTCGGGAGGTGCAGGGCTACAGGCTGAGTCAATTAATGTCATTACAAATGAAATACAGTTGCACCACAAAATAAAAATCATCAGCTCTTTAGCACATGGTGTTATGCTGTATTGCACACTTTTCAGCATTGGTGGTGAAAATCCCCTGATTGGGTGTAGCTGACAAAGCATTCTAGGAACAGGCCAAATAAACAGAGCAACAGGTTCCCACTGGATGCCAGTAACGACACACACTTACTGCTATGCTAGAGTGGCTTCCATTTAATCACAGACCTAATTGGTTTCATTGGGGTTAGGGGGAGTGCAGCTACATGCAGATCATATCTGCACTTCACAGTTTAAACCTACCAAAGACAACCTCTTCGTCTGTTGGATAGGCCTACATAAAATAACAATAACAATAAAATATATATTTAGATTAGCTAAATGTCAAAAGGTGGGCTCTGGATATTTGAAATGTATACACTCACAGGGAAAATATGTTTCTTTTTTAAACAGTAAACTAAAATAAACAAACAATCACAAGTCTCCACCCAAAGCAAGTTTATCGTAACACATGTGACCTAACATCAGGCTAAATATAGCTACAAACTTCCTATACTTAATTTAAACTATACTTATGAATAATAATTACAGAACAGTGCTCTGGTAGTACACCGTCAATTACAATATTGAGTGTAACCTCAGTTAGCAACCTTTGGTTATAATTTTAAAAAAACATGGCAAGAAACAGAAACATTGACAGCTAAGACGAAAAATATGACCTATCTCTTTAAATTAGCTTCAGTGTCAAGGCTTCCGTTGGTCCCGCCTCCTGGTCCTTTACCATCCTATCAGAGCGCAGTGCACGTGACGAGCGTTCAATGCGATGACCTCATCCCTGGTGTGGGATGACGTCAAATTCAAGATGGATGGAATCACGACCAGCGCGCAGAAATCTACACAACAACACTGAATAAAGTCCCGGCTGTGTGGAGGAAAGGCCATATTGACGACGGGCAGGGTAAGTGTAAATAGACTACCAAACTGAACGTTAAGCAGAATTAGCAGGGAGGGTGAAACATAGTTGATAGAGTGCTGTTAAGGAGAAGCATTTTCCTTTTCCTCCCTGACGTAACTCGAAAGGGGGCTTGTGCTGCTGTAAAACCTTACCAGCTACAACCTATTTAGCAGCCAGCAACTACGCCGTATCAAGCCGGGTTGAACCGTTTAAAACAATAAATAAATACACTTCCAACGGCTGTAACGGGTACAATTCACTCCCCCCACTCTCAACAGTTTTTCTGTCTGCACCGACTGTGTTTTCATTCCGGGATTACCGCGGTGGAGTCCATTGAAACGTGTTCAACTTCCCCCCTCTTGATATGATAGAACTGCGGAACCGTTGTAGCCTCGGTTATTGCGCCATTCACCCACACACAAAACATTTTTTTTTTTTTAAATAAAAAACTCGTGACTCTTTTCTAAACTGAAAGTGACATTTCGATTGGAGAAGTTATGTGTCATGAGAACATTGAGCCACGTCTCATGTATGATCTAATGCTGAAAGCCTCGCTCCTCGACTTGCTCGTATAGAACTGACACGAATACTCGCTGTTGCTCTCTTAACGGTACACGTTTTGATGAAGAGGCAACCGAGCCTTTGCTAGTTTTTGATGAATGAATGAAGCTTCTGCCCAGAGCCTATTTTAGCAAGTGTCAACATAAGCAGCATGCCTTCCGGTCACTATTTTCAAAATAAACGCCGTCAGAAGCAACGTGCGTTGTTTTTTGTTTTTTTTGGAGAAAACTAAGATTGTGAAAAAACATATAAATAAGAAGCTCACTTTTAGCGGGAGAAGATGCAATTGTTTTTTGCATTTAAAAAAAAAAAAAGGTAACTCCAATGCACCTAATAGAGGCCTTTCACATAATACCTGGTTTTGTACTACAATTGCTATGTGCCAGATAGTGATTGATATTTGTTAATATATGAAAACAATGCAAACAAAATTAAATGAATTTTGAATTGGCTTATTACTGGATAATGTTAAAACGCTCCAGTTGCCAGTTTATTAGGTGTATATACTATATATTTTTAAACTAATGCAGTTTCTAACAACAGCCCTATCTTCATGAGGGTTTTCAAATCACCACAAACTACAGCCTCCAATATGACTATAAAGTTGATCCACACTTCTCTAAATCAGCTTAAACTAAAACTTCAAACCTAAATGAAAGTATGATTTATTACAGAGCTGGTATATTGGACTATGTTAGGTTAAGCTATTATATCCCCCTCCTTGCTATTGTTTCAGGTTAATTTTATTACTAAAACTCTCTAAACATTGTCCTCGCACACACTTCTCAAACCAAACCTACACCCTTGATTACCTCATAAACTGGCAATTTAGCGTACATTGCAGTGTAACAGCAATATTCTCAATGTCCTCTTTACTACTACAGAGGGAGAACATTTTTATGTGAAAATGGTCACCAATACATAGTTTCACCCAGGAAATTGTTTAGGTTAGGTGGTAAAGTAGCCAGATCCTGATACAGCTTGTATCACAATAAACTTAGTTAGATGACAGCTTAAACAATAGTCACACGGTTAAACATATGGCATTTGCTGCATGAAATACCACCTCCTTTTCTTTGACGGTTAATGTTTTATTTCATAAAAACGTATTAAACATTTTTATGCTGTGTGGAGATGATCTTTAATTCAGGTGAGCTGGCCTGCCTTTGAAGTCTTTATTTTAAAGGCTATCTTTTTTAACTTCCTGCATTTGTCTGTGTCACTTATGGTGACTTGACAGAGCTGCGTTTTCATACCTTCTGACTGCCAAGGTGATGTAATGCCTATCAACCTGCTGTGTACAGTGTGCTTCCTGGTGATCATCATAAACAACTACCAAAAATGTCCAAAGCCTTCCACTCACAGAAAAACAATCTAGAATTGCTTGATCTATCTAAAAACAGACCCAAAAAAATCCTTACATATGATAAGCTGGAACCAGATAATGTTTGCCATTATTGCTCAAAAAATTACATGGATAATCAATTAATTATGCAAATGGTTGCAGATCATTTTTTTGTTGTTCAAATAATGGACTGAGCACTGCAGTTACTATACTGTACATTAGTGTCATTACTGTGCATTAAAACAATTATTTGTTTTCACATAGACCACACACTTATTCATCAAGATGCTTAGATAACACTGCCAATACACTGGGATAATAGAATGGAAATAAACATAGACACTGATGGTATTGTGGCAATGAGAAATGACGAGACCAATAGACACATGCATGCATACATTAATAAGAGTGCAATAGGGCAGGTACATTATCTTAAGTTGGCTTTTATTGTATGTGCATGCATGTGCCTGTTCATGCCAGTCTCTACACTTAATGATAACCTTTTGTATTTACATACACCGGCGTTAAAAGGTAATCCTCTTGTCTTGTCTTTCAGCCATGGAGAGCCTAGTGCATTACAGCAATCCCTCCCATGCCCTCTCAGTGCTAGGGATTCTGAACGAGCAGCGCCTCCGGGGACAGATGTGTGATGTAGTCCTGGTTGTGGCAGACCAGAGGTACCAAGCCCATAAGAGTGTTCTGGCTGCCACCAGTGAGTATTTCCAGTCCCTGTTCACACGGATGGACGCAGAGTCACTGAAAGTTGTAAACCTGGACTTCTGTGAGCCTGACGCCTTCGAGATAGTTCTGAATTACATTTACTCCTCCTCACTTTTTGTGGACAAAGGCAGCCTGGCAGCCATTCAAGAGCTGGGCTACAGCCTTGGAATCCCATTCCTCACCAACATTGTGTCAACAAGGCCACATGCATCCTACTGCGTGTCTAGAAAAAGACTTTCGTTCTCAGAAGGGGATGAGAATGATGCCCAGACAAGGAGCGTCATTGTGCGTCGGGTCCGGAATGACTCAACCAATCCCTCTCGCTCAAATTATCAGAGAAAAACATCAGAGAGATCATCGTCTCCCCACTCTATCCGAGAGCTAGCCCAGCTGCCATCACAACACAACTCTTATGACTCAGTCAGAAACTCTGAATCCATCAGCAGGAAATTATGTGAACAGAGTGAAGCTGCTGAAAGGAAGTTCACCTATCCATACGCCTCCATATTAAAAGGGAATCCATCACACGTCACATCTGTTCGGCCCCAGCTGACATCATCAGTGTCTTTCAGTGATGCTGAAGTGCAGCACATCGGGCTGCAGTGTGGTACTGACCAGGACATGAAAGAGGAGAATGAGGAGCTGGAGCCCCACTATCACACCAAAGTGCCCTTTCAGGGTCAGGCCTCCGAGCCAAGCCAGACCATTGACAGGAGCGGGCCGCTCATAAAAAGCCTACTCCGAAGATCATTATCCATGGACAGCCCTGTTCCGGTCTTCTCGCCCACGCTGGAGCTCAAGGAGCTGCAAAATCGTGAACAGTCAGTTGTGAAAATGGCATCCAAAGCATCTGGGCCAGAAACATCTGCTTACAATGGCAATTCAAATAGAACATCTCCCCTGGTTCTCAGGTCAAAGTACCCCAGCAGGTATGAAGATAAAACTCAGGTAGAACAAGAGGTCAGTGTGAAAGCTGAGCCCAGCAGTCCACTCCCTGATGCCATGGACATTATTCGAATCACAGTTGGAGATGCATTGCCAGTCAATCTGAATAACGACCAAGGTTCACGTCCAGATTTCAGTCCTTTTGGGAAAAGAAAGGACAGGCCAGATAACAGAAGATACCCATTCAAGAAGAGCAAAATATTTAAAGAACATAGCCTTTCACTTGATGAGAACATGTCAGAAACGGAACCTCAGAGAGCCAGCATCGACTCTAATGAAAACCGTGGGGATCCGCCTGAGAACAAGATATTCAAATGCTGGAATTGTTTGAAGGTTTTCAGGTCCAGTGCTGGACTACACCGTCATGTAAATATGTATCACAACCCTGAAAAGCCATATGCTTGCGACATCTGCCACAAGCGCTTCCATACCAACTTCAAAGTGTGGACTCACTGCCAAACTCAACATGGTGTGGTACAAAACCCAGCCTCATCCTCCAGCTCCTCTGTACTGGATGAGAAATTTCAAAAGAAGTTGATAGATATTGTGCGAGAGAGGGAAATAAAGAAAGCATTGCTTTGGAAGTTAAAGAGGAATAAACAGAGTTTGCAATCTCCTGCACTCACCAAAAAAAGATCAAGGCCCAACTTCATATGTCCTTACTGTGGGAAAGTATTCGTGTTCCAGTCTCAGTACAGACAGCATTTAAGGACTCATCCTGCTGAAAAAGCTGACCAGGACACAGCGAATGAGAGCATCCTCTACCAGGAAGAGGATGAGAACATTCAACAGAAGAACACAGACGCTGGTGTTTACTCCTGTAGACTTTGTAATATGAAGCTGTCTTCACTCTTTGAGCAGGGCGACCATGAGAGGGGCTGTCGACATGCAACTGTATGCCCCTACTGTGGACTCCGATTCTCAAGTCCAACGGTCAAGAAGGACCACGAGGCACATTGTAAGTACAAGAAACTGACGTGCCTGGAATGCATGCGGACTTTCAAGTCCTCCTTCAGCATATGGCGCCACCAGGTGGAGGTCCACAACCACAACATGATGACAGTTAAAGAGCAGCTTCACCTGAAGCAACAAGAGAACATTGAAGAGGCGTCTGAAATGCTCAGAGAGGAGCATTACAGTGATGAGCCTCTAGCACCCGGGAGCTCAAGAGAGATCATCACCTACAGCGACTCCTCAGGTCCCCCTATGTACGATTCAGAAGACTCCTCATCCTATGTGCCTGAGGACCTGAGCATGGGCCATCACGGCAAGCTGGTAGTGAAAGAAGAGCCATTAGAGGAGGCTGTGAGTGAGATGGAAAACTCAGAGACTGCCAAAACTGGGCTTGAGGAACCCGGTGTGTGGCCATGCGAGAAATGCGGAAATCTTTTCAGCTCTCGCAAAGACCTGGAACGACACCAGGAGCTGCTATGCCACATCAAACCATTTATCTGTCACATCTGCAACAAAGCCTTCAGGACCAACTTCCGCCTTTGGAGCCACTTCCAGTCCCACATGTCGACTGCTAACGAACCTGGAGCCAAAGAGATTGACGGAGAACCCTCACCTCTGTCTCCCTCCCCTCCCACGACCCCTCAGAACTCTGAACATCCCTCCCCACAGGCCTCCGTGCTCACGTCCACCCAGACGGCGCCAGTTGCTGCAGTAATGGCTGAGGAGTCAAGCAGCCCAGAGCCCTGTAGCTCATCAGTAAGCAAGACGAAGAGGCCTGAACTAGAACGGCAACCCAGCAGCCACAGTCCTGCTCTGTCGAGGTCAAACAGCATGGAGAATCCAAGTGGCCCTCAGGAATCAGACACACTCTTTTACCATGCACCATCTCTCTCTGCCCTGACGTTTAAGAGACAGTACATGTGTAAACTCTGTCACAGGACCTTCAAGACAGCCTTTAGTCTCTGGAGCCATGAGCAGAGTCATAGCCACGTGTAAGCATCAGACAAGCTATAGTAGTGCATTTCTCTGAAGAGACAAAGACAATACTTAATATTAGAATAATAACACACCTCAGCCTACAAAAGGAAGACTTTGAATGTACAGCTTATTTGCTTGCCTCCAACGTCATATATATATATATATATATATATATATTACAGTGGCCATGTTCATTAGAGGTGTAAACGTGAATTTGCAATCAAGTGCTAGATTCTTCTTTGACACGAGATGATTATAACTGGTTTGCTTCCCTTTTTTAAAATGAACTATAAGCATTTATCTATTTTAAACCTCTTTTAGTTGTCTATTTGTATTTATCTATCTAGGTGTTTTGAGAAAACAAGGTACAGAGTTGCACCCCCCATTACTTGTACCACTATTGACTTAAAGGTACAGTGACAACTAAATACATTGTTTTCTCAGAGTGTGGAAAAAAGTTTTTGGAGGCTGCAGTTGATTAAATAGTAGTGCTTTTTGCTTTTGTATCAGATCTATCTCTTGATGTGAGTGACATCCCTTAAGATAATATTGGTGGCCTCAATAATGTTTTGAATATGCACTTTGTTTGACAGTTTGAGTCTGTTAGAGGAGGATGTAGTCCAAAATGTTTGCTTGGATCATTTCACTGACTGAGGTTCTAGGCTGCAGACGTTTAAATGATAAATAGCCCAAGTAGTTTCTGTTTTGCTTACTCATACTTAGCATTCCTTTGCATTAGTTCTCTCATATTTGAGTTTCTTATTGCCTTTGTGTCAATTTGTGTAATGGGTTGATTGAATAAAAACTTCAGTATAACAAAAAGTTATATCATAAACTATACATAAAGCACACCTCAGACAGCTGCTGTCAGTATGCAGCCTTGATTAATTGCTTACAGTCTTTATGCAGTACTTTACTTTATCTTCCTAGCCTGGTGAATAATATTTGTTTATGCAAATGCAATCATCAGTCATAAAGATTTGAGAAAGTTGTGTTTTTTCACAGATAAATGACTTTAGAGCATTTTAAATATTGCTGAAAAACCTCATTTGTAAAAGGTGCTCAGACCAGTGGGGAAATTGTCAGTGAAAATAATGAGCTGGGTTGATTATCTAGTATCCTAAATACTAGATAACTTCATTCAAGTATTTGTATATTTAGATCAGCTACTAGAAATCAATCTGAAATATTTATAGCAGGCAAACCTTCATAAGAATGTTTTAAAAAAAAAAACAAAAAAAAAAACAGTGCAGTATAGTAATGCAAATATGGTTCTACTCGAATAATTATGAAAATTATATTAATTTGTTATATATGAGACAAGTCCACCACCAGTGTGGTAATTAACCAAGCTTTACAATGCTTTGATGGCCTTATGCAACTTTGAAAATATTTTTTCGACATTATTTTAAATGAAAGCACAATAGAGTTTCAAATGATTTATGACTCAGGCTTTTCAAAAAGAGGGAAGCATGAGAAAGCAAATCTTTTATTCTATGAATGGTGAGAAAGTGTTCCTGCTTCCTAAAGATTTATTATTAAAGATTGTGTTGATTGTATTCCAGTTGTTTCACAATTGTATTCTTGTACAAGTATATAGTTCTGCTTTGGCTTAATTGATTTGACCTTCGTCATAAATTATTACAATTATTACAATTTGGGAGATGTCGCATTCAAAGAGTGCTCCAAACTATGGGAATTTGTTTTCCTCTAAATGAGCAACGCCAGCTGCATTGTGATGTTGAGTTCTTTGGAGAAATTCTGTATTGATAATAGTGCTCTTATTTTCTTGTGATAAAAACTTCCAGAAAGTTTAACAGAAATGATTAGAATTGTGTACATGGAAGTGTTTGTATCCTCGATTTTGTACCAATTTTGTTAGTAAACAAAAGTTTTATCTTTTTAGTATTCCTGTGCTCTCACTGCAATAATGAATTTGTATCAGCATTGGTTGCATTATTGTTGCTTTTGAAAACTTGCAGCTGCTTTGTGTTTAGGTTTTTCTACAGTTTTTGTGCTTCAATTCTGTAATAAAGAGTAACAATGGAGTATATATACAACCATTTGTGGTATTTAAATTATTCAGTAAACTATACTATATACTATACTGTGCCTCACAGCTCATTTTAAGCTTAATCAAACAACATTTAACTACATTTGAAGGACTTTCCATAAGCCTCCTTGCGCTTTTTTGATGCAGCTTAACTTTGTCTTGATTGAAATTGACACATTGGAGCTTCTAATTTATCCTTTACCCTGACACACTATTCACTTTCTGGGTTTACTGCATCATTTTTATCACCAAAACTGTATTTCAACTTTGGCATACTACCTCAGTACTTCAAAGCAGATATGTGGGGGCCCCAGGTACAGTATTGACATGATCGTAGATGTATAGGGCCATGGATTTAGTGATACACAAAAAGAAAATGTTTATATAGTATTCCCAAATCTAACCCCATACCTACTTTAAATAGACATTACTTTTCACTTAAATATAATATGTATGTATGAGTTTGTGTTGCAAACGTTTGAGTTTGTATTAGACAGCCAGTCGTCAGTTTCATCAATGTGACAAAAAAAAAGAAGCTTGTTGATTAATCTACCTGCGTAACTAAAGTATGTGAAAACGGACACACACGTTATCCTGTTGGCAGACAACCCTGAGCCAGGGGGATGTTTTTCAAGCTGTGGGCCACCGTGACAATTTCTGACTGGAAACTCGGGAGTGAATTTAGGAGGTGTTTGCTTTAATTTGGAAAAAAAAACAGCAAACTGGAAATCCTGTCCTACCCATGTGTAAGGTCACACTCTGGGAAATTGTGTGCAGAGAGGAAGTTTTCACATAGATGAGGAAATCTGAAAATTCTCTTTGCCAGCAGTTGATTCCATCTCACAGGTTGGGACAGGTTTACATAATCAATCTTTAGTTGGTTAGTTTGCAAGAGTTATAATTGACTATAAGTACCATCAGTTTACAATGAACAACATTTATTGTCAACGTTTACAATGTTAACAATAATTTACAGATTTAACTATTATCAGCAACACAACTTTTGAAAGCGTTTAACTAAAATAGTGTTTTTTGCTACTGTGTTAAAGTTTCATTTTGAGATGATGGAAGGTGAAGATAATTTGGAAAGAGAAAGCTTGCAAAAACAAAATATTTTTTTAAGTTGATATTACATAATCAAGATTCTTAAAATGTACGAGCGATACCGAAAACCACAGCAGAGACATCAACAAAGAGACTGATTAGGTGCTTACATTGACATTGCTTCATTGTAGCAACAGTAGAGCTGTCAAATTGTGTTGTTGGTCATACAAACAGTTGTCAAGCATGGCTATAGATACAGCTATGAATGATCATCCAGATCTTTCTTCCTGTGTCTTGGAGCATCCTCACAGTGCAAGGGTGTCTTTAATCAGCCTTCTCATTGTTGTGCTCACAGAGGTGCCCAGAGAGTCTGTGATCTGGTATGTGATTTTATAAAGGTATGGCTGGACATCTTTGAGACTGGTGTCAAAAACATTGTCCACTTCAGACTGGGTGGGCATCTTTGGCAGGTACTCATGGCGGTTTATGACCTCAACAACATTGATCACCTTCTCGCCCAGCTTCTCACCCACTTTCTCCCTGCAGATCTGTCTCTCCTGCTCATTGGCCAGGTTGACAACATTGACCTTGATGCTCCACACTTCCCAGGGAATACACTCGTCAGAAAAAGGCCAGCGAGACTTCTTCTTCTGGTAAAACTCCAGGGAGATTTGCCCCATGCCATCGCTGCCAGAGTTGCTCAAAGCATCCTGTAACCAAATCATGTAATGAAATCGTCAAATTACAGGCCTACCCAAAGCATTACAGTCAACAATCATACATTGAAACCACCAATTACCTTGAATTCAAACACAGCTTTCCTGATCACTCTGTCCAGCTCCTCCGAGGACACCCTGACGAAGGTGAAATCGATGAAGTCGCAGTCGATGTCAAGTGTGCCCACGGTACCTATGGAGTAGGTGCCCTCTTTTTTGTAGTGAAATTTCCCGGAGCTGCGATGCAGTAAAATGGTGTGCAGCAAAGCCAGCATAGCTTCTTCCACCTGCCTCGCCTCCACCGTTACTTCAAGAACTTCTGAGCGGCAATTCATAACGAAATTATAGTTATTTCCATTTACAGGCGACGACTTGAGTAGGGTGATGATGGCTGCTGTGTCCAAGCTCGATCGCGTTGGATGACTGACGAAGATATACTTTGTTTACCTCTGCGGATGGGCGGTGCCTATTCCACACAGTGTATTTCAGTAAATAAAAACACAAAATAGTATTTTCCATAAAGGCTAACCTAACTGGGCGAACTGCGAACTGGGCACTGAAACATTGTAACAATAGCTAGCTAGCTAAGTGTTTGCTACAAATGGGACAGGAAGATGTGGTAATGATGACAGTGGGACAATCTACGGCAGGTCGCGAGGTTCAGACGTCTATTTTGGAGTCGTTTTTTTCTTAACGGCGTCTTTTTTAGTGGGACTTACTTTATCTGATATAGCACAAAGCCGCATTCCTGGTTGAAACAAAACGTCCAGATATCACACCTTGGCCTCAGCTGGGAAAAACGTTCATTTTCGCACGACGGCCAGACAACAACAAACTCTCGTAAACTGTCGCTGTGCATTCTGGGACTTACAGTTTGTGCCACATATCCGTTTAGAAACGGCAACTTTGTACAGTCACACCGACACGCAACGCGAGTCCAGCGGCAACAACTGCACTCTTCGCTTTCAGGATGTTTTCCCGGGACTCTTGTTCAATATCTGGATATCGTCCGGTGGAGTTTAACCGTAGACTCTGGAAATAATTGCTATTTGGGAAACTTTGGCGGCTCGATAGCAAATTAAGAATAGCTAGTTAAGCGAACCGTGGCGAAGATTAGCTAACTGAGCTAACAACCATATTCAATGAGAGGAGGAGAGTGCGCGTTACTGTAGGTGTATTTGCAACCAGAAACTGTCTTGGGCTCTTTAACAATGATCTAGACCTCTATACCCATCGTGCGTAGTTTGGGGCTTTTTAAAGCTACTATGCAGTACTGCAACATGAATCACAATATGCACAATGTGTTGGGGGGGTTGAGATCGGTGATGTTATCAGCTGTGGTAGATTGCTTTCATTGATTTCGCCGTTCCCTGACCAAATACATACTATGAGATTTCCAGGATATTTCTTGGAGGAGGTGTGTTAAGCCGTGATCATCGTTTTCATTTGCAAAGAATGTCCGACTTCGAAAGTTCCAGTTCATATTTTGGTTTGGAGGATCCGCAGTGGTTATGCATGGTCACACTTTTCTTCGCATCCCTGGTTACTTTAATACTGTATTTCGTACAGTATTTCCACCAAGGGGGTGTAGGGAACAAGCAGACAGCAGCAGAGGACAATGCGGCGAAGGAGGAAGCCGGGGCTCTGCTGGGATGGGCGCTGTCACTGAAAAGCTGGAAAAGTCAGTGGAGAGGAGCTTGGTGCAGGGCTTTGAATGACCAATCAAGGAGGCGAGGGGTAAGTCTCATGAGCACACAACCACCACTGGTCTGTGGCAGGCAGGGACTCTAATAAATAAGGTGCCGTTTGTCATAGGATGGGACTCTGTTGAAGTGACCTGTAGAAAATCATCCCATGTATGCTCTTATATGTAGATGACCTCTGAAGACCCAGCCACCTCAATCAGATCTCACCCCAACCTTATGACATTAGACACTTTTTGACGGTGGACGTCAACAATCCCACTCTACTCTGGCTTATTTTTAAATTCTGCAGTGGCTTCTTGCACCGCCCCTGAACCATCTGCGTTTTTGTTTTCTATTCCTAAGTATTGTCAAGTCAGAACATATGTGCAACGTAGCCAGTGTGCTGCATTACAGCACAGATCGTTTATTAGCAACAACTTTATTTCCCTGCTTTGTGCTGTTGTTTTAATGTTTCTGTCCTCTTTCTCATCAGGGTCATTTTGTGTTGACGTTTGAAGAGGATGATCCTGAGGCATCAGAACTAAGGGTCAGCCAAGTGTCCAGCTTTCAGAAGTCTGACAGAAAAAAGGTACACTGACAATTTAGTCTTTAGTCTTTATACAGAAGGGCTTTTCCTGGGAGATATCTGGATCAATTATTCTATTGAGTGATGGTGTTGTGTTCGCCAACTCTCAACCACTGAAAATAATGGATTTTGTTTTTCATGGCAGCTTCAGCATTCACCTGGGTTATAGTAGCAGGCACTTATGGATTTCTAATTTCCTTGTTTATGTACTTTATTGACAAAAGCTGTCCTTCAAATCAATCTCCCCTTCTCTAATTCAGTGGAGCGGGAGCTACTCTGCGACCGGTGCTGCATTTTAGCCTGCCGTAGGCGAGCACCGTCTCATCAACCCACCAACTTTGGTACAGACATTTCCCTCACTAATTTAGGCAAATTAATTGGCTGCTTAGCCTTTTTTTTCTTGTGTCCACATACTCATTACAGAAATCAAAAGGCACTATGAATGAATAATCCTGCTTAAAAAAAGCTATGGAACACTTGAATAAAGCTTATTTTATCAGTCATGCAGATAATGTGCCAACCTGCTGCAGACTGTGTGTAAAACAAACTGCCACCGGAGGGCTTTTATTTTTTGAGAGAGAGGTCAGATGGGGACAAATTGCTTGCTGTGTTGCTGGCCTGGTTGGCTTTGCAGTACTCCCAATGCAAACTCAGCCTTTTCTTTGTGACCATCATGATATGGAGCAAAATACCAGGTGCTCTGTTGTTGAATGCAGGGTGTTTAATGAACAGAGGCTTATTTTTACCCACACGCTGCGTATGAGTGTGCACTAAGAAGCTTACATAGCTGTCAAGCTCAGCACTGAGGAAGAGCAGGCAGACTGGAATGCAGCAGCACCTTTGTTTATGCTTAGGTTTCCCTTCACAGTGATCTAATACTTGACACAAACACACCCAACTTGACACAAACACACCCACTCTCCACTGAAATCAGATTGAATGCGATAAATACATTTGTTTCAGCTAGTAAGAGGAACCTATACTGTTGTGTGGTAATTTACTCTGTTGCAGATGCATTCCTTTGCAGTGAAAGTGATTTATTGAATCTGCTGATAATGCCTTTAGAAAGCCAGTACAGATGTTCTTCCTTTTTCACAGTTCACTGTGAACTTCATCTAAGGCAGATGTTTTGCTTCTGGATGAGTTTTAGCAGAAGTCTGACTCACTGGTTTTGTTTCGGTCTGTTTGTGCTATGCGTTTCTTGCGTAAGACTCAAAAGGTATTATTCAATAGTTTTTTTTTTTTTTTGTCTATCGTCATATTTTATGACCCCATCACCCTAAAAAAAATAGAAATAGATTAATTTTGTTATTGATCAAAGAAGTTGGAAACAATCCTACGCAGCCACCACTGGCTTCCACTTCTACAAATAGTATAATGCTTATGATATTAGTGTAGCGTAATATCTACAACTGTGCAGAAATAACTGTGCAGAATTACCTGGTTCAAAGCTAGGATTGGTAATATATTTTAGAATTTTTTTTTTCTTATATTTTTTGAAATACTCTTTACATCCCGACATCAATGAATAAATCAAATGCCCTGACAAAAAAAACTGATATCTGTGGCTGTTGCAGGACTGTAATAAGTTTGTCCAATCATTTCATCTGGCCCGAATGATTGGACGGCCGACCTGCGTGTCTCCCTGCGTGTCTCCCTGCGTGTCTCCCTGCGTGTCT
>CALSCE010000030.1:4878971-4895916 GCA_943593645.1 Bovichtus variegatus
CCTGCGTGTCTCCCTGCGTGTCTCCCTGCGTGTCTCCCTGCGTGTCTCCCTGCGTGTCTCCCTGCCTGTGTCTCCCTGCGTGCACTCAGCCGTGCACTCATTGCACGTCACCAGAGTCTTCCACAAGCTGCTAGCTTAAAAGCTGCGAGTACTAACAATAATTCACAATATTAATATACAATATTCGTTGTTTACGTTAATGATGATCATTTTGGTGGCGTGGCTTTGGAGGGAGGCCTGAAGAGACGGGCTGTCAGTGTTGCCAACTTGGAGACTTACTTACTAGATTTAGAGACGTTTTGAGCCTGTGCTGCTCGCTGCTTTCATTGGAAAAGAGTTGGGCTCGGTTTTTCTTGATGGATAATTAAAAAATTGAATTTAGTCTTGCTGGCTTCTCCAATGTTATCTACGCAAGCTTTAAACAGAGTGAATAACCATACAAAATAAACTATTCTGTACAGCCCTAATTATCAATGAATCCTTCTAGGTCCTTACACATGTGGATAGGCATAACGCACCGGAGTTGCTTTCTTGTTGCGTGGTGTAATTACATGTGATTCGTATGCATTTGCTGGCACTGCTTCAGCATTTTCAATATATTTATTGCACACTAATGCCTCACTTTGTCTTCCCAACAGGCCGCTTGCTGCAGTGTGATTGGTGAGAAGCTTCAGTTCTCTCTCAGAGCAGCATCGACAGCCATGGCTACAGCAGATCCTTGTAAATACACAGTCTGTATAGCTCCACTGGAGCTGCAGGTAAATGCTCTTTACTTGGTCTTAAGGCATCTATTAAAGTTGTGAGTTTCATGAAAGTAAACAATACTCATTTGTTCTCTTGTGAATATCCCTTTCACACTGAGGCGTCTGAAAGCAGAGTTATATCCTTTGGAAGTCATTGTGGTTTCGTTTAATTGGAGATTTTATTGAACATGATGTACTGCCCAGCATTGGCTCACTGCTGGCCTGGCAGGAGTCTTAGATTAAATGGTTTGGGTATCTTTCTGTTCTTGGCAAATGTCCAGAAGACCTCATTAAACTCATTGGCAGGCCCATTTCCGAAGCTGGCCCACTTTGTCTACATTCACATTTGTCAGGGGCCTGTACGGGATTATTGAAACACTGAAGTTATGACACAAATGATTAATGACTACCTTGTTTTTACCTGGAAATTATTACTTTTTTTTTAATCATGCCCCAACCCGACTGATTTCATTTCCCAGTAAAATATTCCTATGGCTGACTCACAAGTCGTTCCTAACACTGTAAATTCGTCAGAGCCAAATGAAGAGAGTGAAAGGTTGGGATATGTTACAGCTATCGTGCATTAAGCCGTGGTAAACGTTGTTCTTAGTTTCAGTGTTAAATCTTCACCAAAGTATGGATATAAGCGGCTATACAAGCTAACCCAATTGTATTAAGGCTATTTTTAAACCAATAAGGTGCTTGTCGTCACCCCTACTGATCTCATTGTGCCATAAATACAAACTAAAGTCTGGATTAGAGTCGGGGCGGGTTTGTTTTGGTTGTAGATCAGTTGTTGCGGCAGGAATATAAAGGAAGCCTCTTGTCTCCTTTTCACTCTAATTGTTTCAGCTTAGTCTGGAAAAGTCAGAGAGCCTTTTCAAAAATGTCTCCATCCATCTACTGGAACATTTGTTAGCGTTTCACTGAGATCCATGCTAGAATGGTCCTGGCTCGTCATGTTATGAGTGCTGGGATATGTGGCCCAGAGGCCTCAGACATTTACAGTACATGGTGACAATAATACACGCAGTGCACTGGTTTCCTGCTCAGTGTACTTTGTCTTTGAACACAATACTGCACCACATGGTCTGTTGCATGGGATGAGGTGCACACATGTGACATGCATTAGCACCACATTAAAGGAATACATTGCCCACAAAATGACAATTTGTATATCAATTACTTACCTTGATTTCTTGAAGTAAACATTTTCTCACATGCTTCCACGCTGAACGAAGAATCGGAAAAACTGAGAGATGTCTTGATGAATTAAAGTAACAGGGTAGCGCGTTTTAAACAACAGCAAAACTATATGAAAACATTTGTTTTGCTGTTTAACGCGGCCTCCAGTTACTTCAATTCATCAAGACTTTTCGTTGTTCACCATGGAGGCATGCAGGAAAAACAAAATTCTCTTCAAGAATTTAAGGTAACACAGGGTGAGCAACTGATGTACACATTTTGTTGGCGAAGTATTCCTTTTAACATATCTGGTGTAAGACTTCACGACAAGCACTTCTCACTTGTCATAGTGAGTCAGATGTATGACACTATTTGAATGCTTACATATTTTAATAGGCTACTTCTTGGCAATCTGTTTCTGCTCTTCAGTTGATGTGGATGGAGTTTTAATTTATGCTATCATTGCCTTCCAGTTAACGCTGTTTGTATATACTGATCCCCGTCTTATCAATGCAGCCTGTGATATTGTTCTTCTGGATCCATCTAAGCATTCTCATTGCTATCTGATGAGGCCTTTGTTTGGCATCACAGAGGCGGTTGTTCAGTCTTACACTGGAATCCAGGCATGCTGGGACAGGATGGCCCAGTCAGTTTTATGTCTCTCTCTTTTCTTCTTTCGCTTTCTCTCTCAGATGCCGACCATGTCTTCGTAACCTTTTTCCTGTTTGTCAGGCTAACTAGAGATGCGTTTCATACCTTTTTGTTGTAGAGTGTACGCTGCTGGCCATGGCATTGGTGTTATTTTCGAGGTCAAAAATGGAGATATGTCATTTTCAAGGTTTTTATAATGCTGATTTAGAATATAGGAAAACACTTTTTAAGATTCCTTTTTCACAAAACAAAGAAAATTAACAAAAATGTTCACGTCATCAAAACCACTGAATAACACCAATTCCAAATGTATGTATTGAAGATGAAACAAAGTGTCATTAGTTTTATTCTGCCATTGAAGTTAGTCAACAAAAGATATCTAATGTTATGAAAACTGGTACAGTGGTGAAAATGTAAGTCTTGCTTATTGGGTTGATATTTTGACCTTTTAGTCATCAAACAATGCAACCAGACTGAATCATCTTTAAGTGAGGGGTCACAAGCCCACAGGAACATATTTATTAAAGCATTTTTCACTTAGTTTAAACAACATCCTGAAACTCATTATGTTTCACTTGTTGCTTGATATCCAGAGAATCCGCATTAATATTGTAAATGGCAGTTTTATGTACTCTGCATTTAAATATTATTATAGATTCTACGATGAGTAAAGCTGAGGAGCTCTGTGTGACCTCTGATCACCGTGTCATCATAAGGCATCATGGTTTTCTCTCCTCTGTGTCCCTCAGCTGGACCTACAGATGCAAGAAGCTAAAGATGAGGTCAAGGTGAGCTGGGGAGTGTCTCACCTGGAGACAGGGGAGCTGCAGGTGACGCCCACTTTCACCCAGGTAATTTTAAAGCCGGAGATAATGAGATGTACCTGCTGTCTGTAAAAGTGTTGATACACCAACGCGGTAACATCTGGAGAAATGTTTCACTGGACCAAAACAAAAAGAAATTGACTTGAGTTGAATTTGTGTTATAATAAACTGACTGTGGGTCTGCTGTAATCTGTCTTTTTAAATGTATTTCTGTCAAGTGTGATGTTGGTTAAGTCATGTAAATGGGAGCTCTGAAGAAAACATTTAATAGTGATTTCAGTTTTTTCTTTTTTAGAATTTAAAAATCATAACAAGATGTAAACGTGTACATTGTTTTTTTTTGTTTTTTTTACCTTCGCAAAGGAGGTTATGTTTTTGGTTTAATACAGTCAATATGCTTTTAATATGTGGGATATGTCTGATATCATACTCTCTCTCTCTCTGTTAGGACAATGCCAGCACTTCCAGTGTAGCAGCCGTAAAGGAGCAGTTGAGGCAGCTGCTGTGTGCGACGCGTCCCTCTGTGTTGCTGAGCTGCAGGCCTGCTCAGGCCTCAGAGGTCAAGGTGAGTGGAGGCCTGATGCCTGATGCATTACATCTGAAGAGCGCCATGCAGACAAGTGTGTGTGTCATGCCAGGTCATTGTTGGCACTATTCTGCAAATTGACAAACTTGAAAGCAACTATAATCAATATTTTTACCGTTACTATGCATCCAATGACGATGTGAAGATAATGTGGAAGTGGTCACGCATAGATGTGTACCTACAGAGAACGGCTTTACGGGCAAATCTAAAAAGCCACTGTACACTTTGTGAGCAGCACCTAACAGCAGTTAGAGACTAGCTAGTGAACATAGTGGAGCCTTTTTCAAGCTAAAGAGCCAGGTATTGTGTGTTATTTACTTATTTACGCAGCGAACTGGCCCAAAAAAGTTATTGTACGTTTAATCTTTCATTTTATGTCCAAGAGTCACAAGGCAACTAGTCAGAACGGGCATCACTTTGATGGAAAACAGATACTTCTGGAGGGTTCTTGCAATTATGTTAAATTTACTAAGCTACTGTGTCTCCACCAAACTGTAAAAGAGTCATAATTTGAGCATGTGATCATGTTCAGCGCATGCCTAATTAAAGCCTGCACTCATGTTTAAAGAGTTTATTGTCTATTATGCTGACATGCGCTTACTCCGAGGTTTTACTGATGTGCTCTATGCCCACCCATCACATGATACAATGTCAAGTGGTCCTGATTTGATCATGTGTCATGCGCTAAGTCTTACTTGTAATTTGACCGAGTTAGAAAAAGCTGGGAAAAGGGCACTTTGCCTTCATTTTTGGCTATTAATATTGCAGCCAGTAGAACATTGGTAACTTATTTACTTACTATGGCTTCTCCAATAGGATGCACACAACAACGTGGTTTCACCCCCAAAACCCCCCCGTGCCCACGACTGGAAGCTGCTGGTGAAGAACATCCGGGTGATACTGAATCAGGAGGAGGATGCTGCAGGTAGGACTCTTGTCTCTTGTCTGTGGCTCGTGTCTTCATTCTGTCCTGGGTTCAAAAAGCAACGTCAGTCCCTTCTAACCTCGTGAACACAGCAGTCAGCTCACATCTGCATCACAGTAACTGGTTTATTGTAATCAATTTATGTTTTTCTGACGAAAGCTTACGGCTACACTGAAGCCAAAAAACGTTGTAGAGAAGTCTGTGGAGTCAAAAGACCAGCGCCTCTGATTTGATGGTGGTGTCGTTCAGCATTATTGACGAGCAGCATCAACAACAGATGCAGCCAGTATTCATTGGCTTTGTTGATAATGTAGAGCTGGAAGAAAAGAATATTGAGCTGCATGGGTTGTCTGTGGACCAGCCATGTAAACTCCATCCATCAGCCTTTTTTAATAAATCATATTGACCCGAGGTCCTGCACAGACCAAACACAAGGTCCAGTGTAACAAGTATGAAATGTATTGTTTATTATGCCTGTGCGTGGCCAGAATTGCTTTAGATTAGACTACATGGAAAATGGAATATTACTCTTAATCTGAGTCACAATCTCAAAGGAATGGCTTCGGGACGTGCGCTTATTCGTTCTTTTTCCCGAAGGTTAGAGGAGAAAATTGATATCACTCTCATATCTGTGTGTTCCATATGAAGCTCGCCTCATTATATATTGTCTGAGTAAAAATGACAGGTTGTTGTTTAAAGATTATGGGTATAGTGACGGACTATTTCTTGGCAGGACGCAGTGACTTCCTGTCGTCACCATGAGATTGCAAGGAGCCGGTGAAGACTTTGGGAACTCTAATAAGCATATTTCTCAGAATATTGAAGTTTTCCTTTCATTGCATCTTAAGTCCAGGTTATATATAAAAAAAAAAAAAGGGGTTTTACAGAAGCAAACAAAATAGGCTGCTTTTGGTAAATCAACGAAACAACCTGCTGGTTCTGTTTGTGTGTTTTATAGGCAAACTTTTTATTCAATCTGTAATTGTATTTTGAGACTTTATTCAACTTTATTTTCAAAAATAAGATCATTGAGTA
This sequence comes from Bovichtus variegatus, assembly GCA_943593645.1. NCBI lineage: Eukaryota > Metazoa > Chordata > Actinopteri > Perciformes > Bovichtidae > Bovichtus > Bovichtus variegatus. The sequence continues at coordinate 4,884,921 of CALSCE010000030.1, forward strand.
ACATGCATTCTGTTATAGGTAACCATTAACTTTATCATATTTTTCTCATATGGCATAAGTATTACTATTTTAGGGACTGTTTCTGCCTGACCTTTTGTTTTATTTTGCCAACATGCTGTAGTCCAGAGGCTCTTCAGAGAACGAGGCAGAGACTTGTTTGCCAGTTGGCTGTCAGAGGTGGTAATCTACTGGTCAGTGCTGCACAATGTTGGCAGCATATTAATAATAACACCCACATATGTCTCACTGCACCCCGTGTGGTGGCACGGACCTGCACAAAGTAATGATCAGAGTGAAAACAAAGCACCGGGCTGTTGTCTGCCGTGAGACGAGAGGACAAGATGTTCTGAGAGGCTGTTGGAGTGGTTGTCCAGTCCGAGACCGTAACATCATCCACAACAACTTTGTTTTTGTAGTGTCTGTGTTGAGTCATTCTCTAATTGTGAGTCAGCGGTTTTCAGGACTTCCAGACATCCTCTTTAAGTGTTCAGGCCAACACTTGATGTTGTACAGCAGACGTGACACAGCGTTCAACACTTCATTATCTGTCTTCCGTCCTTTAAGGGAAGAACGGTTATACTTAGCTTAGCGTCACTCGTGAGACTTCCTGTGGGCGAGAAGCCAGATCCAGAGCTGCTGCAGTGGATGCTCTGTCTTTAAGGTTTTTGCTGATGTTGTAGTCATTAAGACACAGTGCTTTCACAGTATTGGATCCTGGCTTTTGGCTAATAAAGTTCCGTTTAAGTGCTCCATGAAATAGGCTTCATCACATGTGTTGAGGAAGAACTCTCAGTACTTTGAGTTTCCTTTTAACCTTTGCATAATTCAATATTTACAACGTACGCCGACCTCCATTTTGTGAAACGGAGGAAGTGACTATAGCAAAGTTTAAACTTGCTCTAGCACATTGTACATGCGTATTTTCGTCCGTCCCACTCTCGGAAACGCGATATCTCAAGAATGCCTGTGTCCAGTTGGAATAAAGGATGAACAGATTTAGAATTTGGTGGTTAAAGGTCAAAGTCACAAAACCCGTTTTTGCCCAGAACTCACAAATACATAAAAATAATAATATATGATTTTTTAGGATAAAAAATGATGAGGTGATGACATTTTGGACCGACATGGACGTAAACTGCAACTTGACTGATTTGCGGAGGCGTACAACCGCGAGCAGTCATTCTAGTTTTTCCTGCCATGCTGACTGTTTTCTTGTGTGTGCATGTGCGTAGGCAGCATGAATCCAGTGTGTGTGATGCAGTTAGACGACCCTCCACAGAAGTTTAACACCTCTGTTTTGAAGAACACAACCAGTCCTGCCTGGGACCAGCCGTTTATCTTGTAAGTCGTACCACTGCAAACAATCACTGTTTTTTTTTGTGAAGACGATATTTTTTTTTTTAGCAAATCCATCAACTTCTCTAATGCATTTTCTTTCTTTTCCTGAACATTCTTTTATTTCGCTGTCTCACCAGTGAATTGAATGGACGATCAAAAGAGCTCAATATTCAGTTATTGAATGATGGACAACCTCAAGAAAGTAAGAAACACTTTGTGTTTTATTCATCATGGTGACGAGTTCTTTTGTTGTCACATGCGTTTGGTTCTAAGTAGGTGTGTTTTTTCCCTTTTTTTAGATTCATTACTCGGTCAGGTGTCGGTGCCTTTTGATCTTGTAAAGAAGCAGCCCAATGGACAGCAAACTTTTGCACTCATGACCAAAGATGTAGTGACTGGATCACTTACTACTGATGTAAGACCATCTTCCCAGTTAATGTTGGGATCGGGATTAACGGATGTATTTTAATTCTCTTCATTTATCTGTGGTTTTTATTTGCACAAAGTTGGAATATTAACTGTGGGGACTTGTTTTCTTCAGTTTACCTACCTGGAGCCCAGTGAGTTGAGGTCCTGGCACCCTCCCACCCCGGCCTCCAATAAGAGGGTGGAGATGGACCGTACAGTCATGCCCTGTGGCACGGTGGTCACCACCATCACCGCGGTGAAGAGCAAGCCTTGTCGACCCCTCCCTCTTGGACTCAACATAGGTACAGCACCGCAAACTGTGAGACGACACAGCACTGACTAAGATGACAGAGTCTTATTCAGAGAAGACATGTCCCATAATTATGGAAGCCCTGAGATTTTCTAAGTCTCATCTAAATAGTTTTCTCTCCTGTGTTTTTTTTATTTTAAAAAACAGGTATAAAAAAAAAAAGAGGTTTTGACAGGATAATCTTCCTAAATTCCTTTTAGATAGTAATGTTTCCTTCATGCACTCTAAACGCAAGATACATATATTAATAAGATTAAACTAAATGACAAGCCAAAAGTAAGACATGACAGTAATGTTACATCATTTGCTTACACACAGTATATGTTCCTTGTGTTTAGAGCGCATGGAGAAATTAAAGCTCACCAGGAAGAAGACCTGAATGCTTTAGCCCTATTTAAAACATGAGGTAATGCTGCAATTCAGCCTCTTGTGGCCGAAAGGAGTATTACAACATCAAACCATTAAAAAATGATCCTGACAAAAAATAAAATCACCTGCCAAAACTTTTTTTCCCACCTATGACAACAAAACATTTAAGGAACATAGAAAGATTATCCTGGTAAAACCTTTTTTTTTTTCATCAACAAGGTCATTCACGCAGCTGTGGAAACTATTTATATAAGATTTTGAAAATGGATCACTAGAATTGCTTCTCTTACTTGCATCTCAAGGCTTCTGTACTTAATTGATTTATAAACGAGATACAGTACAGGCAGGCTCATGGAGGTATACATGTTGATGCTGATGTTATGCTGTGATAATTATCTTAGTATTGTTTTAATCCATATCATTTGTGTGAAAGTCCCTGAAAATTGCATCACCACTTTTTAAAGCTGTTGTACATTCTGCAATAATCAATCTCTAATAAGTCCTTGCAGGATCTGTCAAACACAAGCCTTTTGTAGCCATGCTAGCAACATGGCTCTCTGAATAGCAATGTGCAAATTATTCCTGCTAAACATTTGCTGACATTGTCACTGAGCATGTCGGCGTGCTGATGTTAGCATTTAGCCTAAGTACAGCGTTGTAGCTAGCTTGTGTCTTGTTATCTCTTGGAGTTGGAACATAACACCTTGGAAACCGAAACTATGCAAACAATGAACAGAGGTTTCTGTATGATATATCTTAATCTTGATTATACTTTATAAACAGCTCAAGTACACTGTTAGGCCAGTTCCATCCCTCAGTAAGTCTAGATGTTTTGAACTTCTGTCGTACCCGTGACGCGGCCGCTGAAGCTAACTGTGCTCCCTCAGATCCTGCCCAGAAAGCGGTGTTCAACAAGCCCAAGCTGTCAGAGCGGCGTGTGTCAGAGCAGGCGTCTATGCTGGGGGGCACAGTCAGCAAGGCCTTGTCCTCTTCTGACACTGAGCTGCTCATGCTCAATGGCACGGACCCAGTGGCCGAGGCCGCCATCAGACAACTCCACCAGTCCGCCAAGCAGAAGCTCAAGTCCCCAGTGAAGAAGAGTACCATCATCATCTCCGGCATCGCCAAAGTAAGGATTAGTTCCAGCACCAGAGGAACTCTTAGATGGTGTTTTATACCTGTTTCACTTTAGTACGTTGCAGGTCATTTAGCAGACGCTTCAGTGAGCGACTTACAGTGAACTAACTATAGGGACAGTCTCCTGGAGCAACTCAGGGTTAAATGCCTTGCTCAGGGGCTCAATGGTGGCAGCCTGGTATTGAACTCACAAACTTCCGGTGTTCTATTTGAAAGCCTGACCACTAGACTACCTCCACCCCCAGTAGAGTCGATTAACTTATTTAATGTATAGGGTATTATACAACCGAGTTTCTTGTTCAGGAAACACTTTTTTAGCTGTTGTGTTCCCTAACCCGTTGATCATGGAGGAAAGAAACGTTTGTTAAATAAAACACTGCCATCCTCCCTTCCACATGACATGAAAGGACCGGTGAACCGCGTCTACAGAGCTGCCAATGCAAATAGTCGGTTCCTTCATGATGCCAGAGGAAGTATTTGCATGAAATGCAAACGTTAAACCAAAGCAAATCTCTCTTTACTCTCTTTCTCTGATTTTGGAAATGGGAATGTGCTTAATTTCACAGACGCCCTTGTCTCAGGATGATGAGCTAGCTCTGATGGCGGGCTACGCTGCAGCGATGGACGCCTCGATGTCAGAGGGCAGCTCCACTCAGGATGTGACCACAGCGATTGCGTCAGGGGCCAGTAGCCCTCCAGACATGTCTGAGCCCCAGGAAGGCCCCAGTGGAATAGGCCGGCCTCCAGAGGACTGGGAGAGCCAAACCGGAGAGGAGCTAGACCATACCTCCCTCTCCATGTGTGTGTCTGAGGCGAGCTGCAAGAAGAGAAGAGGTGAGAGGTCACAGAGGGACGCACTGACCAGGCATAGGACGAAAATGTATGTCAAGATTATTCTGGCCAAAATCATTTCAATTCCTGATATTATCCCAATTATCTTATATCTTATATTCTTCAAAAGGCACTAAAACCTACTGGAATCACTTTACCTTAGAATTAGTTTAGAAACAATTAATGTTATTGCATCACAGATGGGACACATCTTCTTTTTTTTTTTAAGTGAACGTCCTTTTAAAAAACAAACTTAAATAAGTTAATTATAAGGTCCCCCTGCATAAATAAAGGCTAAATAAGTAAAAAAATAGCAACAATGTTTCAGTATGTTCTTTCTTGTATGATAATTCTTTTTTCAAGTCATTGATGTGAGGATATTCACGGTTATTAAAATATAAAAATTCACCTCGATCAACTTATTGTAAGTGTTTTTTATCACTATGTCCTCCCATCCATATCACCGACTACCCGAAGCCACAAGTAACCGTGGACATGGTGTCATATGTTGCTTCTCGGTGATGGAGTCTGTTTTTGTGTTCTTTTCTTTTCTCTCCTCCCTTCCTACTGTTTGAACCTTTCCTTTTTGATCACTGCCATCTTAGAGGAGAGCAGTGCTAAGCACACATTATGTCCAGATGAGTAAGTTATTTCACAAGTTACTTGTAATATCCTTAGTACTCTAGTATGTGTAGTATATGCTACCTGTCAGTACAGTAGATAACATAGTTTGTCTGCAATGTCAAATACATTTTAATTTCATGTGAAATCCATTAGTTAATAGCAAATCCTATCGTTGCTATATTTTTGAATTTTAGAATAAGTGTTGTGGGGCTGCACAATATTTACCAAGTCCTGTGAATATTTTTGAAATATTCACTTGCAATATGATGTATTGCATAGAAGCTACACTAGACCTACACATGGCTTTCTCACTACTTTAATCTATAACTACATTATCAATGTGGATATCAAAATGGCAACAATGCAAACTTGATAGTCCAGAGTAAAATATTACATGCATAATGGAGATCAAACATATTCTCATTGCTATACCAATAAAAAAATGTTGCTGTGCAGTATGTTCAGCCTTTTGTAGGAATGTGTTGTGTATGGAGGATACCAATGTTACCTTCTTCATTTGTCATTAGTTATTTTTCATAGTGTTTATTAGGGCTGTACCAAATAGCTTTATTCATAACGTTCACATTTTGCATGTCCATTCTTTGTGTTTTAACCCATTATTTCTGCACAGTTGCGGATAAAGATTTGGGCTACACTAATATTATTAGTATTGTACCATTTGTAGACTTGGAGTCCCGTGGTGGCTGCGTAGGATTGTTTGCGACTTGTGTGACCCAAACATTTCCAATAACTCCAGAGCGTTGTAAAGTCAAAATGTATTGGGGGGGGTGTAATCATTCCTAAGATTCACAACATGTTTTTATCTAACCATATATTCCGCTACAATCTATATTTGTTGGCATTTAGCTTTTCAAACGCAACGTTTTCACTGCGGTCAAAAAAACGGTTTCCTCTCCTCCTTGCTGAACACAAAGGGGGGCACACACCTGTATTAACACTGCGGTCTATAGCAAAAACTCGAATGACTACGTCATAAAATTTGACGACTGATACTGATAACTCAATAGAAGCTTTGAATGCAAAAGAATGACACTCGGTATAGCTGTAGTGTTTCTATTTTTGTACATGAACCTTATCTAATCCACAGATATTAGCAAAACCCAGAAACTCCTCATGTGCTGAAAGGAAGGACTGATGTGTGCAGTGGTTGGACTATGCTCTCTGCTGGTACAGTTCAGTGTGTGTTAGCTGGTGATTAAAGTAATTACAGAGGAAAGACTAGTAGTCAAAGGGGAATAATTAGTTTACATTTCAAATACTTTTCTCAAACCTGTTCCCGTCCATACCAGATTTTATTACCATCAATAATCCACAATTTCCAACTCATACAAATTCTTTGTCATTCTGTGTCACTGCTGCTTGAGCTGATACTTGATACTTCAAATTCATATTCTACATGCCCAAAGTTTTATTTAGCCTTGAGTGGTGTCATCCTGACACTGTCCTTGTCTCAAGATAGCACATTGAATGTGTCCTGTCCTTTGCCTCCACTACAGGCAGCTTCCTCCAGAAGAGTGCCAAGCTCTTCTTCCGAAGGCGTCACCAGCGCAAGGACCCGGGGATGAGCCAGTCACACAATGACCTGGTTTACCTGGAGTCTCCGGCCGCAGTGGAGCGGGCCAGCCGCACAGCCACGCTTAGCCGCATGCTCAACCGCAAGAGTAAGAAGAGCAAAGCCAACGGCTCTACCTCCATGGGGGAGCCACACGCGTGACCCCCCTCCCCCCTCACACCTCAGTCCCTCCTACAACAACTACCATCACCTCCACCTCAAACTTGCACTGGCAAACTTTCTGGCTAACGTACTCCCCCTAATGCCCGACCTGCATACTGGGGCTCCTGCATTGTGAATGGGAAAGCTGTGCTGAAGGAAAAAATATCCTCTTTTTACTGCCATTTCCTGCTTCCTATAAAAAGCAGATATTCCACTAAAAGCAAGTGTGTGCATGTGTGAATGAAGGTCTCCTGTCTTGGATTAATGGTATTTCAGAGGATATTATTTTTTGCATGTTTCTTTTATCTGATTTTATGCAAGATTTTGAAATCTTTAAGTGCTTTTGTGGCCTTGTTACCCAACAGAAGGGACTGGTGTGGGCTGTAACCCTTTACCTCACTGACACTGAGGGTGAAGAGTAAACTCTCCCTGCTGTGATCCATAAATTTACTACGGTGGCCCAACAGGACCAAAGATGAACGGAGGAGTGGTATTTGTATGATTTGCACAATTGTAGTATCTTTTAGTGAAAGTGCAATGACAGGAGCTGCTCTTGTGATAGAGATTTGTGTTAAAAACATTAACAAAGGGAGACTATCTTTTAAAGGCACGAGCGGTGCAAGCGGGAGATGGTAATACGACTACTTTTTGACACTAATACTATGAAATATGGTATTTATATCAATTCATTTAAAATCCTTGTAATTGTATTCCACATAAAACAAGATCAGAACAACAGCTATACTGTATGTAATGTGCATATAAAAGCTGTAAAACAATGCTATCCGCAAAAATGTCAGGCTTACGTCTAACAAAGATTTTAGAACCAGTCATGTATGATCGGCATACAGAGTTCGTGTTATCATGCAACACCGGCTATCAACATAAGTTATTACCCTTCCAAAAGAAAAAAAAAAAGAAGCAGTGACACTGTGGCTAACATGAAACTCTAGCTATAAGTGAGTGTTTTCAAATGATATGCAACTTTCTCCTTTGTCTTCCTAAAAAGATTCTTCCCGTACACTACTGTTATCAGCAGGGTTGTTAATGTGTCAAAAGGGAGCGGAATGAACCTTTATCCAGGGACTGTGACGTTACACTCGGCCATACTTGTCGCATTACGTACTAATGGAACTTTGTTCTACGCTCATTTCATCCAAATGAAATCTTCGTTCTTTTATTGGATGTTTTATTGTTTTTATAAGATGTAGCTTTGAAAACATGAACAACAGAGAGTGTGAACACCTTTTGGAGCAACCAAATAATTTGGCTGCTTTTTTTTTTTTTTAAAACCAGCTAATGATTGTATTTCCTTTTTTTTGTGAGCAACTTGTTGAAGACATTTCTGTCCACCATGTTAATTACTGTTTCTTCAATAAGCGAGTGTGATCGGAGAATGGATGCAGCAGTGACGGACAGAACTAACAGATTGCCTTAACGTTATTCTGAGGATGACGTCACGGGTGGACTTGACGTGACTTTTGGTTCCCGGGGCTGCATCCACCATCACATCAGAGGACTGAAGGACTGTAGCGAACTGTTGACTGAGAGACAAGGGTACCACCATGTTCCTGCACCATCAGCGATGTCTATAATCAAGAAGCCTATGCACATAACATATCTGTTAACTGAGTGTTTACATTATTAGACTATCTGAGAATTAAAAACACTCGCTGTTCATGACACTGTCCTGCAGATACAGTGCGGGTTGTCTTTGTCTTGGTATTTACATTACATGGTAGAGCTGTGATCCCTTTTCATCACTTGCTCTCTTCCATCATCGTTCACTGATGTCTGTTCTAAATATTTAAAAACTCAGATTCGGGCTGAGGAACAGTCGATAACCTTTCAGACACAATCACCTTTAAACTCTGAGGGAGGGATGGGGAAACGGGCGGTTTAATCATGCTCCACTTCAGAGCCCCTTGCTTATGGCAGCCTGCAAGCATTGGCTACTGTTATGCATTCAGTAAGCTGTAGGGCTGTATGTGATTAATAAACTACTTCCTGATGTGTTTTTAGTGGCATCTGCTCTGTGCACAGAAACAGGCTGTTGTGGCAGAATGTCAGTCATTACCCTGCAGGGATTATAACTAATAAACATATCCAGTTAATTCATTTTCAGCAATAAATATTGATTGAATAACTGAGAATGTGGTGCCACTTTGAATGTCCAGGCTGTAGTGGATTCTCCCCAGTGATCCTGTGACTTGTAAACATGTACATGTTGATTTGCTGTTCCACTTCTACTTTATAGAGGGTTATGGTCTCATTTTTATTCTTTCTAATTATTTTTCATACAAAACATATTAAGTTATAGCACATGATGCATGTTTCAATGAAAACAAATCCCAAAAGGCATCGGAGGTATTTATTTCATAAAAAGTCTAATTAAAATACATATACATATACATACATATATATATATATATATACATACATATATACATGTATACATATATATATATACATACATATATACATGTATACATATATATATATACATATATATATATATACATACATATACATATATATATATACATACATACATATATATATATATATATATATACATATACATACATACATATATATATACATATACATACATACATATATATATATATATATATATATATACACACGTGTGTATGTATGTATATATCCATACATATACACGTATATGTATATATGTACAGTATATGTGTTTATATATATATATACACAATATATATGTATATATATATAGTATATGTGTAGATATATATATATATATATATATATATATACATGTGTGTATATATATATACTTATATATATATATATAGTTAGTATATGCATATATATATATTATATGTGTGTATATATATATATATATATATATATGTATACCGTATATATATGTAGATATATATATACTGTATATACACACCTGTTTGCAATGTTTTCCTTTCTTGTTTCATAATACAGACATTCATTCGGTAATTTCTTTTAAATCAATATATATATATATTTAAATGAAAAACAGCTGGATACATTTTCACTTCAATGAAAAATATGTTTTTAAGACTCAATTACAGAAAGAAGTAGTAGTAGTTTTGTAAGAGTAAAGGTTTTTATTATAAAGTATTTCCAACTAGCAACAATAATGATTCGCACACGTTAATGCATCAGTGATAATAACCTTATAAAACATATATAACACCATTGAATGGTCCATTCAGCATCATTATTTTAACTTTTGTTACTTCAGGACGTTTACTTTTTTTATTTGAATTATTTTATTATCAGGATTTTTGGAAATAAATTAGAAATTAAAGCCTGATTTAGTTGCTTTTATATCAATTCTAACGCGCCTACATTCCCCACAATGCACTCGGCGCAGTTTCCGGTCCTGCGCCGTTTCTGGAGCGGATTGGAACCCGGAGTCAGGATTTGCTAAATGAAGGGTCTTTAGCAGAAAAGGTAACGTGTTTCTCTATACATGTACATCGAATTCCTACAAAATGGCGACGCAGTTTTGTAGTAAAGGTGCAGCTGCTTTGTCCGGTTCGCTCGGGGCTCTCTTGCGCCGCCTCCACTGCTGACTGCTGGGCGTTGAAGAGCATCGACTCCGGTTTGGTGGTTTGTGTCCCCGGTCCATCCGCCATGCCGACTGTTCTTTGTTACATTTTAGTGAAGAGGAGCCGCTCAGATCGGAGTTAAAACCCGGCTACAGTTTGGGAACGACTCAAATCCTGGATCCCATGTCCTGCCCGGACTGCATACGTTAATGTGCATCCTCCAACTGTATCGCTTTTACCATTAAAAAGAAACCAGTTAATGTTGTCATAATACACTGCTGTTTAGCCGGGAGGTATGATGCAGACACTACAGCTGAAGTGTCCCAGGTTAAATGTGTATGCAGGCTTGGAAGTTAAACTACATTCTCACACACTCCTAAAAGTAGTTCCTTCATATAAATGCAAATGTTTCTAAGACGTTGTGTGGGACTCGATCGCTGCTCAGCGGATCCTTGTTTCCTTTAAATGACATGATATAGTGTCATGATATTTTCTTCTGTTTGCAGGTTGGCATAATGGCTGAGCAGACACCAGATGAGTTCATCTGTGAGTATGAATCCAGCTGCTCTCACTGCACTGACACACTGTGACAGTGGGCTGTAGTGACTGACAGGTGTGTGTGTGTGTGTGTGTGTGTGTGTGTGTGTGTGTGTGTGTGTGTGTGTGTGTGTGAAGAGC
>CALSCE010000030.1:4910291-4940850 GCA_943593645.1 Bovichtus variegatus
ATTAGCAGCTCCCGTGGACACTGTACTTTTCATGTTGCTTTTGATACTAAAGAAAACTTTCTAACAAGAAGATTATGATTAAGATAATTATAGAAGATCTGAAGTTTCTCTGATTTTTGAAGCGCATTAATGGAAGTTTATCCGTAGGTTTTGGCACATTGGTACATCTATTGGTACATAGTTTTTGATGGAAATTTAATATGACTCAAGATTATCACAACTATTATCATATTTGCAAAATGCATAACATTTATTAGGAAGAAAAGGGTGAGGTTTTATGACATTAAAAACACGTTCTAACATGTTTGGCATAACAACATGTAACAGAAAAATAAGTTGCACACAGAGAGGCAAGATAAAGACACAGGAAAGCATCGCTTCATTTCTCGTGGTGGTTTAGTGTCTGTGTGTGTCTGTTTGGTCATCCAGGGGTGAAGAGCCACGGCTGTGATAAGTGTGGCAAATCATTCGCAAGGAAGGACATGCTGAAGGAGCACCTCAGGGTTCACGATGACATCCGGGACTTCCTGTGTGCAGAGTGTGGGAAAGGTCAGGTCCATCACGCAGCTCTTTACTTTTTTCTCACTGCGTAGAAATACAACAGTGGATGTTTGGATCGTTGCCGTCTTGAGTAAATTTTTTCTTGTGCAGGCATGAAGACCAAGCACGCTCTGAGGCACCACATGAAGCTTCACAAGGGCATCAAAGAGTATGAGTGTAAGGAGTGCAACCGCAAGTTTGCCCAGAAAGTCAACATGCTGAAACACTACAAGAGACATACGGGTGAGTCGAAGTGTGTGTTAATGATTCATAAAAGGTGTGAGAAAAGGGGGAAAAAAGTGCATTCTATATAAATAGAACCGCCACAGGGTCATTTTTACTCCTAACGCAATTCAGCGCCTGCAATCGCAAACAGGTAATTTATAGAAGTTATTCATTTTGAATAAAAATAAGAAAAAAAAGTGTCTGTTCTGAAAGGGCTGAATGCTTCGGCCTTTGGTGTTGCTGTTTGCAGCTTTCTCGGGAATCGCTCACGCAAGTAGACACAGTATACAACTGCCTGCACCCCACCCCCCCACCCTTAATTTCCTTTCCTTTATATTAATTTCCTTGAGGCTAACCCCAACCTTAACCTAAGTCTTCCCCCTAAAATATAATCATTTAGGGAATGAAAAAGGAAGGCGAGTCCCCACAATGTGACAGTGTAACCAGATTACAGATAAACGGTAAAAAAACAATGGCCGTTGCTAGGCAACCGGATGTGGCCTGATTGTTGCATTACGGTGCGTGTCCACTGTACGCTACCAGACAGCCAAAACAAAAAATTCCCTCCCATTCATTGTGTATGGGAAGCGACTGATTTGCTGCCCAAAGCATGCTGGGATACCTGTGCGACGAGAGGCCATGACAATTAGAAAATCTCAAATAAATAACATCAACACACACAAGCTGCAGCACCGGAGACTTTCTGAACAGCTCTGTGGACAAGCAGGGAACGCTAAAGCGAGACTAATGATAATTCTATCCTCGTTGATAATCCATATAAATAATATATTTCGTTTTTTCGTGGATAAAACACCCTTGTGGGGCTGGTAGAAAAGGGGGTGGGGGGGATTGTAGGGTCTGAAGGGCAAGTTCATACAAATTGGTCGCACACAGCTGGGCATGGCCGCTCCAACGGATTCTATGAGGGGTAAATATGACCCCTCTGCGCTTCGAGGTATAAATAAATAAGTTATCCCACACCCCCATACGTAATTCATTAGATTAATTACATTAGATGAAAGGGTCATTGAACTCTTGAACTGAGAGATGTAGGGATTCCATTTTAACAGAGTTCAGGCATTTGAAAGCACGAGGGGCGTAAAAAAACGACCCCTTGGCGGTTCTAGTGTTATAGATGTAGAAATGTGATCGCTGCATGTGGCATGGACAAACTTCACAGAAACGTGTGACATTTTGCTTGCAGGAATAAAGGACTTCATGTGCGAGCTGTGTGGAAAGACGTTCAGTGAGAGGACGACTCTCGAGACACACAAGCTCATCCACACAGGCAAGTGTCTGATGTCAGGATATAAAACCCGCCTGGTGCACACTTCTCAGTCTGTTCCTCTGATGTTACAAGCTGAACACGGGTGCCTGTAAATTTGAAATGAAAAATTGAGTGGTTTATGGTTGGACAAGAACCAATTTCTGCAGCCAGAGTAAAAACATACGACGAGTTAAGAAACAGAACGCCACTCAGGAATGAGAGGACTGTAAAACTCTAAAGGTTGAAGGTGGAGAAGAAGGATTGATTGGGAACAGACAGGGAAAGATGACATCAAGGCTAAATTCTTAATTCTTACACTTAGTAGGAAAAGCCCAGAAACTTATAACATATAGTACAACTTTTTTCTGTTAAGTGTAGACACTTTTTTTCAATCGGGCTCTGCTGCCTGCGTCCCTCTGTATCCAGGCATTATGTGAGGCTAAACCAACCTGCAGTCCTACGACAAGTATCAAGTTTCAAGTTGTTTGTCATGTGCACAGCAGTTACAGAGAAGCAGTCAATGTGAGATCTCAGGCTCCCTCCAACAATGCTCGTTACATGTGTATAGAAAGAAAAACATGCAAGTAAAAAATGAGAATGTAAGACATAAAATAGAGCAGAAGTTAAGATATAGGGAATAAAAAGCGTTGCAAGCTTTATATATTTCAGTAAAGTATTTTTTATTGATGTATTCAGTTATATCTACGACAATCTTGTCAGTTTTGGGGCTCCATAGTAAAGACGTTTAAGTTACTTTTTTTACATATTTTTATTTATATAATACAGTTTCAAACAAACAAGAATGTGTCTGTCTGTCTGTAATCAGTTCTATTTGGGTTCATAAACTCAATCCATCCTTTCCAACATTTATCAAATATGTCTGTCTTTTTCCATTGCAAAAATGTAATGCATCACATTTAACACAGTCTGTACATCAGTGTAGCACTGACTCTCTCTCTCTCTCTCTCTCTGTCTCTCTCTCTGTCTCTCTCTCTCTCTCTCTCTCTCTCTCTCTCTCGCTCTCTCGCTCTCTCGCTCTCTCGCTCTCTCTCTCTCTCTCTCTCTCTCGCTCTGCAGTGGGTAAGACGTGGACATGTGCGACGTGTGATAAGAAGTACCTGACGGAGTACATGCTGCAGAAGCACGTCCACCTCACTCACGAGAAGGTGGAGGCCCAGTCATGTCACCTCTGTGGGACCAAGGTCTCCACCCGCGCCTCCATGAACCGTCACCTGCGACGCAAACACCCCGAGGTGAGTCATGTCGGGAAGCGTTTTACCGCCCAGGCCAGGTTGCTTTTATTGAATCCTAAATGTCCTTTTTCTCCTTTTGTGCCTCCAGGTGGTGTCAGTAAGGATGGATGAGTTTGATGATCTTCAGGAACCCTCGACGATCAATGATTCGTCGATCAGCATTGTGCAGGTTAGAGTACAGTTCTCTCACAATGCACTCTCGTGGCACATAACGATGATGCACGTGTTTGGAGAAGCTCCTGTGAGCAGGGAATGCAACGACAGACCCCATCGTCTGATGCTAAAATGATGTGGACGTCTGGCATGCTGTATGTCACTGGTTCCCAACCCGGGGGTTGGTTTGCTTCACGGGGGGATCTTCTTTATAAAATAAATATACTGCTGGCTTATAGCTCAACATTTCATTGAAAATTGCTCCTTTTTATGTTGTTGTTGCTTTTTGCATGTTTAGTAATTCTGTTTTAAGCCTAGTATTTCTGCATGAAGTTTGGGCTACACTAATATCATTAGTATTATACTATTTTTAGAATTAGATTTCAGTGGTGGCGTCGTAGGATATTTTTCCGACTTGTGTGATACAAACATTTCTAATAACGTTTGGAAACATTTACAATAAAGTCCAAAAGTCAAACCGTATTAAAAAAAGATACATGGAATCATTTCTAAAATTCACAACATGTTTATCCAATATAATCCATATTTGTTTAGCGATTCAAAAACAACATTTTCACCCAGGGCAAAGAACTGTTAGCTCTCCTGCTTGCCACTCACGCACACTGACAGTTATATTCATTAAAGAAAGTGACTTTATTAAAAAGAGACTCTCATTTAAATCCGATGAATCACTTCCAGGCATACAGTGTTACTACCCTAGCATTACTATGACTCCGTTTGCGCGTGCTGTTACTTGCATCAGGTGTGACATGTTTGTGTTTGCATAAAGACAAAATGAATAAAACCTCCCCAATCACTGTCTCCATCCATCCATCCATTTTCAACCGCTTATCCGGGGTCGGGTCGCGGGGGCAACAGCTCCAGCAGGGGGCCCCAAACTTCCCTTTCCCGGGCCACATTGGCCAACTCTGACTGGGGGACCCCGAGGCGTTCCCAGGCCAGTGTGGAGATATAATCTCTCCACCTCGTCCTGGGTCTTCCCCGTGGTCTCCTCCCAGCTGGCTGTGCCTGGAACACCTCCCTAGGGAGG
Source organism: Bovichtus variegatus (assembly GCA_943593645.1). Lineage (NCBI taxonomy): Eukaryota > Metazoa > Chordata > Actinopteri > Perciformes > Bovichtidae > Bovichtus > Bovichtus variegatus. The sequence goes on from CALSCE010000030.1 coordinate 4,914,781, forward strand.
CGCCCAGGGGGCATCCTTACCAGATGCCCGAACCACCTCAACTGGCTCCTTTCTACGCAAAGGAGCAGCGGTTCTACTCCGAGCTTCTCTCGGATGACTGAACTCCTCACCCTATCTCTAAGGGAGAAGCCAGCCACCCTTCTGAGAAAACCCATTTCGGCCGCTTGTACCCGCGATCTCGTCCTTTCGGTCATGACCCAACCTTCATGACCATAGGTGAGAGTAGGAACGAAGATAGACCGGTAGATCGAGAGCTTTGCCTTCTGGCTCAGCTCTCTTTTCGTCACAACGGTGCGGTAAAGCGAGTGCAATACCGCGCCCGCTGCTCCGATTCTCCGGCCCATCTCCCGCTCCATTTTCCCCTCACTCGTGAACAAGACCCCGAGGTACTTGAACTCCTTCACTTGGGGTAAGGACTCATTCCCTACCCGGAGTAGACAATCCACCGGTTTCCTGCTGAGAACCATGGCCTCAGATTTTGAGGTGCTGATCCTCATTCCAACCGCTTCACACTCGGCTGCGAACCGATCCAGTGAGTGCTGAAGGTCACAGGCTGATGATGCCATCAGGACCACATCGTCTGCAAAGAGCAGCGATGAGATCCCAAGCCCACCAAACTGCAACCCCTCCTCCCCCCGACTACGCCTCGATATCCTGTCCATGAATACCACAAACAGGATTGGTGACAAAGCGCAGCCCTGGCGGAGGCCAACACCCACCGGGAACGAGTCCGACTTACTGCCGAGAACCCGGACACAACTCTTGCTTTGGGCATACAGGGATTGGATGGCCCTCAAAAGTGCCCCCCTCACCCCATACTCCCGCAGCACCTCCCACAGTATCTCCCGGGGGACCCGGTCATACGCTTTCTCCAGGTCCACAAAACACATGTAAACCGGATGGGCATACTCCAGGGCCCCCTCCAAGATCCTTGTGAGAGTGAAGAGCTGGTCCGTTGTTCCACGGCCAGAACGGAATCCGCATTGTTCCTCTTCAATCTGAGGTTCGACTATCGGCCGAACCCTCCTTTCCAGCACCTTGGAGTAGACTTTACCCGGGAGGCTGAGCAGTGTGATACCCCTGTAATTGGCACACACTCTCTGGTCCCCCTTTTTAAACAGGGGAACCACCACCCCGGTCTGCCACTCCTTAGGCACTGTTCCCGACTTCCACGCAATGTTGAAGAGACGTGTCAGCCACGACAGCCCCTCCACACCCAAAGCCTTCAACATTTCTGGACGGATCTCATCAATCCCCGGGGCCTTGCCACTGTGGAGTTGTTTGACTACCTCAGTGACTTCCACCAGGGAAATTGCTGATGATCCCCCATAATCTTCCAGCCCTGCCTCTATCAAAGAGGGCGTATTAGTGGGATTGAGGAGTTCCTCAAAATGCTCCTTCCACCGCCCGAGTACCTTCTCAGTTGAGGTCAACAGTGTTCCATCCCTGCTGTAAACAGCTTGGATGGTCCCCCGCTTACCCCTCCTGAGGTGCCGGACAGTACGCCAGAAGCACTTTGGTGCCGACCGAAAGTCCTTCTCCATGGCTTCTCCGAACTCCTCCCACACCCGCTGCTTTGCCTCTGTCACGGCCGAGGCCGCTGCCCTTCGGGCCTGTCGGTACCTTGCAACCGCCTCTGGAGTCCCCCGTGATAACATATCTCGGAAGGACTCCTTCTTCAGTCGGACGGCTTCCCTGACCACCGCGGTCCACCACGGTGTTCGAGGGTTACCGCCCCTTGAGGCACCTAAGACCTTGAGGCCGCAGGCTCCCGCTGCAGCTTCAGCAATGGAAACTTTGAACATTGACCACTCAGGCTCAATGCCCCCAACCTCCACAGGGATGCCAGAGAAACTCCGCCGGAGGTGTGAGTTAAAGGTCTCTTGGGTATGGGCCTCCTCCAGACGTTCCCAGTTCACCCGCACTACCCGTTTGGGCTTACCAGGTCTGTCCAGACTCTTCCCCCACCCCCTGACCCAACTCACCACCAGATGGTGATCAGTTGACAGCTCCGCCCCTCTCTTTACCCGAGTGTCCAAAACATGCGGCCTCAGATCAGATGATACGATTACAAAATCGATCATCGATCTTCGGCCTAAGGTGCTCTGGTACCATGTACACTTATGAGCATCCTTATGTTCGAACATGGTGTTTGTTATGGACAGCCCATGTCTAGCACAGAAGTCCAATAACAAACAACCACTCGGGTTGAGATCAGGGAGGCCGTTCCTCCCAATCACGCCTCTCCAGGTGTCTCCATCGCTGCCCACGTGCGCGTTGAAGTCTCCCAGTAGAACTATGGAGTCCCCTACTGGAGCCCCCAACAGGACTCCATTCAGGGTCTCCAAGAAGGCCGAATACTCTGAACTGCTGTTCGGTGCATATGCACAGACAACAGTCAGAGTTTTCCCCCCCATAACCCGTAGGCGTAGGGAGGCGACCCTCTCGTCTACCGGGGTGAACTCCAACGTAACGGCACTCAGCCGGGGATTTGTGAGTATCCCCACACCCGCCCGGCGCCTCACACCCTGAGCAACTCCAGAGAAGAATAAGGTCCAACCCCTATCCAGGAGTACGGTTCCAGAACCGAGACTGTGCGTAGAGGAGAGCCCAACCAGATCTAACTGGTAGCGCTCCGCCTCCCGCACAAGCTCCGGCTCTTTCCCCCACAGAGAGGTGACGTTCCACGTCCCCAGAGCCAGCCTTTGCTGCCCAGGTCTGGTCCGTCGAGGTCCCCGACCTTCACTGCCACCCGTCTGGCAATGTACCCGACCCCAACGGTTCTTCCTGCGGGTGGTAGGCCCACATGATGGAGAGGGGGGGGGTGCCACGTTGCTTCTTCGGGCTATGCCCGGCCGGGCTCCGTGGCAAACCCGGCCACCAGGCGCTCGTTGACGGGCCCCCCTTCCAGGCCTGGCTCCAGACGGGGGCCCCGGGCTTCCTCCGGGCAGGGTCACACCTCCTCTTTTTTGTTGTTGCATTGGGGTGTTTGAACCATTCTTTGTCTGGCCCCTCGCCTGAGACCAATTTGCCATGGGAAACCCTACCAGGAGCACTAGGCTCCCGACAACACAGCCCTCAGGTTCATAGGAGCACCCAAACCCCTCCACCACGGTAAGGTGATGGTTCTCGGAGGGGTCACCTCACTGTCTATATATAATAATATTAATATACTTATTATATGCTCTCATGATATCTCACCGTCCCCCTCAGCCCACTCTGACCCTGGATAAAGACGGCATGCCCTTGGAGAGGTCCGGCCGACCTTCCCGACACCCCAAGAAGAAGCAGAGAGTTCAAGCTGAGCCGGAGCTTTCTGAGTCTGACGAGTACGTTGACTTCACGGAGCCGAGGCACGAGCCCATGGCAGAATTCAGCGCCGTCATCGTCGGAGACGAGACTGAGACGAGCTCTGCTGTGCAGAGTATCCAACAGGTACATATGAAGATTTTTAAGTTCTGGTTTTATTGTCATATTAACTTGTCCAATTTCTTTTTTTTTTTTTTTTTTTTTCAAAGACCAGCAAACAAAACTTCATCCCATTTCTTGTGAAGTGTCAAATGCCCAGAGACAGCAGCTGGTCACATCCTGCTGATGGCCGGCAGAATAAATAAAACCGCACAGAAGAGTGATTTGTGTTGTAAAGTAATACTACCACCATTCTAGTTATGTATTACTGTGAGCTTGATTTTCCTTTTGTTGATTGTGGTCTGTTGATTGATTATAATATAAACAGTTATCAACGTGTAATAAAATGTCCCACTAAAAGGGTAATAATTAAATGATACCTAAATGGGTTTAATGTAATGAAACTGGTAAATTGACATAAAAGGTCATAACATCACACTATCACATCAACCAGCAATTATGACTTAATAAACATACTTATATTTAAATATTAAACTGAAGATTTAACAGTAAATGATGACGCATGTAGCACATTTGCAGCAGCTGGACAAATCTAATAAAAACAGTAAAACTGCTGAAAGAAAAGGGAAATAAATCATATTAAAATCAACAAAATAATTATAATACATGTTGTAATATCTGGAAGGAGCAATATGATATTTTAATGTATTTTTTATCAATATTATTAAATCATCAAGAAAGGGGTAACATCTCATATTAAGTCATAATGGACAGTTAAAGTAATGTGATTTACGCTTGCAATTTATTATATTCACCAGATTTGAATACATTGTTGATCCATCACATAACTGTAAAGAAATGTGGTATTAGTCTTCCTAATTTTCTTTAAAAAGAAGGCTAGAATTGTTGGGAGATAATAAAAAATAAATAAATAAATATATATATATATATATATATAGTTAGTTAGTTAGTTTAGAGCACATTTCCATCAAGCATATTCATCTTTCACGTCCTTGATTACAAACCCTAAAAGTAATCAACAATTTTAAATCATTTCACCTTGAAAAGTCATAACGACTGAAGTGCGTGCGCGCTATAAATACATATATATGACGTGTTGCTGTTTCAGGTGGTGGTCCTGGCCGACCCCAGCGCTCAATCAGCCTCCTCACCCAACAGCTCGGTGGGGCTGACCAACATCACCGTCACGCCCATCACCAGCCACGCCCCCGCCCAGTTCACCAGCCTGCAGCCTGTAGCCGTGGGTCACCTGACAGCCAGTGACCGGCCCCTCAGCCTGGACAACTCCATCCTCACCGTCACCTTCGACACCGTCAGCGGCTCCGCCATGCTTCACAACCGGCCGGCCGAGCTCATCCCAGAGACGGTGGGGCCCGGCGGAGGCACGGCGCCCCAGTCAGTCGCCCACTTCATCAACGTCACCACTCTGGTCAACCCCATGGGCCACCAGCTGGAGGCCCCGACTCTGGCCTGGAGGCCTGTACCGGCGGTTGAAGGCGGCCAGGTCACACCCATGGGGGAGGGGGCTCAGGGGGAGAGTCAGGAGGCCCAGAGTCAGGGAGAGCCAGGCCGACCCGTCCAGAACCAGCCGCCCACCCCGCAGCAGCAGAGCGGCTCTGCGCAGCAGATGTTCAGCTACTAGAGCAGAGACTGGAGGTGCTGGTCACCTCACACTCACTCACTGTAATATAGTAGAGTAGATTTTATCAAACTGTACAAAGCTTTGATCACTGTCACCCTGATGCCTCTCCAGCCCCATGGAAGTGAATGAAATTGTAATTATTTCTTTTTCCGTTTTTATACTGACAAAACACAGTGGCTGTTAATAATCAGCATTTAAAAAAAAAAAAAAAAAAAGAAGAAAAAAAAAAAGGGAGAGAAATGGTACATTTAGCCGAAATCACTGACACTCCTCTGGAAGATTTACATTTCAAACCAAAGCAACATGTTGAACATTCAAATGCCTTACCAGCCTTTTAAAAACATGCATGTTTTCAAGATAAATCTGCTGCTCAGAAACTGAAATATGTAAATGTACAAACCTTGGAAAAACACATTTGGTGCAGTAAGAACACTTCTACCAGGTTATGTGATAAGCAATGGTTGGCATATTCCTAAAAGAACTCATGAAATGTTATTTTTGAATGCTGTAAACTGTAATTGTTGTTGAACTGTCTGGAAAAAAAATACTGGAGTTTTTGTACTGTTATTTTTAAACAAAATACCTTTTGGATATGGTTGTTGTTTTTATTCGCCTTCATATCATTTTAGTTTGTGAGGAGAACATGTCAGCCACGAGGCCTCTGAAGCCTGACCAGACAGCTTGTGTGTGACCATCCTCAGATCTCAGAGCAGCGAGCCGCTTAGTCCTCCAGTTTCTACAAACACCACAACGTGAGTGTAACACACATGGTCTGTGTGTGTCTGTGTGTCTCAGATTGTTTTCAAAAGTCTATTTATTCACAAGTGTTAATGAAACAAATTAATCAGTGATGGAGAATCAACATAAACAATCGGTTGGATTTCCGAAAGGTTTTCCCTTTGCCAAGTGTTGATTTATGATCAGGACGTATCCCCCAGAGATATAAAGTCAAAATGGATCCCAGCCTCCACACATGAATCAAAAGTTGCATTCCAATCCATACGTATGCAAATACTGAGCAGCCCGGCACCAGGTCCTTTTAAGAAAAATAGAAAAGTAGCAACAGCATGGAAGAAATAATTATATTGCATTGTGTCACATGAAGAGCACAAATCAGTAAAAGAAAATGATTTCCTTGAACCAAATCTGCATCTAATCAGCATCCCATTTGCTTATTATTACAGAAAAGGATGAAATATTCCCAGTAATGCGTTTTCCTTCCAAGATAACAACATACATTTCCTTGCAAATTAATAAATTATAATGAGTATTTTACATTTTCTTTTATCTAGATTTGAAAAAGACTTGATTCGTGAGAACATGAATAGTATTTCCAAAATAATACTCTTCCATTACTTTTACATCCGAGGCAAAAGATCTCATGTGTCTTTACTGGAGCGAGCTAAAATGTATGAATACATTTCAAATGTGCTTCTTTAACTTTGTTACTTTCAAATGAGAAATGTGTTGTCTTGCCTTACGTGCCTACGACTCATCACAGCCTGAAGACTTTCTTTCAAATTGTAATCAAAGAGAGAAAAACACTCAAATTCTCTGGTTTTATCCATTTACAGAAATTGAAAGTATTTCTCATCAACCTCATTGGTTTCATATTGATTCTTGTTACGTGCAATATGAATATCAGAGGCATTCACCTTAACAAGTTGTAATCTGCAAATGTCAATGTGAGTGATCTGGGTATGTTTATGTTTATTTATCTTTCCTCCTTAACCAACGATAGAAAGTTGAGGTTCTGTGAACCACACAAAGGTCAGAAAAAAAGGTCGGGAGATAAAGGTATGGAAGTCTGGAGGAATGTACAAGACACTCATATAAAATGTTGTACAGACATACATAAAAGCGTTAGAAATTAAGTGACTGTGTTGAAGTGAGACAGAGACATACTGTATTTTGACTTTGGGGAGTGATAATATCTTCTATAAAAACAAAGCAGTTGAAACAAAAAAAAAAGCTCACGCAGAATATTTCACTTAATCATACTGTAAACCTCATAAGCTCACCACAGTTGAGCCGTGGCCTTCATACTCTCCATATCTGTTGTTTAATGTTCAAACACAGCTGGTTTAAGAGCAGCGAGAGATGTTGTAACCCAGCTCTGACCTTCACAGAAAAAAAAACATTTATTAACATTAGTAACATTTCCCTGTTTACCTAGACTGTCAAATTAGCTTTATCTTTAAGCATAGATTTTTTATGAATATATGTCATTGCTGCAGTTTCAATGTGCAGTCTTATCACGGAACTTCCAGTAGATGGCGTTAAAGTCTGGCTATATCTTGAACGCAGAGGGGAAAACAGTGAAGAATAAAACCACTTCTTCAAAATAAAATGATCAAGATTTAGGAAAAAGAGCCTTTATCCAGAATTCCTTACGCTCATTTTGGAGCACAGTATCAGTAGCACATGAAATCAGCAGCACAGTAGTGAATGAAATGAACAACATTTACTGAACATCTGCAGCTGCATTCTTATAGTCATTTGTACGGCCACACACCTGCTTCAAAGAAGCCTCAAGGAAACGAAAGGTAAAGGAAAAGTATGATGAGAAGAACAAAGTACATTGGAAAGAGTCTGTTCTATAAATAATATGCCGGCACATACCTGAGCTGCATGCTGCCACAAGCTGAGATTTACTGTATGACGTTCTAAAAACACAAGATACTGATTGTGATTTGTTGATTTGACAATACTGACGGTGGCAGAGGAAGTATTCCAATCATTAACTGAAGTAAAAGTAGCAATACCACGGTATAAAAATACTAGTTCTGCATACAAAATGTCATTTTCATAAAAGTACAGGAGCATCAGAAACAACATTTAGTTAAAGTATGAAAAGTAAAAGTACTCATAATGAAATATGACTACTGTCAATGTTATACTATTATATTATTGGACCATTAATCTTGAACATGTGAGCAGTACTTTTTAACTACCTCATGTGCTTTTAGTAGTTTAATCTGTAACAATGGATCATGTTTTATAAACTGATCATATGTTTTGTTCGTAAACATATTTTAAAAGTAACTAGTAACTATAGCTCTTAAATAAATATAGTGCAGTAAAAACTACAATATGTTTTCTCTTTAACCTTAAATGCAAATACTTAAGTACTTAAGTACAGTACCTGACCAAATGTACTTAGTTACTTTCCACCACTGCTGTCTTTACATCTCATGATGGATGTACCAGTTAGTTTTATGAGATGATGTATCGTTTGGTGCTTACCGAAGCACAAGAAGCCTTTTTTCTCACAGTGCTGAAAAGTGGATGTTCCTGATTTATTTTCATGTTTTTAATGAGCAGGTGAAAGCAGCTGATTACATAGCACTCCAATGAAAGCTCCTCTTTCATGATAATGATCAACCAACATGTGTGATGCTGCCGCAGAGAACACATTTACACTTTACACGGGGAGTGGGCTCTTGTTGACACCGACCAACAAATTTCACCTTTCATCTGCTGCTCACGCTGATGCCTGTGTGCGTGTGTGTGTGTGTGTGTGTGTGTGTGTGTGTGTGTGTGTGAAGAGCAGCAGCCTCGGGGGACAAACACTGATCTGTGCTGCAGTGACAAGAGCCAGTGACAAGAGCCGGTTCCTCACGGACCAATAAGATGTGCTTATTGTCTCAACAGCCTCCCTGCTGACATATTTACACTTTAATACCTCGTCCTTCCAGTTTCCTACTTAACTGTGCAGAGCAGGGAGGAGGAGGAGGAGGAGGAGGAGGGTGATATTATGAGATCACGTGTTATTCCGGTAAAGTAGAGGTAAACAGTGAGAATGGCTTTTCAGTTGCTGATCACCATAAAAGCAAACAACAATGCGGAATAAATTATTGTGTTTGTAGAGATGCATTACATTGTAACGTATCCTCTCTCATGCCTGGATTACACACACGGGGCAAGAGGGTCTGATGCCCCAGAGCCCCAAGGGGACCCAATAAAACAAACAATTTACACGTAGATAGAATTAATACAGTTTTCTATTTTCAATCAGAGTATGTTGACGTGTACGTAGAACAGTGGAAACATTGAGAGGGGTCATCGCAGAGCTGAGCAACTCATAACCGTTCCTTGAGGGACTGCATGAGAATGATGAGGTGGGAAGGTGAGGGCAGAGGGATGGCAGATTTTACTTTTTACGATCACAGGTTCATTCTTCCCTTGTAAGATTTATTGTAAAAAAAAAAAATGTGATAGTTACATCAAAAGGATGGCATTTGTTCTTCAGGTATTATATGTGATGGATAGTCTCATATCAGGCTTCAGCATCATTTCATCTAAGTCATATTTTATGAAGTGTAATCCGCAGACAACTATATCTATCATTACTACATGTTAATACTATAATGTTGCATCTGTTACCTGTTCATATATTATATATTTGTACATATACACGTCTGTTTTTACAGCCTTTTCATTCATAACTCCCCACAGTACAGTATTTAATTCTACATTCTGTTTTATCTTATTCTATTCTATATGTAGTATATATTTGACTTATTTTTCTTCTTGCACTATTTTATTTCTTCTTGCACTATTTTGGGATTAAAGATTTTCATTGCCAACAACTACGCTGTAGCTTCTCGTGCATATGCCAAAAAAGCCTTTGAGTTTGGATTTGGACTGGATAACTGGAATATTCACCATTTTGTTGTGCTTGCATAAATATATTATTTTGTGGGTAGCGTATTGAGGATCAAACAATATCATTCAAACTGCAGGGTCAGGCCTTTGTTTTAAGGCAATATAGGATTCAACCCCCCCTCCCCACCCCCATGTTGTGGGGGGAGGCTGAGCCGGGTATTAGGACATATAATTGTGTGTATGATTTAATCTAGGAACTGCTCCATTACATTTATGTCAGTGTACTCACTACATACTTGAAAGTGAAAAATGAATCATTTACAGTCTCCTGTCCCACCAGAGGACGCAGCTCCGCGGCTGCTCTCCCTTCTGACCCTTGACTAAAACTGTGTGAAATGTAATGTTGCCGGAAAACTTCATGTCACGACAATCCACAGCTGTGAAAGAAGGTGAGGATCCCCTGCTGAGAAGATGAGTCCACACATTCCCAAACCATGTGGTGAGTGTCACATAACCCACCTGTTGTTAAAATGTATTCCCTCTTCTTACCTCAGGGGGCTTTGGTTGGATAATGGTCTGCAGTGAGACAAATGATATGACACATTCCTGGGTTCATGGACTCTGGCTCAATAAAAAGATTGTTCTCTCCTTTTCATGGCAGGAATATGAGAACACTTGGAACTGTGGGGCATCTGAAAAACAACTTTCCAAGGACACCGTGGCAGCCAGCATGGTGCCTTGTGGCCTGTCTTGTTAAAGCTTTCAATATCGTCTGTGTTTCAAAACCAGGAAGTGGTGTCACGCCACAGCACCGTGCAGGCCCAACCCCTTTCTCACCTGAAGAGAGGGAGGGGCCACACTGAGCTTGACAAGGGGAAAAACAAGGAAGAGCTCACAAGCAGGCAGTTCAGTGTGTCTGTTCGCTTGCCCAGATTGTGCCTTGGAGACGAATAAAAAAGGAGTTTGCCCTGCTGGTGGGTCTCTCAACACGGATATGGACGTCCTGGATTCTCCACATGAGAATATGGGGCTGTTAAGGACCTTTGATTCCTCTGTGTTTGACAGCTGGGAGAAAATAGGCTCAGGTGGATTTGGACAAGTATACAAAGTCCGGCACGTACAGTGGAAAACATGGCTGGCTATCAAGTGCCCTCCCTGCCTTCATATGGATGACAAGTAAGTTACGGGCTGTTAAGCCACATGGATTATCTTTAAACTGATAAAGTGATGAACCAGATGTACAAATCTGTCCTCACCCAGGTCTCGTCTGTTGGCTTTAGACAGACAGAGGCTTAGATTATGACTGTGCCTCAAAAGGTGAACACCAGGGAATGTGTGACTCACCTGCAGCAAACACATCCGCTGTTTGCTGCTGTGGCCCCTTTACCGGCTGTAAAGGGGCCACAGCAGCAAACAGTGGCCATGTTTAGATATTTAGACACAGTTAGGTTGTGTTGCAGGGACCACTGACATGTTGATTCCGCCCCGTGGCAAAAGTCAGCCCACATTGCTCAGGGCCATGGCTGTTTACTTATTCTAACAAGACCCAAACATGAAAGGTTCACTGCTGATTTCCCCAATCAACAGTGACGAATTTCTCTATGGACCTCGGGGAGGGGCGGATTTAAATAAATGTACATTTCAAAAGGTGGTCTTTTCCCCTAGGCACTGCTAGAGATTGCACAATCCTCTTGAATTCTGTAACTTTTTGCATAACAATGACTCATATTTTTGCTCTGCTTGGATCTTTCAAAAAAGAAAAAATGGGTGTTTTTAAATATATACTTTGGAAGTGTATCAAAATCTATGGAAGTGTCCATTCCTGTGGGCTGTGTGTGCACACCTTTGGTTAATCTGTGGGCTTTAGACAAATTGTAAAAATGACCTCGCAAGAACGTTCTGTGTTTTAGTCCTCTCCGAATCTGTGGTGCAACTTGAAGCATCTGCTGAACCTGAACCGCAGATGTCATCATCTCCAAACATCTGCAAAGTACATACACAGCTATTTGACTGCAGCCTTCATTGACCCCCGCATAACATCAGCAGCAGGGACTCAAAGCCACCTTTGTCTGCCTGCTGCAGGCTGCCGCTGTGTGGCACAGACAATAAAAGAAGCCGTAAAACCGGTCTTACCGGGCTTCTCTGTTAAAGCAGGGACGTTGTTTGTTTGGTTCTGAGGAGCTGCTGAGGAGCACTTTGGATTAGATGAAGGATTTAACAAACAAGTCCATTCTCCCATGTCTTGTTTGATTATTCCTGCAGATTTGGGGGTTTGTGCCTCATTCACTTGTACTGACTATAAAGGACAATTATAGGCAGGCTCCCTCCTATAGAACATGACTCTTTTAGTAACCTGATACACGTTGCACATAATTGACCCCTAGGCGTCTAATTTCATTTTATTAATGGTGGAAAAACAGTTCTCAGCACAGCTCACCTAATTCTGCCTATGAAGCACATTCCTACAAATACAGCTATGACCGATATATCTTCCTCTCATTTATCTCATTAAGGGTTTATATTTTGCTGGAGATTTGTGCGCTGAGGTCATGAATGACCTGCACAGTTGTGTTTGAGGTATGCCAGCAGGGCCGGTGGACTGATAAGAGCTGTGCAAAGGTTGAGCAACAGAAAACAAGAGCCCTGTTTGAGCCAGCCGGGCACCCCTGATGCATTCCAGGCTGGGCTGGAATGTCCTCAAGGCCTTAGAAGAGCCTCTGGGCAGTCAAGAGCACAGTCCACACACTTGATCTGAACAGTGGTAAATGAATTACAGACGTCTGCAGAGGTCACACATTCTCGAAGGCCGGTAAACATTTCGCACATTTAGCTATGCGCTCAGTAAGGATGGCCTGTAATGCGCTGGAGTTTGCGTTAGGACAAAGGTTCTGCCAAATATTACAGCTCAATGAGCAAAGAATGACCTTGTGATCATTAGGTTAATGTTTTATGAGAAGGCTGATAAAGACCTGAGAGCCAGTGGATGTGGAAGGATTGGTTAAAAACAAGCTAACGTACATTTCAGCTGCAGTTTGTTGCACTTTTCTAAATGACTTAGTCCCTCCAGCAGAAGAGCCTGACTCAATGAAGCCAATACAATTTAACATTGTTTATTTCTTTTTTTTTTTTACCCAGGGACCGTTCAGAGCTGCTGGAGGAGGCTAAGAAGATGGAGGCAGCCAAGTTTCGATACATCCTCCCTGTGTATGGGATCTGTGACGACCCCCAGGGCCTCGTCATGGAGTATATGGAGACCGGCTCCCTGGAGACCCTGCTGGCCACCGAGCCGCTGCCCTGGGAGCTCCGCTTCCGCATCATCCACGAGACTGCGGTGGGGATGAACTTCCTGCACTGCATGAACCCACCACTGCTCCACCTTGATCTGAAGCCGGCCAACATCCTGCTGGATGCTCACTATCATGTCAAGGTACAAAGTTTATCACAAAGTGGCATCGTTAGTGGCTCTGATGGGCTTTGTTTTAGCCTGCACTGAGTGAAAACATTCAAATTGGTGGCAGAAAAAGGCAATAATCATATTCAGCTCGTACTGTGCACATATCTTTTGTAAAATATGGTGTAAATCCTTTTGTTGTAATGACAATGTTATTTTTTGCACACACATAAGATGGCATGAAATCGAGATAATGAAAATATCAGAAATTTGACAGGAGAGGTCAAGAAGCCACAAGCTTATACAGCGGACCTCCCCTCAACTTAAGGAACGAAAAGGAAAAAAAGAGAGAAAACTAAGTTGACATCATTTAAATAGAAGAAATACAACAAAAAAAACAAGAATCACACAAAATGAGCCGAAAACTAACCAAGCAGTAAACAACAATCCAATAAAAAAAGGAAATGTAGGAGAAACAATACGGTGAAAAAGAAAAGAAAAAATCTGTGGTAGTAACACTATGTAAAATAATGAACGTTTGTGAGAAATCACTCATCTCATTGAAATCATATATCAATAGAGCTGTTTTAATGATTTTTACCATAATCTTTTCTTTTTTTCAAATCTTTTTGTTGTCGTAGGACAGAATTGACATGAAGTCAAATCATAGTCGTCTTTGCTTTAAAACTGGTTGAAAGTCAGTTCAAGAGTTTCAGAAGGAATTTCAACCATCAGGTGCTTTGCTATTCCCCTTCATCCATTCTAAAATGACAGCCCTGCACACGCTCTGGGCAGACAGGTGTCTCTCAGCCTATGTCCTACCTCCGAAAAGCTCAACTGTGCTGAGAGCAATGGGTGGGAACCGTCATTTCTGGAGTTTAATACGTGGATGTAAACACCTCACCGGGCATGTGCTGACAGGATTAATACAGCTCCCATTAAAGCTCCCTCTGTCAATGTGTGTGCATGAAAGAGCGTGGGTGTGCACTCTTCGACACAAACGTGAAGGGCCTCTCCTCTCCTACAGGCTGGGACATGGCTGTGTTGCCCTCATCATACCACTGAGTGCACATAATAGGAGCTTAGCAGCCTGTCACACTCAGCGGGCAAAGTTAGTCATCAATGTCACGTTGCTTCATGAGAAAAAGGCAGCTGGGTTGCTTTGTTTGAGGGTCTTATCTGATCTGTCTCTGTCTCAGATATCTGATTTTGGCCTGGCCCGGTGGAACGGCCTGTCACGGGCGGATGACATCAGTAGAGACGGCTTCTGCGGCACTATTGCCTACCTGCCACCTGAGAGCATCATTGAGAAGGACAGAGTGTCGGACACCAAGCATGATGTATACAGGTTGGATTTTTCAGCAGTTTGCATGCAATCTTTTTGTGTCAATGCAGGTTTTAGCTATCTGTCTGCCTTTTCTCACTGACTCACTGATATTAATCACATCAGGATGATGGATTTGATAGCAAAAGGTCATACCATGTTTAACATTATAAAGACGGATGAATTTCATTTATTTTTTTTAAGTTCCAACAATGTGTCTATTAAAAACTGTATATTTATAACCACACTTCCATTGAATTATTTTTGACAATCTGACAGCACTGGTTTATACAGTATGAGGGTGGTATGATAAGCAATTTCAGCTTCAAATTGAAAACGTGTAAAAAATTTTAAGCAGCATTATATTGCAAATTTTCTTTGTACTGACATTTCTCAATTGCATTTTGCCTCTATTCCAGTTTCTCCATCGTCATCTGGGGGATTCTAACACAGAAAAAACCCTACCAAGGTGAGAACTGCAGTTTGATTAAAACATGCCAAGAAAATAAAAATTTTAATAAAAATACTGAAAATGATGAGAGACTACTTGATAATCATGATGGGTCTGGGTTATAAATATTATCAAATCATTGATTAATGGCAGCATGTAATTAACAAGACTAAAAGTCTACTGCTGCTGTGGAGCTGTACTTAGGCACAGTGGTGCTTTAATAATAATAATAATAATAATAGTAATAATACATTTTATTTATCAAGCGCTTGGTGAATGCAAACACCAGCATGCTAACATGCTCACAATAACAATGCTAACATGCTGATATTTAGCAGTTATATTGTTTACCATGGTCGCCAGCTTAGTTAAGTGTGTCAGCATCTTGTATGTATATATATATATATATATATATATATATATATATATATATATATAGTCTATTGTTAGCATGCTAACATTTGCTAATTAGCACTTACACAAAGTACAGGTGAGGGTAATGGGAATGTCATTAATTTAGCAGGTAGAGATATTTCACTCAAATATCAACCTTATGGTTTTGCTAGAGCTTAATCACCAAAGGCAGGGGATTCATCATCTGGGAAACAGCTAGCATGGCTAAAAACTAACAAAATAAGTCAATGATTTTGTTTAACATATGTGATTTGTTCTACATTTGCTCTATCATAACATAAATATTGATATTAAAAATATGAATAAAAATTTCTTAAACCATGACCCCCCAACCCATGCAAGTAAGAGTTATGATATAGTGTCTTATACTACTCTACTTAAGTCAAACATTGGACTTGTTATGTCATAAATTTGACTTGCCATAAATATTTATTATTTTAAGGTGTGTGTGTGTGTGTAGGTGGGCATGTATTACGCATGTTTTGTCACAGTCTCATTGTGGGGACTCACTTACAAAATTCAGGTCCCCATAACATACATCATTACATCTCAGGGTGAAGACTTGTGTACAGGTGCTGTACCGATGTGTTTACTCTGTAAATTCCAAAGCAGGCAGTTTGGCAGAGCTAGACTATTAGAGTATATGTTCTCCCAGGCGTATCAGGTAACAGTTCACTTCAATGAATTTGGCTTCATCAGCGAGGGTTTCCAGGTTGCCACTGGCACCGCCTATGTTGATCCAGATGTAATTAAAAAAAGTGGGAAAGAATGGCCTGGTTACAATCCCTTACCTTCTTCCTCCTCCACCTACAAAGGGTATTATGGCTCCAATAGGAGGCGAAGTACCTGTGATTACAGCCTCTGCCTGGTTGTTCTGAATCATTGGCTGATCCCACAGTCAGATAGAAAAAAGGGTCAGAGCAGGAACTCTTGAGAGTTTTTCCCACACTGGTAACACACACTCTTATCTGAGCTCATGGAAGTATGGTGATAAAGGTGTGAATGAACTGATTGTCTATATAGGCGCTGGCTCATACCAGAACCTTATTATGGTGTCGTTTATTGCAGCATGTTACATTACTACTCAAAGTCAAGTCTTTTGTATTTGTCTTTAAACTATATGTCCTCATCAGAAAACCAGGCTTCAGATCAGATGTATGTGCCCCACAAATATGAAACAAAACTTTTGAGTTGTATTGATGTATTTTTTTGTATTAAACCTGATTTATTTTCCTAGGTGAGAATAATATCCTTCAGATCATGGTGAAAGTGGTAAAGGGGGTGCGTCCAGACCTGGGTGCTGTGCCACGCTGTCGACCTTCAGCCTGTGCAGGGTTCCTGAGCCTCATGCAGCGCTGTTGGACCACAAACCCTGATGCCAGGCCCAGTTTCCAGGGTAAATAGTGCCTCACTACTCACAATATATCTCGCGATATACCGGTATTGACAATAACCATGATATTAAAAATGTTTTAAATATTGATATCATGTTAACAATACACAGATGATAATAATGTGTAAATAATTCAGCGCCTCTTAAGTAATTTCCGTTTTCTTTTTGTACGCTTTTTTACAGTAATTATTTAAATATTTGTTTTGTAATTCATTTGCCAAATTGGAGACAAAACGCACAAGATAAAGATTAATTTGATTGATTGTTTTATTATTATTATTATTTTTTTCAAATGTTCTATAAATATAGCGATAATATTGTTATTGTGAATTCTTTTGGCCACAATGATCATGTAGTGAAAATCTCATATTGTGACAGACTTCAACAAAGTAAATCGATATGAAACTTAAGTGATCCTGTTCCTTTAACTACACACTGAGGAGAACACACACTTAGAGTTTAAGCGCAGTGGCCTGTTGAATTGCTTTCCAAGCTTTCCATTCCTTTTTCCCTTCGAGCTATTACTGAAACATGACCAAGAGCTGTTGTCCTTACAGACATCACATCTGAAGCTGAGGAGCTCTGCTCCAAACCTCAAGAGGAGACCAAGACACCAACCGTGTCAACGTCAGAGCCAGAGTCTCCTAACGCACTCACGAGTGACCAGGTACGACATGAAAAGAGCCCCAATGATGTTGGCTTTTGTCAACATTTTTGAACATAGTGAATCATGTGACCCTCCATCTGAATGAGAATAAACAACTGCAGTGATTGCACACTTTATTTTGTTGCTTTACTTGACTGTCATTCTTCTTAAAAGCTTTTAAACTCGGTGTTTGCATTTTCCATTAATGTGTTACTACATACCCAGACACTGGTAGGCTTATCTCTTAATTGTTCCAGACATGATTGTGACTTTTTGAGTCACATGTTGTGTAAATGTTTGAACCTGAACAGCAGTTGCATCACAAACGAGGAATATTGACTGATTGCATTGTTTAGATTGTGTTTTCTTTTTCATTATTTCCTTGGAGTTTTCTGTGTACGTGACCAGTAACAAACATCCTGCTGGTGACAGGTGACAGCTGTTCATGAATGATATCCATCTGTAAGGACAGAAGCGAAGCTGTTTCAAACTTCCATATGTGTTCAAGTGACTGGATCAAACCTAAGTTCAGCTGATTGTACCCAAAGTGGCTGTGTGCTACATACCTGTGTATACATCTAAATATAACTAATTCCAAATATGCTTATCTGGCTTTTTGGCTACAGGTTAAAGACAACAAGATGGTGCGTCCAAAGTCAGCCATGTTGCCGGAAAAAGATTACAGCCTGTCAGAGCTGTTGAGCCAGGTGGATTCTGGGATCTCGAGGAGCTTTGATCGAATAAAGGAGGACGGTTGCCACAGCAAGGAGAACACTTGCAAGAGGCTGTCTGGCATCTCCTCAGCGGATTCAGCCTTCTCCTCTCAAGACTCTATCACGCTGTCTTTTGAGAAGGAAAACACATGTGGTAAGAGCTGATTAAAGAACTACAACTGGAACTTTTAGGACACGGTTATATTTGCGCAAATGCAGGCGAGTTTTATTCGCCCCTTGGCTCGCATAGAATGGAAGTGAACGGGAAATAAATATTCGGCAATTTCGCACTTATGTGACCATGCCCTCATTCATGTAAACCTAAAAGTGCTATATGGTCATAAATCCTTTTCCTCCTTACCGCTCAGATTCCGCTGAGGTCCAGAGGCGTAAGCTGTGTGATGCCATCAGGACCAAAGACACTGCCAAGCTGATGAAGATCCTCCAGCCTCAGGATGTCGATCTTCTCCTTGACGGAGGAGGCAGTCTGCTCCACCACGCCATCACCTTGGCCAATGAAGAGGCTGTCAAGTTCCTCCTCCTGAACAATGCCAATCCCAACTTTGCAAATGCTCGTGGCTCCACACCCCTGCACCTGGCCACAGAGAGACACCTGAAGCCCCTGGCAGAACTTCTTCTTGGTCGGCGCAGCACCAACGTCAATGCCAAGGATGAGGACCAGTACACAGCTCTGCACTGGGCAGCCCAGATCGGGGATGAGGCCATCACACGGCTGCTGCTGGACCGGGGGGCGGCCATCAATGAGACGGATGGCCAGGGACGCACGCCAGCTCATGTCGCATGCCAGCACGGGCAGGAGAACGTAATTCGGGTGCTGCTGAGTCGTGGTGCTGACGTTCGAATTAAAGGCAAGGAAAACTGGACGGCGCTCCACTTTGCAGCGTGGCAAGGGCATCTGGGCATCGTCAAGCTGCTAGTCAAGCAGGCCGGCGCAGACGTGGATGGGGCGACATCAGACGGCCGCACGCCACTGCATCTGGCTTCCTACAGAGGGCAGTACCGAGTGGCACGGATCCTGATTGAACTCGGAGCAGATGTTCACATGACGTCTGCTGGGTTAAACGCACCCCTACACGTGGCAGCAGAGACGGGTCACACCAGCACCTCCCGCCTCTTGATCAAACACCAGGCGGATATTCACGCACAGAATGCCAACGGACTCACTCCTCTCCACCTCGCCTCCCAGCGAGGCCACCTGGCCACAGTCAAGATGTTGATAGAAGAGGGGGCGGACCCCTATAGGGCCAACCAGGCTCTCCGCACCCCCTGCCACCTGGCAGCAGAGAATGGACACTGTGAAGTCCTGAAAGAGCTGCTCCTTCACTGTCCAGGTGGTGGCTCTCTGTTGGACGAGCAGGGGCTCAGTCCGTTACATCTGGCAGTGCAGGGTGGATACTCAAACATCATCACTATGCTGCTGCCGCAGGACTGCCAGGACTTAGTTACTGAGAGCTCAGTGCAAGCAGAAGCTGAACAGCCTGCACCACTGGAGGCTAAGCAGCTCCAAAGGAAAGTCGTCATTCTTAAATTGACGGAACACAACAACAAAGACTGCCCAAAATCCAGCAGCACACAGTGTGCCTCAGCTCCCTGCTAACAAGAGCAAACACCCTGCCACGCCTGTACAGAACTGTCTTCACTGTCATTTTTATACTTAATACCTTTTAAGAGACTTTTTTTGGACTAAAAAACCCTTTCAGTACAGTAGGTTAACCTAATGGTCAGAAAAGCTTTAATGTAAATATGTACACTGTGAATAGAAAGTATAAATACTTTTTTGTGTTCGAAATTTTGTTTACTTTTTCTACTTAACAAGCACTAGCGTCAGAATTATGATTGTCAGATTCACTGAACGCAGCTGGTATGCCTATAAGTTTTATTTAAGAGAACACAAACGTTGCTCACAAGCCTTATTAGGGAAATGCTGTAGATCATCAGAGCCATTGCATTAATAAAAAACATTCATTCAGTGTTCTGAACCTGTTGCATGTCAGTGCTGCATCATACATTAAAACATTTGAAACCTTTCATTTTGTTTGACCTTTTTTCACATTTATTTTTACATTACATTACAGGTCATTTAGCAGACTCTCTTATCCAGAGCGACTTACAGTGAATTAACTACAGAGACAGTCCCCTGGAGCAACTCTGGGTTAAGTGCCTTGCTCGGGGACTCAATGGTGATTTATAACCTAAACATGGTCTGCAAATGTTCTTTTTTCAAAGTACATATGTGTCAGTTATATAACATTATAACCACTATAATGAAATGCTATTAATGGCCCAAAATATGCATTCATATGTGCAACAATACATAAACACGGTTTATACCTTTTTTAAGGCTCACAAAAACGTTGTAATTTACAAAATATTCAGAAAAGATAACCATAGAGAAAAATGTGCAAAAGCTTATTTATTCTCTGCACTATTAGGATTTTGTTTTCTTGAGGCCTTTTGTGTTCTCAAAATGTATGATGTGCAGTCCAAAAATATGGTTTTGCAATGTTTTATTACATCATTATTGAAAGCACTCCAATTTAAAATTCTGGTTTTAATCCAATCCAATTTCATCTCTGAAAATGGGGGGGGGGGGGGGGGGGCTGATGATACAATCAAGTCAGACAATCAAGTAAAAGTATTTTTTGGAAAACTTTCTATCAACCCCTCGTGTCACTGCAGGTTTGTTGGAGAAAGATCTTGTTTCAGAGTCTGTCAGTGTGTCTCACAGAGACACAGAGTTTGTTCTTGCCACTGCTCCACCTGCATGTGAGCTGGAATTATCCGCCTTAATGTCAGGCAGAGTTGGCATGTCTGCATCTGCAGCTTTACCTGGAGTATTATTATGTCTCTGTTCCAGACCCCACAGAGCACGCTCAGGTTGGCACAGACCATGGGAACTGCCCCCGAGGGGGATCACAGGCTGTAAGATGATGGATGAGTGATAAGGGGCGCTGATGTTCTACCTGCAATTCCAGCCTGTTGGCTAATTCCTTAGACCACTTCAACTTTTCATCACTCACTAAAACCAACATGCCATCCCTGACGCCTCAAGGCTCGGTTTTTTGTAATCTGAGAAATTGAGTGCGGGCGGCTAGTGCTTTAATTGTCCTGCTTTTACAGCTCGTGTTTGCGGAGAGCCAGAAAAGGCAGAACACAGGCAGTCTCTACTCTGTCCTGTAGCCTGGTGCTTTGTCTCAGCACCAGCTATTGTCTAATCTCTTCTTCTATTTCCTGTCAAGACCGCTGTCATGTTTAATAGACTGGCAGGTTAGGTTTGTGTCATACAGTCACTTACAGTGTTATGTGTTGTTTCTTTTCATTCTGGGCTAGTTTTCTTTTCTATTGACTGGAATAAACAACGTACAGTCATTTAAAGCAACAGTTTTCAATCTCTATAAAATGTACAGTTTTATGCTAACAGATCATTAGTAACTGATATAACACAGAAATAAACTGACTGACAGTACAAACTTAAAACAAATCATTTCACAGTTTATTCTAGGTTTGGCAGTTTTATAGTTTAAAAATGAATAGAATAGAAATTGAGAGTGAACTCTATTTCAACTTGAATAATTTGGGGATAAAACAAAACAAAAAAAAACTAAAATTAACAATTACTCCCAACAAAAAACTACAGTAATGCAATTTATCCAAAAGCTAATTTCAACAGACAAAAAAGGAATAGGTTGAAGCTAAAACTATCATTATCATTATCATCATTATTAAATATTTTAGGGGGTTAAATGAATGTTTAAAATCAGAATCATAGTAAGGTTTATTGCTAAGTAGGTATTTTACTTACAATACATTTGCCTTGGTGCTTGTTGGTACATTTTAAAACAAATAAGAAATTGAGTGAAAGTACAAGGTCAAGCACGTAAATATATGATAGAAAATATAGAGTAAAAGAATACAATAAAAAATATAAAGAAGATACTATAAAAATACTATAACAAATATGTACAATAGGACAGTTTAGTGCAGGATGTGCAAAAACATAGATATTGATGAGGGATGTGCAGGTCACAGTAGAGAATATGTGGAATAGAGTTTAACCTTATACACACATGAGTCATTTCCTTTTCTTGCTGTTCAGTTCTTTTCAGTTCAAAATTCAGCCTGTTCATCACACCCTGATGAGTGATAGATGAAGTCAGTCCCTACCATCACATTACTCACGGGGCCTTGGACGGAGGAAACCGGCCTGGGGCCCAGTCGGCATTATGCTGAGAAGCAGCCCAACAGGTGCTTTCTGTAGCAGAAATAAAGCTCTGGGTTGTCTGTATCTTTCCTCATAGGACGTGACGTGACCTGCTGTCCAAAATCTTTTGTTGTCACAAACTCAAGAGAGGTGATCAGAGGTGACACTGTGCTGTGTCATAGTTTTGTTCCTTTTTAGTTCACTGGAAGTCTATGAGAAATAATCTGTTTTTGTTGATTTAACTCAAGCAAGAAATTCTTATTCTCTACTTTTCAGAAAAATCCTAGTTTTTACATTTATTTGACAGCTATGGTTACTAGTTACTTTGTAAATTAGGATTGTACATACAAAATACAGTATATGACAAGCTTAGGAAATATGACTTTTTGTAGTTATAATAAAAATTTTAAGTAGCAGCCTTTTACTTTTAACGGAGAACATTATACATTGTGGTAACACTTTACTTTAACCCCCTTAGTTAACATTCATAACCAATATATAAACATGTTATAAATGGTATAATGTGGTTGTAGCAGATATAAGCGTTTATAAATATATGTATCAACAACTAACAACTAATGAGATTATCTTTATCATATTATCTTTATTATATTCAGCAGTGAATTCATGTCATCACAGTTTTTTTTATTAATTGTTGTGTGACCAGTTATCTGGACAAGCGAGTTTTAGTGATCAGTGAGTGTCTCCAATGATTGCAAGACTTCCTTCTTGTCAGACTAGGTGTCTGGTTGCTCCCTCCTTTGTTTCACTATGATAGGGACTTTTTTCCGTTTGGCTGAGTCAGACCTCACAGCTCTGACGGACCAACAACAAAGCCCTGGAGAAATACAGAACATGCTGGAGCGATGCAAAGCCCTTAACAAGATATAGCTGTCAAGTTCTTGATGACCTCTCTGGAAAGGTGACCAAAATACAAGTATAACCTTTTGAAAAGTATTGATTCCTTCTGTTTTTCCCTACCTACCACCCCACACTCCCTGTCCTTTCAATTTCAGCTGAAGATGATCTGAAAACAGAAGCAACAGCCTATAGTAACAACATCTGTTCTACACTCTGTGGCTGCTTGCTGGGAGAATAGAGCTCATGCAGAGTGCTTTGGCCTGTTTTTCTCCCCAGTTTTTTTCCTCTCCCCTTATTTTAACCTCACAGAACTCGCTGAACAAGATCTGAGGCTGTGTCTCTTAAGCTGCGAGGCAAGCTGCAACATGTTGATGCAGTGTCAGGGTGAAAACATGGATGTGGGCGCATTCAGCATTGAGGAATTATAAGATTTATGTCTAACTAAGCAAAGGGTGAATACACCATTGAATGGCCATGGAAAGTTAATCATTGATAGAAGAGGAAAGCATGTTTATATATTATTGATGTTATGTACACATTACAGAACTGAGAACTGAGTTCAACCATCCCATAGCCAACTATTGTTAGCATTTTTTTACCTTAACTAAAATGTTAAATTTGGCTTTTTACGCGGTGACACAAATTGTTTGTCCAAGCAAATTACATTAGGAGGGCAAAGTAGATTCCTGTAAAGTCTGAGAACATAATCAGTGAGTGTTGTAAGGTTAAAGTCCACACTGAGGGGGAAATATCACCACGCAGTAACCAGTTGTACTGCCACTGTGTCAACATGTGTCCCTCCTGTGAGATAATGGAGCAGCTCTGGGACATGTCCGGATCTGTCTCCACATGACATCAGTCTTGGCACCCTTGATTCTAGCTTTGCAATTACAAATTGACGTGTTCATAATTACAAAGAAAAATCTGATCTGTAAAAGGAGTATTATGTCATTATGTCATTACATTAAGTTGTCTGCTTATTTGGACGGCAGTAGGACTTACAGCCATGTATTAGCGTTATCTTTATTAGGACTAGTTGCATATTTGTTTGATAACAGCTTAAATCTGGCATCCTGCATACGCAAGGCCACTCACACTTGGCCTTGACGAAACAGATACAGTACAATGTGAACATGCAGCCTGCCTCTTGGCTGTATTTCTGCTGTGTTTCTGCCCTCTGCTCCAGGACATGTTGGGGGCAGATGCAGTGTGTAACATGAACATTAATAGTATGTAACCTGTGTGACACAGCTGCATTGTGCAACCATTTATATTCATAGTATGTGTTGGTATTAAGTCGGGGTTGAAGCAGTACAGACAGAGAGAGCTATTTCAAGTCCTTTTTGGAAAGCTTTTTTTTTTTTTTTTTTTTGTAGGTTTGTGATCATTGTAATGGGTTTTTACTTCCATGCATCTTTAACAAAAGGAGGACGAAGGTTTTGGTAGTGGTAGTTGTACTACTGCTGTTTGACCAGGAGATGGCACAAACTCTTCGAAAGCTTGTATAGAATCAGAAATCCTTTATTAGTCCCTCATTACTGAGTCAGTCCAGCACAGTGCAGAGCGATATTATGACCTCCTTTAATGCTCTTCTGTTTTAATGAGCTTTTTACAATGCTAATTTGCTTCTTCTTTTTTGTAAATCAACAACCACAACAAGTTTATCATGGTTGTCATAGTGAAAATGATTTAATGAGGTAAAAAATCATTCAGGGGAGCCGCTGCTCTTGTATGCCAAAGGAGCGGTGTGGTGTGTTGATTGCATAATGGTGGCCGTCTAGCAGACATTAAGATGCAGAGTGGCCTTATTTGACATTGCCATCTGCTAGATCTTCCTGACATACAACAGCTCATGACACACACAGGATAGACTGAACAGACAAACTGCAATCTGACTGAAATACCAGTGACACGTGCGTGATCAGTAGCCTGCCATTACAGCCGCTATGGCTATGCAATGTAGATGACAGTTCCCCAGGGCTATACAGAATTGGCACAGTAGTTGAAATAAATGCATGGCCTTTCAGTAAAATACTGGCTGATAACCTGAATGGACTATATGTGATATCAGCGCAGACCGTGACTATTTCCGAGGCATTTCCTTTCAAATTGTATTCAAGGCCTAAAAAGATTGCTCCCTCACTCAGTATTAGAAAAAAAGGTAATGTTGTTGTTTATGATATAAAATAATCTAAATCAACACCCAATTGAGAATAACAATTGCGGAATAAAAATTTTAAAAATCAGAGCTCTGTTTCTTATGTGGTGTCACGTGGGCCGAGCAGCAAAGTCAGAACAAATTATCAGTGGATGGATGACGACCTCTGACAAGGTTGCATATGCTGTACTGTTGTGACATTTAGTCATTTTAGAATGACCTTAGACTTTAGATGGCCAGTATCAGACATCCAGGAAAAGTTCTGGGCTTTTATTGGACTTTGATAGTTGTAAACAATAGAAGACAATCCACAAATGTTTACCATGATCCACAAATATCAATTTTTTTATTTGGTGTTGATTAAAGTCACACCCACAACAAAACATGTTTTAATTTCCCAAACAAATGTTGTAGGTTTACATGTAAAGTGATATCTGCACATCGTGGATATGACTTAACACTATAAATAAAAATACATGTTTGTTGTGAGTGTAATATTTTAGGATCATGGCATACATTTGCGGATTGTCTTCTGTGGGTTACAAATGTTAAAGTCCTATAAAAACTTACATAGGTCCGGCATTTCAAGGGCTGTTATATTCAGGGCTGGCGCTACTGGTGCTACTGTATTTGTGAATCTAAGTTTTAGTTGTTGTTTTATGAATTTACAGTAATTTGATGTCATTTATTTGGAGGAGTTCTGGGCAAGGACGGGGAGCTAAGATGTGTCCCCACCTCTACATATAGCACTCCACCACTGGTAAAAGTAAGTTCAACAAAGGCCTACAGTTTGCCAAACAACTTTAAAGTATAAGATAAGATAAGATAAGATAAGATAAGATAAGATAAGATAAGAT